>JASPKZ010001961.1:677500-1060000 GCA_030220185.1 Diploptera punctata | reverse complement strand
TTTCGGCTAGCAACCGACTGGTAGGAAATCAACTTGCTTTCAAGTCTCCAAAGATTAAAAACCGGAAGGATATACACGTTGACGACCAAGCAATAAAACAAAATTATGAAGACATTACTTACCCCAGTTCTGCTGGAGTAACGGGGGTTGAAATCGCGCCAATGCTGTCAATATAAACTACATAATTTGTTCTCCTGTACAATTTATTATTGATGGAAAGTATATAGATAATAAAACGCAGATTTTAATTTTTATTGGTCTAATTGAACAAAATACTCACGGAAGGAGAAATGTTGGTCGCCCACACAGAAGATGGTCTGAACAATTTTAACAATTCTAGCTTTCATGAAACCGGAACGAGCCAACAGGCTTAATCCCTGGATGATGATGATGAACAAAATATCATACATTTTGAATTGGAAATGTCTGAAAATGTATGTGAACTTCATACTTTCTCTTCTTGAACTGTTTTCATTCAGTCGTTGTCAGTTATATAGTTTCATCCAAACTAGTGAGTTAGTACAGATGTTGGTAATTGAAACTATTGTTTGGGAGATAACTAATTCACTGGCATTGTCTAACCCCTAGGTACATGGCCGCGCGGACACAAGCTCTCCACACAACCCTATTCTGAGTTAATGTTTTCCATTTATCCCTGTATAATCTACTTCCCTTAAATCACGGTTAATGTTATTCTCCCAACTCATTCTTGGTCTATCAACTGGGCGTTTTCCTCTATTTTCCTACAACAAGCTTCCATGCCTCTTTACCATTCCTCATTCTTGCCACATGTTCTACCCATCGCAGTCTATGAGACTTAACTTTCTTATTAAATCTGGTTTCCTATAAAAAATCATGTATCTCGCTGTTACGTAGTCATCTCCATTCGCCTGTCTGTTCATCTTTCTTTGGTCTGAAAATTATCCTAGGATCTCAAATATCCGCAATCTTTTCTTCTCACTTAAATGAAGAGTTCATGTTTCATATCCATATTAAATAACTGGGAGAATAATAATAATTTTACACATTTTCAGTTTAATGTTTTTTTGAGAAAAATGGGACGACAAGAATCCTGTAAAGCATAATAGTGTGCATTTCCAGAATTGAGTCTAAGAGTATATTCTTTGTACATCTCATTCTTATTTGTAATTATTTTTCCTAGATATTTGAATTCAACAATTTTTTTAAACTTCTCTAAATTATCATTAATTGTTAATTTCCGTTATAGAGTGGACAAATTCCATGAGCGATAAAACATAGTAGGATATATTTATCCTGGTTTTACTCAGACATTAAGGACAATACTGATTTGTATTTCATTACCAAATTTTTTCACTACAAATATCGTTTAATGACATCTTGAAAATTAAAATTAATTTAATCCGAACGAGTTCGCGCAGGCAATAGCGTGTGACACTCCAATCTGGGAAATTATATTTTCAAATCCAGGAACCTATGAACTTAAATGGGCATTTTTCAAGTTTCTCTAGATGGCAATTTGAATGCAGGATTCGAATATAATTTCCAATATAAAATTCATATTAATATCAATTTATTAGCATAATTAGTTCCAAAAATTAATTCAGTAAATGTTTACGGAAACAAATTATAAATGATAATTAAATAGCGTAAAAAATATACCGAACGATCTAGACACGGCCATCCATTAATTTGGATGAAATGAATTAATAAACGTGACAACACACGTCATAAACTCAACAAAGACATAACAAATTTTAAATGTTAACGCATCTATAAATAACTATAAATTTTCAACCCTAAAGCCTGCAATTATTCACGAATTGTAAAACAACATTTCTGTGTTTTCTGCAGTTGAGTATATTAGATGACAATAAAATTATATACATTGTCAGTGATGGATCCTAACAAAATTTGGCAGATTTCGTTGTCATGGTAACTAGTGGCTCACAAGGTGCCCCATTCAGTCCCCGAAAAGATGCAATCAATAAGTAGTGCCTGCAGCGCCATACTGTGACTGCTACTGCAATTACATTCCAAATCCCTCCGTTTGTCTGACTGTCGATAATGTATTGAAAATCTGTAAACATAAAACTAATAAATAGGGACTCTCCACATGCGTAACGTTTATATACCACGAGTTTGTTCCTACTCGCACTTGAAAAGTTCCAAACTCAAATATTGAGATTCGTCAATATGGGGGAGAAAATAGACCCGATATTTTAAAAGCAGGAAGTTAAAATCTTGCCAAGTTAAGTGGCACGAAGAATTTCCACAAAATAACAAGTTTCTCAAAGTCTCGTTTAACTGAATATTAATAAATTTAATAAATAAATGTCCCGCGCCGTAGCCGAGCGGTTAAGGTAGGAAGCCTTGGCGCAGAGCTACGGGACTTGCGCTGGTTCGAGTCTCCATGGGGGAAGAAATTTTCTCATGGTATTTTGGCCAGTATGGGACCGGTGCCCACCCAGCATCGTGAGGTAATTGGGTAGCTACAATAAGTAGCGGCTCCAGGTTGAGGAACCAGCTATAACGGCTGGGGGACTCGACATGCTAACCACATGTCACCCCTACACTGGCTGTTGATCATCTACCTCTGTGATTGACACATGCGGATGTGAAGGGCCAGCAGCCGGCTGGTAAAAGGGCAACCGCTGAAAAGTGGAAAGACCCTCAATCGGAAATAAATAAATAAAATACAAACGAATGTAATGAACAACAAATTAATACGAATATTGCCAGGCGATAGCATCAAATAGCTAAGTGTAGTGGCTACCAGATAAAATAGTAAGACACGTGGTTAGCATGCGGATTCCTTCTATCCTATTATTGTTTTACCTACGTCATTACTTCTCATAGCAAGTGGCTATCAAGTTGTCCTTATGAATGCATCCCATAAGCGAGAGTATAGTAGACTTAAAATGTTTTGAGTCGGTCCGACTATCTCATTAAGTAACTCGCTCAATAATGAACTCGAAGGTTTAAACCTAGACTAGGATTCGAAAATTCTAAAATATATATCACTAGATATTTACACATGCATAACAAGATAATACTTTTAATAAGACAGTAAAAAATTAAATCTAAGTAACTCACTGGCAGTATCGAACCCGTAGGTTCATGGCCGCGCGGACATAAGCTTCATACATTTATATTTTGCGCTAATGTTTTCCAATCATCCGCTGTATAATCTTCTTCCCTCAAATCATGGTTAGTGTTATTCTCCCACCTCTTTCTTAGTCTACCAACTGGACGTTTTCCTACAAGAAGTTTCCATGCCTTTCTTTCATTCCCCATTCATGTCATATGTCCAGCCCATCGCAGTCTAAGAGACTTAAATATTCTTATTATATCTGGTTTCCTATAAAGATCATGTAGCTCAGAATTATGTAGTCTTCTCCATTCGCCTCTCTGTTCATCTCTCTTTGGTTCAAACATTTTCCTAAGAACTTTATTCTAAAATACTCGTAAACTCTTCCTCTTCCTGAAAGGACCGAAATCTTGTCCATCATGCAGTAAAGTCCAGTTCAGTACCGCTGTCGTCTAAGAGTAACATATTTGTCTCTCATGCATTAGGCCTGTTTCGATTTCGGTCCTGATAATTGTCCTGATTGGCATATCTATAGTTCTCCTCAAATGCAGGAGCATATCAATAAATTAACAATAGGAACCTCAAACTCGATGCTATTCTTTTTGCGGACGGTATAGTTCTTCTGGCACTCTCCAAAAACGATTTGCAACGATAAATTTATAATTTACAAAAACAGCTGTCAAATTTAATATGGAAATGTCAATTAACAAAACTAAAATCATGGCATTTCATGGGAAGGACCCCATACAAAGTAAAATCTGTTTCCAGAATAAAATTTTAGAGAGATCTAATCAATTTAAATATCTTGGATATTATCTCTCTATCTGGGATGAAAAGGATATCCCTGAAAAAGTTACTAGTTATAATAAAAGTTTAGGAATTATTAATCAAGTTATGAAACCATCCCTTGTACAAAAAAACACCAGATTACGTTTATATAACACTTTGGCTAGACCAGTGTTGACCTATGGTAGTGAAGCATGGACACTAAAAAAACAACATGAAAGCAGAATAACGGCTTGTGAAATGAGATTCGTGCGCAGAACAGCGGTTGGTTACACTAGATGGGATCGGAAAAGGAACACCGATATCTTAAAAGAATTGAAGACTACGCCAATTTTGGAATATATTAAACAGTACCAATTAAATTGGAAACACCATCTGGAAAGAATGAGTTCAAATCGGATCCCCAAATCTGTTTATAATTATATACCAAGAGGAGGAAGATCACTGGACCGTCCTATGAAACGCTGGAGGGAAAAGTTTCTATAGGATCGTAACAGGCCTTGGACTAATACTTGGAAGGAAGAAGAAGAAGACCAATAAATGGACCTACAACTTCTTTAAAAAAAAGTCATTCACCTCAAAATTATGTTGTTCTCGGTCTGTTAACATAGTGGTTAACATGGTCCACGGTTACAAAACCTGTCGGGTCATCCAACCTTTTCAGGACATCAAATTCTGAGAATGGCTTCCTTCTAAAGGGATGTCTTTCAAATCCGTATAATTACACACGTTAAAGAAATTTAAGCTTTTGAGCAAAATTTCTTTGGTTTTCTTAGAGCCAGGTTGGTTTCTATCTATTTAATTTCATCATAATTTAGCCATGTATTAAAATTGATCTTTTTAATATGATCAATCAATTTAAAGTATGTTTTCATACTCAATTTAGTTACCAACATTCCAGGTAATTAATTGTTTTATCTGCTAATTTTCAAAATCTATATTCAGTTATCATTATTTCATGCCCAATAATCTCTTTTTTACAAGCTGATTACAATACTTGTTTTGTAAAATTTAATCTCGTCTGTTCCTTATCTTTAATAGACTCCACAAAATATTATTCGCAAATAGGTGTACATTTAAAATGCAATGAGCTATCATTTTACACATTATTGCTTCAATTGATCGAAAATGTATACATATAATACAGTCTATAATGTTTTTGAGTACGAATTGCCCGTGAATATTAAATTAAATCAGTACTTTGAGCCAGATGTCTACTCTAATATATAAAAATGAATGTTTGTTTGTTTGTTTCTTCGTACTTTATCCGCGCCCATACCGTTGATCCGATTGTAATTGGGCTTTTTGAAAAATATTCAGGAGATTCCCGGGATGAAGAAAGGCTATAAGAGAGTTGTGGTACTCAAATCCTACTCCCTTAAAAATCGTCCTTTATAGTGGAAAACGAGAAAAAATAGCTCTTTCGACGCTTAAATGGCTTAGGCTGCCTAAACCATAACAAATATACAACATTAATGTTAGGCCTACACAGAATTGAATATCTCAAAAAGATCTACAAAAAAGTCCGCGACAGCATATGTTTATCTCTTACGGATAACTATTTTTGTCTTTCATGATGCCAAGAAGATCGAGACAAGTACGTAGATTCCTGTGCAAGCATAGCAGCACATGGCGGGGTATTCTTTTACGGATAACTCACAATAACCAATTTTGTCTATTAGTTCATTTATGCCAACAAGATCGAGATAAGTATAAATCCCGGGCAACACCGGATAATCAGCACGGGGAATCTTAAAATAATTTCGATATACATTAATAATTATTTTTCATTTTACTTTTCAACTAATCCTAAGACGTACATTAATTTTCGTCTTTCAACTCATTTATGGCAAGAAGATCGGGTTGAGTAGATTCCCGGCCAACGCGGGGTAAACAGCACGGGGTATTTAAAAATAATTATGATATAAATTTTTCCTTATACTTATTTAACCAAACATAAAACACGTTAATTTTCGTATTTCAGCTCATTTAGGTCAAGAAGATCGGGATAAGTAGATTTCCGGGCAAAGCCGGGTAATCAGCACGGGGTATCTTAAAAAATATACATTTATAATTATTTTTCCTTTTAGTTATTGAACTAAACATAAAGGCACATCAATTTTCATCTATTAAGGCGTAGCAATGCACGCCGGTGGTAATAGTAATACAATAAATAATACTTGCCCGTTTTATTTTCTCTTGTAAGAGAAACGACGAATAATAATCATAAAAATTTATTTATTATTAATTTTGTTTCTTTTGCATTTATATATTTTAACATTTAAACTGATACCGCTCCTGGAATCTTTAGGTACACCCAGCAACTTTCAATTATTATTATTATATTTACTGAAGAAGTAAACCGATTTATTTTCTCGAATTTGTGAAATGCTGACTATGATTAAAATAATTCCTGGTATTAATAATGTGATTCCGATTGAGAATTTGTCTCGATGACCGAAGGAAACTAGAAAAAAATAGTCAGTTTATTCGCGTCAGGTTTGAATCCGTGATCTCCCGAATACCTACAGAGCCAAGTCTCTCTCTCTCTCTCTCTCTCTCTCTCTCTCTCTCTCTCTCTCTCTTTCTCTCTCTCTCTCTCTCTCTCTCTCTCTCTCTCTCTCTCTGATTTACTTTTATTATTATTATTATTATTATTATTATTATTATTATTATTATTATTTTCTATTGCCTCTTTAACTGCAGTGCATAACGACTTTTCATAAGTTGATGAAATTAAACATTCTCTTTCTTTCTCGCTAGAGGTATTGGTGCGCCGATGATAGTGCTCTTTCTAGTCCCACTCTATGAAATCTGAATATTCGTAGTGCGCCACGATGGCTTTTGTGCTAGCATGTCTGCTTCCTGACTGGCGGGCCCAGGTTTGATATCCGGCGGGGTTGAAAAAAATAGCTGTAAAATTAATATACTTACTCACTGGCACTATCGAACCCATAGGTTCATGGCCACGCGGATATAAGTTCTCCATACATCCCTATCCTGAGCTAATCCTTTCCAATCATTCCCTGTATAATCTACTTCCCTCAAATCATAGTTAATGTTATTCTCCCACCTCATTCTTGGTCTACCAACTGGGCGTTTTCCCTCAGGCTTTCCTACAAGAAGCTTCCATGCACGTCTTTCTTTCCCCATTTGTGTCACATGTCCTGCTCATCGCAGTCTACGATACTTAACTGTTCTTATTATATCTGGCTTACAATAAAGACCATGTAATTCACTGTTATGCAGCCTTCTCCATTCACCTGTCTGTTCATCACTCTTTGGTCCAAAAATTTTCCTAAGAACTTTATTCTCAAATACTCGTAATCTCCTTTCCTCCCTTAAAGTAAAAGTCCATGTTTCGCACCCATAAATATAACTGGTAGAATAATAGTTTTATATTTTTTCAGTTTAATATTTTTTGAAAGGAGTTGGGAAGTCAAGAGTCTCTGTAATGCATAATAACATGCATTTCCAGAATTGAGCCTATGTTTAATTTCCTTGTGCATCTCATTCCTGTTTGTGATTATTGTTCCTAGATATTTGAATTCAGCCACTTCCTCAAAATTTCCCTCATTTGTCATTAGCTGTCCATTTCCATTATATAATGTATTTCTACGTGTGACCATATATTTAGTTTTATTGATATTTACTTCCAGTCCTAAGTTCTTAGTGTTACTCAATAGTGTGTGCGTATTGTCCTTTAGTATCTCCTCACTATCGGCCAACAATACTACATCATCAGCATAAACTAACAGTTTATTAATACCATTCAGTTGTAAGCCTTCCTCATTCTCTAAAGATTTAATGGCATGCTCTAGTACAAAATTAAATAGTAGAGGAGATAGTGCATCTCCTTGCTTCAACCCATTCTGGATTTCAAAAGTGTCCGAAAACTCTTTGCCTACACGCACCCTACTCTTTGTGCCATTTAGACAGACATTCGTATAAGTCTAACTAACTTTTTAGGAATTCCGAACTCCAGCAGGATACTATATAACTTCTCCCTCTTAATTGAATCATATGCTTTTTTGAAGTCTACGTATAGTTGATGTACAGTACCATTATATTCCCATTTCTTTTCTAAAATCTGTCTTATACTAAAAATCTGATCTGTTGTAGACCTGTTTCTTCTAAATGCACATTGATGATCTCCTAGAATGTCATCAATATAGGGAGTAAGTCTGCTGACTAATATATTTGTTAGAATTTTGTACGAAGTTGAAAGTAATGAGATGCCCCTGTAGTTGTTGCAATCAGTTTTATCTCCTTTCTTATAAATTGGTAAGATAATTGATTCTTTCCATTCATCTGGAAGAGCTTCTTTTTCCCAAATCATACTAAGCAACCAGCGTATTTTGTCCATCAATTTATCTCCCCCTGATTTTATCAGTTCTGCTGGGATCTCATCTGAACCTGATGCTTTATACATCTTCAATTTTTTCAATCGCCATTTCAACCTCTAATGCATTTGGTTCTGCGACTAGCATTTCTGCTGTCTGTAAATTATCCTCCTCAATGTCCTGTTCTGTATGTACATTTAATAGCTGATTAAAGTAACTTTTCCATCTATTTAATATAGTCCTGGAATTTGCAATCATATCCCCATTTTCATTCCTAATTATGTTTGTTCTAGCCTGAAACCCTTTCTTCTCTATACTAATTCCCTGATATAATTCTCTAATGTTCCTATTTTTTGCGTTCAATTCAAGATCATTAATATTCTCTCTCAAATATTCCCTCTTTTTACTCTTTAGTAACTTGGTGGTTTCCTGTCTAATACTACCCAATTGCTCCAAATTTACCTCATGTGGCTCGTGTAACCATTTCATTTTTGCTAGTTTTCTTTTCTTTACAATGTCAGCACATTCCTCATCAAACCATTTCTTGTTTTGCCTCTTTTTTAAACAACCAATGCTTTCTAATGCTGACAATTTAATAGTATCTCTTATAGCCTCCCATTCTTTATTTATATCAGTTTCTTCTTCATTTGCCACATTGTCATCTGAAGATTCCAGTACTTCAAATCTATTAGCAATTTTGATTTGGTATTCTTGCCGCATTTCATCATTTTTCAAGTTTTTTAATTCAAATTTTACAGAATCATCTTTAGCGTTTGTTCCTCTCATAAGCGATAGCCGTTGTCTGATTTTCACCCTGACCAGATGATGATCCGAATTGCAGTCTGTCCCTCTAACTGATCTAACATCGATGATGCTACTGTGCCAGCGTTTGTCCACTAATACATGATCTATCTGGTTCCGAGTTTCTCCATCTGGAGATGTCCAGGTGTATTTATGAATATCCTTATGCTGAAATGTTGTGCTCTTAACAATGAGATTCTTTGATGTGGCAAAGGTGACTAATCTAACCCCGTTGTCGTTACTATCTTCATGAAGACTGAATTTGCCTATTGTTGGTTTGAATATATCTTCCCGCCCCACTTTTGCATTAAAATCTCCTAAGACAATTTTCATATGATATCGTGAAAGGCTATCAAATACGCATTCTAATTCTTCATAGAACTCATCCTTGATCTTGTCATCTTTATCTTCTGTGGGGGCATGTACATTTACGATTACAAAATCATGCCGTTTACCCTTTAGAATTATGTATGATATCCTATCACTGACAAACTTAATATCTCGGATAGCGGATAGGATCCTCCTTCTGACTAAAAAACCCGTTCCAAATGCAGGTCTTCCTGCACCCCCATAGTATAATGCAAAGCTTCCTGATTCCTGACTACCTTCTCCTGGCCACCTAACTTCCTGTAAAGCGACTATATCCAAGGGCGATTTATCTAATCCCCGCGTTAATATCTCTAGTGCCCCGCTATTGTATAAAGTCCTAACATTCCATGTTCCTAGGAACATGTCCCTGTGTTTGAGCCTTTGGCATGGGTTCCCTGAAGTTGTCCCCGCCCGGAGAACCGAATGGGGGACTATTTGACCTCCGGATAATTTTACCCCAGTTGAACCCATGTCCGCATTTCTTGACAGTTGTATTTTTACGGTGAAAGATCGTCACTCTTTCTACCAAGGTACTTTTTTCGTCTGGCTTATCACCTTCGACCAGTCCGGCATGGGTAACCCTATCGGCAGCAATGCTACCGCCGGCATAGCTCTCAGGATCATTTAAGCACGCAAGCCACTCCACCACGACAAGGTAAAGATACCATGGAGGGAATAGCCTAATTAAATTGATTAAATTATAGAATTTTTAATCTCGGGTCAGGAGGGGTGGTATGGTGGGATGTTGATCCTAACGATCTTCTTGGTGTTTTCGATAGCAGTAGGCTATCGACAGCAGGTTTCGCCTTCTTCTTTATCTTTATCGACCCTCAAATAAACACTTTACACTGCACAAACACATAAATATAATTCATACTACACTCCTCTCTGTATACAATACAAGGATACAGCGTCTTTGTACAACTGGTGCGCCTCAGTGGTCCGTCAATTGAAAATAGACCACATTAACATCACCTATTCGCCCAGCGTGGAACTAGAAGCACGAAGAGTGTAGTGTGTGGCGTTAAAATACATATATTCCATGTGATAATATGATATTTTTAATGTACATTGAAACATGCTATCTACTTCTGTACTTCCACTGTGGGATTAAGGTGAGAGGTTTAACCAAACTAATTTAGTTATGCTTATTTACCTACATATGTCAACCAGTAATATGGTGTCTGCATATCGCATTAGTGAAACACTTACTGGGTAACTAAGGTATTACTCGGTAAATTTTGCACAGAGCCTCTTTATTCAGGCTTACGGTTCTTTTACAAACCTGATAATCTTCAAACTTACAGCTTAATGTCCCTCCCGGAGGATTTGTCCCTTGGATTTTTCCATCCTAAAAAATCCATCGACCCCGGCCAAGTTTGAAACCGCATCCCTCGGAATTAGAAGCAAGAAATAGACCTATAATCACTACACTACAGTGGCAGACTGCTGTCTACCTGTACTTTATCAATTATGAAGCAGCTGTACTATTAAACCCGTCAACAATATTACGTTGTATATTTGGATTAGATATTTCAACTCTGATTTGATAGAGACTGGTTCTATATTGTAGTTGTTTATTATTTGTGCCTTAATGTATTGTAAACATAATAAATGATAAATGTAGATATAATAAATGTAGATATGTATTCGATTATAACAACTTATGGGCTCGGGTTATCATTGCCCGTAACACGCCAATCTTGTGTTGCTAAATTGTAATACAATATCCATAGATGTTTGTTATGAATGAATGGAAATTAAATCTGTTCTATGGTCTTACGTAGTCCGTTATAGTGTTTCTGGTTTCCACACATCAGCCATTCACATACGCCATTTTCTGGACTGTGCCCAGGACCTTGAGGAGGGGCTACAACTCTACCTTTGGTCCTATTCTGCTCTAAGATGTCGCATAGGTTCATATTCGTGAGAAGTACATAAATGTGCTCCCACCGCCGCATCACCACAACACACATTTTAAACACCTGTGGTTTGCCAGACCAGAGATGAAGCGAAGGGCGATATGAAATGAATGAGCGATAACTGAAGATGAAGGACATGATAGGAGAGGGAAGATAATTGAAAATTGCTGTTGGGAGAACCGCGAGGAAAACGCGAATAATCCCAGTATGGCCCACCACCAATGCCTCTCCGGAACCACCAGGATTCGAATCTGATTTCCCTGTCAGGAGAGCCGCGCGCGTAAGTCAAGCGTTCATCGAGATGAACTTACTCTAACAGCTAAGGTCATTAGCGTCGAACTTCAATCTGCGCGTGAAAGAGCCGACAACGTTTGCACAGAGGCCTCTTGCATTAGTCCGATCCGATTGAGGGTCTTTCCACTTTTCAGCGGTTGCCCTTTTACCAGCCGGCTGCTGGCCCTTCACATCCACATGTGTCAATCACAGAGGTAGATGATCAACAGCCAGTGTAGGGGTGACATGTGGTTAGCATGTCGAGTCTCCCATCCGTTATAGCTGGTTCCTCAACCTGGAGCCGCTACTTATTGTAGCTACCCAATTGCCTCACGATGCTGGGTGGGCACCGGTCCCATACTGGCCGAAATACCATGAGAAAATTTCTTCCCCCATGGAGACTCGAACCAGCGCTAGTCCCGTAGCTCTGCGCCAAGGCTTCCTACCTTAACCGCTCGGCTATCGCGCGCATTAGTCAATACTGATAAAATTCATAATAAAGTTCCATTGAGGTAAATAGTCACAAAGTAAAATATTAAAATAGATACCTGAAAAGTACCGTCGTCCGCAACTAAGTTAAAATTTTCCTCTTTTTTTTCCGGAAATCGGCTTCCATGATGGTGTATGCTATTAACACTTGTTATTTTGAGACGCTTTTGACTTCAACAACCTTTCAACTTTCATCGGCTACCGAGGTCGCTGATGCCAAAACCGTCGCAAAACAACAACAATACTTTACTAACTACACCATTCTGCTGATCACGGAAGCCGGTATCCTAAAGGCCTACAGTTATTAAGAAAACAATTTTAATCTAGTTGAGGACGACGGCACCTGACAGGTATCAGTTTTAATATTTTACTGTTACATTAATCTAGAGGTTCCTTTGGATGCCGTAAATTACAATTCGCGAACCACGACTTTACTCCCTTTACAAACAAAGCCATGCTCAGGAATCATAGAGTCTTAAAAACCACACCATAGTCAAGTGTTATAACACCATGCCGTTTTACGCAGAACTAAGGGACATATGTTGGTTCCAGTCCCTCGTTTCATTCAAATATACCCTTTATTCACAGGGCTTTCTATATGCCCTAAATTATTAAACATTCAATTTATATATGAGAATATAAAATTCATCATGACATTATGCCTATATGGGACCGGCATTCCCTACATCTTGAGGAATTTGGACATATGTAATGAGGAGCTGCTCCAGTTTGAAAAAAAAGAGCTATAACGGCTGGAGGACTCGACGTACTGATCACATCTAACCCTTATACTGACTGACTAGCTATACACAGGTTTTCACGGCCGTACTCATAGTAATTAGAAGATTTCGGCCTATAAGGTCGTGGTCAATAACCGGGTTTTCTCCAAAATGTTTCTCTCTCGACTAAGGAGGACATCTTGAGTGACGAGTTCTTCAAGTGGTGTTCCTTGGTCGGAAGCTCGGCTTTGTAAGGAGGGAGAAACGTCTGGAAGAAATACCGGCCTTATCTTCAAGTGCCATGACCAATAGCGTCTATGACTCATATTTAGGAATTATCGAGATCAAATCGCGCGGACGACGAACCTGACTGAGATTTTATTATTATTTTTTCTCAGTCGTCAAGGAATATTATTGGTTATATCTAAAGCATCATTAAATGTTAGTCCATAACAGCATTAAAAACAATTATTATTTCAGCGAACCTCCATGGAAAATAAGTGATTACACAAGATAAATAGGTTTTCACCCGGATATAATCAAGATATTCTAGAAATTCAAGGCTTCTTTATAGGATTCGTTAATGAAATACAGAATGCAATTATATAAATTAATGAAACTTAAAGATGATAAAGATTCTGAATGTGTATTGTTTATGCAGAACCACACAAATATTTAATATCAGTCCGCTACTACTCTAGACGCTGTCATTAAAAGTGATCAATCAATTAAATGTGTTTATTTCTGTTATTTTTTATTATTAAAAGTAAGTAAATAATTGTTATATATTTCTTATATTCATAGCCCCAGGTTGCCATTTCGACATGTCAGGTGTTCTCTCCTGGCACTGCCGTAATTCTAACCCACTTCTGAGGTTGGGGTGCCTTAAATGCGGGATTACGCTACCCGATGATATGATGCAGGAGAGTCCTTATTCCTAAACTTAATCTAACGCGAATATGAATTAACATTATTATATTGGCCATATAATGTTCGGGGACCGTTTTGGGCCTTCAAGTTTCCTGAAATTTGTCTTGCAGGTGAGGATAAAACCCGAAAAATAAACCTCGCCCAGGAATCTTGTCCCTACCGAGACTCGAACTCGGATCCACTCTATGATAAGGCATCATGCTACCTCGAAACCACAGCGGTGGACAATAAATGTTTATCTTCACTTTTTAGTTAGATCATCTCGAGAATAAGATATTTTGTTCACTCCTATTCTAATAATGGCCTAATTATTATCATTCTGTTTTTAGGGAAGTAAGTTGAATTTACCAGAGAGGCCTTGGTATCCATTGTCAACGACATGTAGTAGCTCAACTTAGTTCCCTTGAGTAGAAAAGTAATTTAAGTAATAATGTAAAAATGTTACCTACTTAAAATTGTATTAAGTAATACAACACAATTTTATTGTATCTCACTTATTTCTCACCTTGTTAATTCAAATTAATAGTGATTAAACAGTTGTTACAATGATTATTAACATTAGCCACAAAATGTGGTTGATTTTCATTAGTATATTTATTATTTACTTGAATATGTTTCTCTACTTTGTGTACTACAGTTTTTTTAATTTACAGCAGTTTTTAAATATTATATATATATTTTTTTTAAATATATATTTTTCGTATATTATTTACCGCAGCATTTGCCGCTTCCTCTATATCACAATTAATCATATATGTAATTAACATGCAGTCTGAAACTGTTATTTAAAATGTCTGCATTAGTTCAGACAACAAATAAATATTTGCAGTTTTTATCAACATTCCCTTGCTATCAAACAATTAAACTCTTCAAACCAAAATATAAATTCACACAAAATATAATAATTAAACATAACTATTAGTATAGGAGTGAACAAAATTATATACGCAATTCGGGAAGTAAATATATTACTAGTCTCGAAATTATTTGCTAGTCCTCGCTAAAGCGCGGACTCAAACACGTCCTCCGCTAATAATAATATACTACTTATTTCCATTGTTGCGTACATAACTATTGTCAGACTATATTCTGAGTTCGGTTACTTATATTGTTGTGTGTATTCATGTGACTTATTACAAGAGTCAGATAAGATTGCAGCATAGTATAATGAGAAGTTAGACTTAAGACTGTCTTCTGTCTTGGTTCCACATACAAACAGTTGAATAATATACGCTACTTATCTTCGCCGTAACTTTATTACATAAAAATTCTAACTCTACTTACAACAGCAAGTCAAATCATATTTATTTGAATAAATTAAGCTATTATCATAGCAGCAATGAACATCGAATCCAATATATTTTTTCGAAAAGGCGAAAAAGCATAAAAAGCAAAAGCTGATTTATAGACTGTTTTTTTTTTCGGGCATCGCAAAGACAAAACGAAAACTCTACTAAGTCGTCATGGTTCTATAATACAATTTCTAAATTTACAAATTATAATTGAATAGCCTCCAAAATAAGGTGGCAACCTTTCTCTCTCTCTCTCTCTCTCTCTCTCTCTCTCTCTCTCTCTCTCTCTCTCTCTCTCTCTCTCTCTCTCTCTCTCTCTCTCTCCTCCTCCTCTCCTCCTCTCTCTCTCTCCTCTCTCCTCTCTGCCTCTCTCTCCTCGCCTCTCTCTCTCCTCTCTCTCTCCCTCTCCTCTCCTCTCCCCCCTCTCCCTCGCCCCTCTCTCCCCCCTCTCTCCTCCCCCTCTCTCTCCTCTCCTCCTCTCTCTCCCCTCTCTCTCTCCTCTCTCCTCTCTCTCCCCCCCCTCTCTCTCTCCATAGTTCAGATTTATACCGCTGTGGCCCCAAGGTAGCGTGCTCCCTTGTCACGTAGCGGGTGCGAGTTCGATCTCTGGAGAAGTTTTTTTTTTTGGTTTTTTTACTCACCTGTCAGACAAATATACGGAAAATGTAGGGTCAAAGAGTCCCGGACATCATCAGGTCATCATTATCATATCCACATCATTAGATTAAGTTTATAATTAAGGCGTCTCCTGGCGCATCAGTACCATCATCACCTATCACATATCATCGGGCAGCGTAACTTCCCCAACCTCTGAAGTTGGTTACAATAATGTCAATGCGAGGAGAGAATACCAGAATGTCGAAAATAATAACCTTTGGAATTGAATAACAAAATGTTAATAGTACGTGAGACCTTTTTTTCAAATTACGAAATGCATGAGGGTTACAATGTTGTTTTGGGTAGCTATTCAGTTACAGATGCCTGAGAAGATACAAAGTTCTTGAAAAGATGCTTACAGTTTTTGTACAGATGGTATAGATGTATCTTGATAAGGGAGGGAGTCATCACTTCACCAGATGAAAATAGGATGGGAAACAGGAACGAAGAAGTTGCGATAAGAACTACAGCGCGACCTCTACAAAGAGCATGTAATGGAGTCTGGATCACTTTTCCATGATTACATACCTCTTTGTCCCGGAACAAGAGGTGAAACGGCATAATCAAATTTCCCTTCAGTTTAATGCAATTTGTTGTGTTACATCGCCCGTCAGCGTTTTTCATTTATTTTTTGTGTACTGGATTTTACCAACATGACAACCAACCTGTTGTGCGTTTCATTATTCTTGTTACTACATTTACACATGCATATAGCTTCTAAGTTGGTGTAGGACTAATTTTATATATGATACAGAGTGGTTTAAAAGCACGTTTGAGAGATGAAATAATAGCCAAGATGAACATCTTTTTAAGTTGAGCCTTTGAAAACAGTAATGGCATAACACTTAGGAGAATAAATTTAAAGTTTTGTAACACGATTCACACCAGCCAACAGCTATTCTTACTATCTAATTAGTATAGTAGGCCTAGCGCCTATACTTAAAGTGCCGATTTTGTAAGTAGGCCTAGAAAATAAACCAGTCTCATTGGCTAGTGGTCAGGTTTCTGACTACAGTTCATGATGTCCCTGATTCGATTCCAGTTAATTAACATAGGTATTTTCCTTAATGGGAATTATTCCTGTGCTTCTCCATGGTCTGGAATTTAGGTTAAGTTTAGGTTAAGGACTTCCCTGGCGCTTCATTATCATTTAGCACCCATCATATCATCGAAGTAACGTAACTCCGTTTTCCAGGTGTCTCAATCTAAGAAATGAACTACAATCCCGTTAATACCAGAGGAGAAAGCCAGAAATGTCATAAAAAACAACCTGGCGGCACTGAAAGAAAAAATCTAATTAAAACCTGGCGACGGGGTAAGCCTCTCTTCGAGCGCGTATCGATGGCTTCAATTGAGCTAGTGGTAAAACATTAGTTTATCCGATGTCGCCGCTCCAGGTTCGATCCTGTTCAGGTATTAATATTTGTAGTAACGTAAGAAAATTTGACAGGGCCTACGCATTACCATTCATTATTATAATTCGTAATAAGGATAGAGTAAAATAAATCAATCAATCAACATTGTGACCATTGGACACAAAAACAGAAAATCATGCAGAAAACGAATAACAATATTTTAATGTCCTGTTACTAGGTTTTATAAAACAGAGGACATAACAAGATAGCTTATTTATACAATTAATACAGAACGTGACAGATTAATTTAAACTAAGGTTAATATCTAATTCCATTTTGTAGCTGGAAATAAACATCAATAAAACTAAATATATGGTCACGCATAGAAATACGTTAGGGTGATAGAAATCGACAGTAAACGAAAAATAAGGGATATTTTTAAAAGTGGCTGAATTCAAGTAGGCATACCTGGGAACAAATAATATTTTAGATTGGAAAGGCTGGGACATGTGATGAGGATGCTAGATAATAGAACAGTTATAAATATTTTAGAAAGAAAGCCATAAGGGTGGAAACAAAGATGAAGAAGGAAATGAGATGCATAAAGAAATTAGACATAAGGCACAATTCTGGAAATGCATGCTATTATGCTTTAGTGGGACTCTTGTCGTTCCAACTTGCCTCAAAAAACGTTAAAATGAAAATATATAAAACTGTTATTCTCTCTGTTATATTATTTGGATCCGAAACATGGATGAGGAAATAATACTAGTATTTGAGAGTAAAGTTTTTAGGAAACATTTTGGACAAAAGTGAGGTGAACAGTCAGGCGAAATAGAGAAGACTAATTTACAGTGAGCTACATGATCTTTATAGGGAACCAGATATAATAAGTCCGTCAAGTTTCGTAGACAGTAATGTGCAGGACATTTCGTATGAATGGAGATTGAAAGAAGTGCATAGAAACTCCTTGCAGGAAGACGGAAGAGAAAGAACCCAGTAGGTAGGCCAAGAATGAGATGGGAGTATAACATTAACCATGATTTGAGGGAAGTAGATTATACAGGGGATGATTGAAAAACATTAACTCAGAACAGAGATGTGTAGGCTACGTAGAGATTATATCCGCGCGGCTATGAACCTACCGGTTCGATAATGTCAATGAGTTAGTTATATAGATTCTGTTATATTTCGTCCCTTCAAACAGACCTTTCTTACCACGTACGTCTGGCTTGTGATCGAATGCAGGGAACGTTAGCTTACTATGTCAGCTTTCGCGTGTTCGATCTGGCTGTCATATCGTATCCCCATTTTATTTATTTTATTCTATTTCATTTATTGTGCGTCCGATGAGACGGGTTGCAAAGTGGGCGCTGCGTGTTTTGTCTTATACTGGCATTCGGTAATCGTACAAATCTAAAGCATAGCACCTGTTATTTATAGAAGGCCCTATATGACTGATGAAATGCGGTCGTAAACTCTACATGTTTGACTTATATATTTAGTTTTTTATTATGAAAACAACAAATATGGTAGCTAGAGATTTGAGGGAAGAGGGTGTTCTAGACAGGAACCTGTGGCGACAAATCACTTGGGTTGAAGGAGAAACGCTGTATTGTGGAATATTCCTAATGAAAGAAATTATGAAAACAAATTATAAAAAATATGAATTATAAAAAAATATTTAAAAATTCCAGTAACGTATTAATAGATAATGGTACTCAGATGTACCGAAATCAAGTTTTCGATACGTGGATTACGTCATACTGCGCAACCAATACGTCATCGCGTATCCATTTCTTCTGTGATCTTAGTGAACAGTGCCAAATTCTCTGCTACATACCCCCCTTTTCTTTATGCGCCGTGTTCTATCGCGCATCCTCCCCTCTCCTAGTAAACTCTCAAATAAGCTGCGCTTACTAACATCAATGTCATCATCTGTTTATTAACCGAAGGGTCAAGTCGATACAGCTCGGAGGAGCTTGTTTTGTTTATTGGTCCCTTAGGCCAGGGTAGGGCCACAAGGACCGTGTACCCTAGCCCTTGGTAGGACTGGTGTGAATGAATAGAGTGTACGTATGTTTCATTATTATTGTTTTGTTTAGATGATCGATAAGGTTATTGTTTCTTTTCTCTATTTATTTTTCAATGTTAAGCTAATTATCTATTATTATTTGATATTATATCTGACTGTTTTTTGACTCTTATTAAATATAAGATATCTGTTTTAGTTAACTTCTGTCTATTGATTCAGTGGCTAGTCATGTCAGATATGAGTATAAAGTTCCAAAGCTTTCTCAAGCGACTATGGTTTCCTCTTTCCTTGAAACTTCCACGATTGTCATCGGTATAGCTTACCATATATTACATGCGTAACAATCTATTGAGGAAAGGTGAACTAATCTTTGCCTTTTATGGGCCCGGACAAAGATATGTTAATTTGAGCAAACTATGTTCCCAACTCAAGGTAATTATCAACAACATTGGTACGATCCAGCACCAACACGGAGCACAGGTACTACTTATATGGAAGTAGAACTATTAATGATAGAGTTCTGACCTCTTCTACAAGTGTCTATTGTACTTCCGTCACTTGATATGATATTTTATGTCTCGTCCGCGGTGTCTGTTGATTCACTACTACTGTACCGCTGGCAGCAAAACCTATGTTCACTAGAGTCTGGACTTTTATGTACTCAAATGTAAGATTGCGACATGGTATAATGAGAAGTTAGATTTATGAATGTCTTTTGTTTTGGTTTCACTTACAAACAGTTGAATAGTAGGCATACTATGAGGGTAAGACTTCTGACTGTCTTTTATTTTGGTTTCACACACAAACAATTGAATAAAATACAGAGTGTCTGAAATTGATGTATACACTATGCGGCACCGCTACTTTTGGGTGTCCGTGGATCAATCTCTATTTCACTATTATACTTAAGTGATTCCCAATAAGATACGCAATATACAAGTATTTTGCACAGACCCATGAGAGGCAAACATTGATCGATATTTTGTATGCTGTTTACGTAACATATACTAATTACCATGAAATATAGAATACCTTCAAGTAATTTATAAAGTTGTATCTAAATCCTAACAATATCTTAATCATGAGAGCAAGAAAGGAAAGGGAGCTAATCTGACCTGAGAAAGCTTGTAACATAGGAACTAGTACTAAGCTGCAATATTATAGCAAGTTGAATAGTAAACAAACATATTTTAATTAAAAGATCTTTAATATATAAATCGCGAGTCAAATCTTGAATAAAGAAAATAATTACAAATGAACTGAACATTAATAATCTTCGACCAATATGTAAATTTAAGAAAAAAGTTATAAACAATACTAACAAGAGAATTGAATAAACTTGGTCGTCAATAAATCTAACATTCTGGAATTACATATACAATAATAATGAACAACCATACGTACATTTATACAATAGTCCAACAAGGGCTAGTCTCCATACCCAGGATCTCTACCCTGGCTTTCAGGATCAACGAACCAAAGTAGAACCGCTCTGCTCGAGCTCCAAAAGACGATGATTCATATTCTTGCTTCGTACTTGAGAGTTCCTGGGAAAAATGGGAAATTGTGTCGCGCAATAAGTGCGGCGCAGAGGAGGGGGAAGGCAGGAGGGTAGACAAATAGGATAGGGATGGCATTGTTCTATAATATAGACGCACAACGTGCAAGAGATGACGTAATGTTGCAGACAAAAAATGTACTTTCGGTACAACTATTTAAAACGTTATGATGATCTTGAAGAAGATTTCCGGGCTGTAGACCGTGGTCTCGAGGTTTGAAGTTTCCCGATGTTTCGTGAGAGACTGCGTCTTGCATCCTCAAGGGTTGTGTTGAGACTCTCGCAGTCTCTGGCGAAACGTCGGCCTACAGCCCGGATATCTTCTTCAAGGTCATCGTAGCAACTCCGGGCGTGAAAGCCTAAGTCAATACATTTAAAACGTTATTTCACAGAAACGAAATGAGACATATATACTATTTTTGATGTGTTCTATTCAGAATACACTGGATAAGCAAAGCAGTATGTTCATCGTTCTTCATCTGATTATAAACAAGCATAGTGGTGAAATTATCATTTGATGTACGTAAGTGGTTCTGATGTGTTATTGAAAAGTGGAGAATGTTGTTGAAGTTAATGAACTCTTTGAGAATCCAAATGAGGTTTACTTCCAACAAGACGGGGCTCCACCTCATTTTCATACTGATGTGAGAAATTTTATAGATCTTACATTCAATGAGAAATGGGTAGGACAATGAGGAAATGCTATGGAATTCCCACCTCGATCTCCCGATTTAACACTTCTAGACTTTTAAATTTGTGGAACGTTGAAGAACACGGTGTACGCTCCAAAATCACTAACACCGGAGGAACTGAGAGATCAGATTGAACATGCCTTCGATGATATTCCACTAACAACTATCCAGACGGTAAATGACTCTGTTTTTTGGAGTGTACTGTAGCAGAAGGTGGACATTTTGAACATGAACGGGAATCAGGAAGTTTAATGAATACAGCATTTTTTATCTCTGTCTCAATTCGTGGCTGAGAAATATCGTTTCAAATGATGTATACATTAATTTGAGACACTCAGTATACTATCTGTATTGCAGTCATATTTTATTACACTGAAATCCTGACTCTTGTTATCACCTGCTTCACTTCATCTTCAATTAGTCTATACTTTATTTTTCTCCGTTGTTTTTCTGATTTACAGCTTCTTTCCTTGTATCTGCTATAATAGTGTAATATTCGGGTAATTTATTTTAAAGCAAGAGTGGATAGATTGTTCATATTTATCTCTGCTACTTTCTTATTTCCTTGGTTCCGTGTGTATTCTGTGGGATTAAGATCTGGGTGGTAAGGAGGTAATCTAATTGGTGTTAGGCCTATATCTCCTATATCGGCGAATGTTATTAATTTCATATTTCCAGTACTGTTGGATAAAGTGTAATAGTTCACTTTTCCGCAGATGTTCATTAAAGTATACCCTATTTCTTTGAAATCAATCTATGATGTCATTCTAAGTGCCGTTGCGAGAGGTGGTTTATTAAGCTGTTCACTGTGGTAGGGTGCGTCGTCAAGGACTACTTTGCTTTGAGGCGGCTGTTCTGGAATTACTTGATTGATCCATGTAGTGAAATTTATGGCGTTCATTTATTAAGTTAATCACCAATTATACATTTCGCATTATACTTTATAAATAGGGGCACGGCCGTAGCGTTGCGGTCAAGGCACTCCGCTACAAGTCAGAAGGTCGAGAGTTCAAGTCCCGGTGGGGTCAGGATTTTTAAACTGAACCAAAACCTTCTGGCGGCACTATGGCCCTGGGGTCGACTCAGCCTCTAACGAAAATGAATACCAGACGGTTGTTCTGGGGTAAAGGCGGCCGTCACGCAGGGATGACAACCCGGCCGACATCAAGTGTCGATTGTCTAGAAAAAGTGGGAGCCTTAACCTCCTACTACCCCAAGGGCCTCCTGAGGCCTGTAGTGGGATTACTTTACTTTATAAATACCCCTGGTATAAATGCATCCTCACTACTAGCATGTGCAACTATGAGTCTTTATACTGGACTGTTATAATCTAATTCCCTCAAATCAAAATATATTTTATTATTTCGCCTCATCCTTAGCCTGCCTAGTGGGCGCTTTATATCTGGTTTTCCTACACCGAGTTTCCATGCCCCTCTTTCTATCCCCATTCGTGACACATGTCCTGCCCATCGCAAGTCTAAGAGAATTAACTCTTCTTATTATATGTACTTTCCCATAAATATCAAATAACTCACTGTAAAATACTCTTCTCCATTCGCCTGTCCATTTCTCTTTGGTCCAGAAATATTTCCTAACAACAATTTTTCTCAAAACTAGTAAAGTTTCTCCTCCATTAAAGTAATGGCCCATGTTTTGCTTCCACATAATATAACAGGGAGAATAACAGTTTTATACACTTTCAGTTTAATACATTTTTTATACAAGTTGGGACGACAAGAGTCCCTATAATGCATAATAGCATGCATTTCCAGAATTAACCCTATGTTTTTACAGAGGCTCCAAGCGCAAGCTATTGGGCGTTCGCCTCTCACCGCTGGGGTCCCGAAATAGAATCTCGGTCACTCCATATGGGTTTCGTGGTGGACAAAACGGAGCTTGGACAGGTTCATCTCAGGGTTTCTCCCGTTTCCCCTGCCACAATTTCATTCCACCATTTCTCCACATCATCTACTCTATTTCATTTCATTTCATACATCTGCCCCTGTGATGAAGGTCGGCTGGCACCCTTGTCAATCACAGACCTCTATATATAGGGATTCATCTCATCTCATTCCTCGATCCGACTCTGAGTTGGACACGAGTTGAGGATATTTATTTTATATATTTTATTGTTTTTCTGCATCTATTTTTTGTAATTATTGTTCCTAAGTATTTGAATTCAACACTTCTTCAAAATTGTCTCATGTCATTAGCTGCCCATTTCCATTATACGAGTATAACGTATTTCGGTGCGTGACCTTGTATACATATATATATATTTATTTATTTATTTATTTATTTATTTATTTATTTATTCATAGTGGAAAGCAACGGGAAGCTACCACACCTACAATTCCCTAGTAAAGCTGCAAGCATAGCATGAAAATGCTATGAATGCTGTGAAGAACCTGCCTTCGGGCAGAATTACTATGGATGGATTTATTCATATATATATATATATTGATGTTTACTTCCAGTCCCAATTTCTTAGTGTTACTAAATAGAGTGTGTGTGTTGGCCCTTAGTATCTCCTCGCTATCGTCTAAAAATACTACATAATCAGCATGAACTAACAACTTTTTAATGCCTTTGAATTGTAGGCATTCTTCATCCTCTAAAGGTATGATAGCATATAGGCCTACTCGTACAAAATTGAATAGTAGAGGAGATAACGCAATTATTTGTTTTACCCCAATGTGAATTACAATCGTATCTGAGAAATGTTTGCCTACACGCACCCTACACTTTGTGCCATTTGGACACAGTCTAACAAGTCTAACTAGCTTTTTATTAATTCCGAACTCCAGCAGGATACTATATAACTAAAAGTAAAGTGATCCCACAAACAGGCCCGGAGACCCTTGGGGTAGTAGGGGCTCCCACTTTTTCTAGACAATCGGCACTTTATGTCAGCCGGGTTGTCAGCCCTGCGTGACTGCCGCCTTTACCCCCAGAACAAGAGTCTGGTACTCATTTCCGTTAGAGGCTGAGTAGACCCCAGGGCCATAGTGTCGCCAGAGGGTTTGGGTTAGTTTAAAAATCCTGACCCCAACGGGACTTGAACCCTCGACCCTCCGGCTTGTAGCTCAGTGCCTTAACCACTACGCTACGGCGTGCCCCACTATACAACTTCTCCCTATTAATTGAGTCGTATGTGTTTCTGAAGCCTACATATAGTTGATGGACAGTCCCAGAACTATTCACTGATATCACAAATATTTGCACTTATATTTGAGCCTGAATCTGTAACCAGAGTGGCTTAACTCGAATCTCAGTTATCTGTTGCCTGAGCCGTATCCCGACGTGACACTACATTTTGCACAACACTAATCCTACATCAATAGTAGGAGCAAGTCAACGGTATTCCTATTATTGTCTTGTTTTCACAGACTGTATGCACTAAGTCAGTAACATATCCCTTATTATTGAAGAGCACTTCTGCTACCGTGTCTTACACATGTCTGATTACTAGATTTGTTACTTACTTACTCACTGGCACTATCGAATCCGCAGGTTCATGGCCGCACGGACATAAGCTCTCCATACATCCATATCCTGAGCTAATGTTTTCCAATCATTTCCCGTACAATCTACTTCCCTCAAATCATAGTTAATGTTATTCTTGGTCTACCAACTGAGTGTTTTTCCTCTGGCTTTCCTACAAGAAACTTCCATGCACGTCTTTCATTCCCCATACGCACAAAATGTCCTGCCCATCGCAGTCTACGAGACTTAACTGTTCTTATAATATCTGGCTTCCTATAAATACCATGTAGTTCGTTGTTATGTAGTCTTCTCCATTCACCCGTTTGTTCATCTCTCTTTGGTCCAAAAATCTTCCTAAGTACTCTATTCTCAAATGCTCGTAATCTCCCTTCCTCCCTTGAAGTAAGAGTCCATGTTTCGCACCCATATAATATAACTGGTAGAATAATAGTTTTATATATTTTCAGTTTAAGGTTTTTTGAAAGGAGTTGAGACATCAAGAGTCTCTGCGATGTATAATAGCACGCATTTCCAGAATTAAGCCTATGTTTAATTTCTTTGTGCATCTCATTCCTATTTGTGATTATTGTTCCTAGGTATTTGAATTCAGCCACTTCCTCAAAATTTCCCTCATTTGTCATTAGCTGTCCATTTCCATTATATAATGTATTTCTACGTGTGACCATATATTTAGTTTTATTGATATTTACTTCCAGTCCCAATTTCTTAGCGTTACTCAATAGTGTGTGCGTGTTGTCATTTAATATGCCCTCGCTATCGGCCAATAGCACTACATCATGTTACTAATCTTAACAATATCAATAATACTACTCTTACAACTATGATATGACCAAACTATTATTGAAGAAACAGAAAATGAAATCAATACGCTGCCCATAAGTTAAGCAGGTTGCTGATCAACGTGGAATGATAATCTCAACAAATAAAACAAAAGTCATGGCATTCTAAGGACAAGAATCTGTTTGAGTTATAATTGTTATAAATTGAAAAACTACGGAACAAATAAATAAATACAATTCTTTGGGATACTCTTTAGGGTACAGAAAATCACAAGACGTCGAAATAAAATTGAACACATTCAGGCACTTCTGTGGTACAATACAGAGAACATTAAAGTGCAACGTAAGACGAGGAACACTGATAAAACTCAATAGAAGACACCGATACAATAGTACACAAAGAGGGAAATCCAACAAAAATCAACATATTGGAAGACCTGGAAATTATCAAGGAAATAGACAACAAGCTTTAAATAAATGAAAGCACTCCCAGACTAAACGCACTATACGATATCATCAGGAAGAAGCTTTAGTCACGACAACATCACATTAGGACCAGCAGCATCAACCATCATACTGGATGTTGTAGCGAAGAGGGACCTGCTGAAGATGGAACGGATATTCTGAAAGGCCTACTGGCATAAAGATTACATATTTTGTAAGTTGAGGACTACGGATTTTACCTAAGAAGGTATATTTTAACTTATTTTTATTTTATGACTCTCCACCTCAACGGTTTTAACAATGAATTTTATTAGTATTGACTGATAAAATTATATAGCGTGGTTGCATTGCTACTCTCATTATTATATGGATTTGAAAGTTGCACACTTACCTCTGATCAATTATATACAAATCGAAGATTCAGAAATGGAATTTCTCCTCTTTGTAACTGGAAATTCATTATTAGATCACAAAAGAAGTACTGATATCAGAAATAAATTGAACATAGAACCAAGCACAATATTAATAGAGAAAGGTAGAATAAATTGGAGAGACCATATCCTACGAATGCCAAACACTATAATGGCAAGAACTGATTAATATCATGATCCGAGAGAGACAAGGAAATACAGGTCGACATTTAAAGAGATGTCGTGAGCAATTTTGAGTCGGAACAGATCAACAGACGATGATGATACTAATCTTGCCTATATAACAAGCATCTCTCAATGTCCCCTTGTAAATAAATGTGAAGCAGAGATTTCTCTCTCCCCACAGGTGGAAATAAACTCTTGAGTGGCCGTTGTGTGGCGTTAAATACCTTGCCAGCTATAGGCTAATTACTGTAATAAAGTTATAACATAATCGATCCTACGCTGATAATGTATGTAAGCAGGTCGCTAGACACACATTATTAAGGTCACGGGATCGAAGCCAGGACTCTTTCTCTTAATTGCTATTATCTATTAAGTTCAGAGCATCCATTATCCAAAATACCAGCCGTAAAGTTCAGACCGTGTCCATCGCTAACAAGTTTCCTGCAACACAACACTCTCTTTGTCTCATTAAGAAGAATATCTTACGGATATGAGAAATACAGAGTGACTCTCTGATATTGTTAACAGCTATCTATAACATTATATACTTAATTTATACTAAATAATGTCTACACGCATGAGGAGTAAAGACAATCTTACCTGACAAGCATCCCAGAAGTCCCGAGTTCGATTCCCGGTTATACCACTCCAAGTCTTATCAGAAAAAGTGAGTAACTTCTTGATATGAGATGTTAAAAACTGAAATTAAAACTAAGGCATTACGTCACTCTAACCACGTAACTACCTGTAGTATCTTCTAACGCTAAGTGCCAGCAACTTATTGAGTCTGTCTTGGCTCTTCGAAAATCTCATGCCACACATTTATTTATTTAAGATATTTTCCTTTATATTTCCATTATTTTCTTTATGTATTCCTTACTTAATCCATCCTCTCTCCCTTCATTTCTTTGTTTTTGTTCGTTCTTCCTCTGATTCTTTTCATATCCTCCTTCCTTCCTTACCCAAAGTGGAACTGTCAAGCATTGCATGCCGAAATCTATATTGAAATTTGTCTCAGAGAAGCGTTGTGATGTACAAAGGCCGTGTTAAAAAATGTCTGCCTTTTTTAACTGTAAGACACTAAAATCCAGCGCCAAATCTCTCTTTCAAACTATAAGGAAGTAATACAACTCCTGGATAACCCTCACTACCTGCCGCACGTATCGCGTCCTGCTTCATTTCACTCCGCTCTTACTCGTGCAGGAAGACCATCTGCTCCGTACAGTGGGTTGGCATTGCTGGATTCTGAATTCTATGCCTTATACTAATTAAAAATGGCAGTTTTTATTTTATTTTTTACGTCTTTGGTACAACACAATACTTCTCTTGGATAAATTTTAAGGTAGGTTTCAGCATACAGTTCCCTTGTCGGTACTATCTTTGCCTCTTCCATTTTCTTTAATCGCTTTCTTAATTCTTCTCTTCTCTAAGTTAATCAGTGACACATTTCTAAAGAGCCAACACCGACTGAAGTGGTATTTGTCTCTGGCAAGCAGGATGAAGTTAGAAAATCTCGTAATTAGCATGACCTAATTATTCAAACTTAGTTTCAACTTGCATAACCGGTTATCGATTTTTCTCACATCAAGTAGCTGTTGAGTATTCACGAAGTTGAGTGGCCCCGTTTGAGACTCTATATCGAAAGTAAAAAAAAAATCTGGAATCGAATTCATTACATTTTTAATTTCTTATTGTATCCTTTGTAGAAATACATAATATAATGGAAATGGACAGCTAATGGCAAATGAGGGAAATTTTGAGGAAGTGGCTGAATTCAAATACCTAGGAACAATAATCACAAATAGGAATGAGATGCACAAAGAAATTAAACATAGAATGCATGCTATTATACATTAGAGATTCTTGACTTCCCAACTCCTTTCCAAAAACGTTAAACTGAAAATATATAAAACTATTATTCTACCAGTTATATTATATGGTGCGAAACATGGACTCTTACTTTAAGGGAGGAAAGGAGATTACAAGTATTTGGGAATAAAGTACTTAGGAAAATTTTTGGACTAAAGAGAGATGAACAGACAGGTGAATGGAGGAGACTACATAACAATGAACTACATGGTCTTTACAGGAAGCCAGATATAATAAGAACAGTTAAGTCTCGTAGACTGCGATGGGCAGGACATGGGGAATGAAATACATGCATGGAAGCTTCTTGTAGGAAAGCCAGAGGGAAAACGCCCAGTAGGTAGACCAAGAATGAGGTGGGAGAATAACATTAAATATGATTTGAGGTACGTAGATTATACAGGGAATGATTGGAAAGCATTAGCTCAGGATATGGATGTATGGAGAGCTTATGTCCGCGCGGCCATGAACCTGCGGGTTTGATAGTGCCAGTGAGTAAGTAAGTAATCCTTTTACTCTCTGCGTGCCTCGTTATTCTCTTTGATTTCCTTTTTTCCTTCCTTTTAGCGATTCCCGAAGTACTTATGTTGTTCTCATGAAAGGATTTTTGAAAAGTACAAAAATAATCAGTCCTGCTTACTAGACACCAAACGTGATCGTGATGTGATGTGATTGTGTGTGTGCTGTCTGTTAACGCTCTAGCGGTGCAATTTTCGATTTCTGCAACGAAACTCGGTAAATAGTTCGATTCCCACTTCTAAATTCCCCGATTTTGCTGGTTATTGAATTCTACCTTACTTATTTTAAAAATAAATAACCTGTAACGAAACTCGGTAAATGCTACTGAAATAAATATATAAAGGTGTTCTACAAAAATCATGCGAAATTGACCGTAAGGAATGAGGATTTATTTGAAAGCCGAAATTTAAAAATCCTTCAGTCGACTATCATTTTAGTTTCTCGCAACGAAACTGAATACATAACATTTAATTAAGAAAAATTTATTATATATATATATATATATATATATATATATATATATATATATATATATGTTCCTTAAACTAGCAACATTGAATATAAATAAAAGTCCTAAGAAAATCGCTTGGTGTATATTGTTCTTCGATGACGGACTATTTTGTTGTATTATTGTATTCCATTTTTCCCCTGTGTTTATTTATTTCTTTCTTTATATTTTTATTAATTATTTGTTTATTTCCCCATTACTAAATCTCGTATGTTTGTGGGAGTTAAAGCCCAAATCACTTCCCATTAAGGGAGTATAGAAATAACACACAACGACTAAGAATTACTCGCAGGCTCGAAATGTATCAATAACTATGTTTTCGGACCCGCAGAACACGAAACTGATATTAGTTTTTTTTCCAATTACCTAACCGGAGTCAGATATTTCGACGACAAAACATAGCATAAGCGATCGTTTTCGTTAGAGTTGCATGCGCTATTGACTTTCATTTCAAACTGGTCACCCTTTTTTTTTTTTTTCTTTTTTGGCCGGTTTATTATTCTTAGGGCTTGTTCAACCCTGCATGAATACACATGTATCACAAAATTTCTTGATTGCCACTGTCAAATACGTGAAGTAATGGCTTGTTATACCTCGTTTTCTGTGCAGTTCGTCTTACATTACATCATTGTGATTGTGAAATGTCGATATATGCATTATTGTGAATCATTATAAAGAAATTGAATTAAAACAATCTACTATAATATATTTTAATACGTAAGTTTTAGTGTTTTTTTTATAATTTTGCATTGGCTCGCCGCTGTAAGAATTCTCATAATTTATTCTGTTACATTTGTGGAGAGTATTGTACAAAATCTCAGCGCAGAACTAGTTATAAAGGCGTACAATTTATATTTCGGAAACTATAGTAAATTTGGAGGCATTGATAAATATTGGGCCCCCAATTTTTGCTGTACAAACTGCCAAAGGATTTTAATAGGGTGGTTAAAAGGTTCGCATTCGTGCATGCCATTTGCCATTCCAATGTTGTGGAGGCAACCTACGGATCACATCACTGACTTATTTCTGTATGGCCAATATATCTGGTTTCACTTTAAAAAAAAAGCATTGTCTTCAGTATCCAAATTTGCAGTCAGCCATGCGACCTGTTAAACATAGTGATTCTTCAACAAACTTGGGTGACGTCAGTGATGAACATGGCGAAAGGTTCCACGAAGACATTTTAGAAATGGAAAGGCGTTATAAAGGAAATCAGTGACCAACATGCTTGCTGATTACTACTGGCAAACTTATAACAGACGTTTCGGAGCCATCTTATCGGCGTAAGTCATCCAGGAAGAAGTTTTGAAAGGTAAGATTTCTGCTACAATTTAAGCATGCATTGTAACGTAACTACTTATTTATCCTTCTTAAAAAATATTTTAACTTTTTGGATCTTATATGATTTGGTTTTACATAGATCAATTGCTTCTAGCAATATTATTGCGAAAAGAAAATGAAACTAAGTGCAGATAAGCAATAATATGCGAAATATAACGAAACACGTTCAACACGTCCTCGCAAACAACTGTTAGGCGATAGAGAAAAACGGACTTCAAATTCGAAATCGGCGTATGCCAATTAACTAAAATCACCTATTTTCATTTCTGCGAGCGACAAAATGTTCAAATTTGTTGTTGTGTGTAATTTGTATTGTAGGATGACGATGGCACGATTCCGTGATGAGTAGAGATGCAACAATTCCTTCGTAAACAGGATATCAGAGTATGGTTGAGGCAACCATTATATATGGACGGGGGATAGAATAGTCTTCTGTATTGTCTCATTACGACAATAGTTTAAAATAACCACTTTACATTAGTTATATTTCACTCTAAATTTTGTGAACAGTCAGTGTGCAACTTTGATATTGCACCGAAGTATACTTTGTCACTATGTCTGAATCTTGCTCTTGTTTACTTCTGGCGTTGTTCAAAGTTCAGAGTGAACTCTACTGTCAACCTCGCGTCATTGGAAGGAGAGGTTTCATGTCTAGTGATAAAAAATACAGCCTTAACAAAGTTTAACAAGCAACTCTTAATAAAATGTTTTGGAGTGGGTGAGAGCATGCTCCAATGTGCAGTTTACTTCACAGTCTTTCCAAATCGCGCAAAAAATTCTTCTTCTTCTTCTTCGTCACGGTTTAGGCTTATTTACTAGCCTGTTCCGGCTCCAAATTGCTGCTGTTTCCATCTTTTCGTTGGTCTTCCCAAACTCCATCCTCGTGGTGAATAGCTGTATGCTGCTTTTGGTATTATATTCTCAGTCATCCTTGCCAAGTGTTCTTTCCAGTTTGTTCTGTACTTCATTATTATTGTGTTTAATTCCTCTGCTTTTAGTTGTTGTCTTAATTCTGTGTTGTGTTTTTTGTCTGTTCTTTGATATCCTGCTATTGGTCTCAGGAATTAAATTTCAGCAGCTTGTATTCTGGCAGATTGTTGTGTTGTCACTGTCCATGTTTCGGATCCATAAGTAATAATAGGCACTGCCATTGTCTTGTATAATTTTATTATAAAGTCTTTCCTGGCTATATTTTTCACAGTTAATTCACAGTATCGAATCCCGAGGTTTCTCGAATTCTAGTTACTCACTCTCCACGGAATCGTACGAAGAAATAACACATAATACACTAACTTTTTTTTTGTCCAATGCTACCAATTTTTTTTTACTATATTTCTGACTTTGTCCCCTGGCATTGGCGGAATTGTAATCCATTTCTAAGGTTGGGTCACCTGGAAGGCGGAGTTACCCCGATGATATGATGGGTGATAAATGATAATGATGAAGCGCCAAGAGAGTCCTTAACGTAAACTTAGCTTGAATTCCAGATCATGAGCAACCACAGGAATAATTCCCGTTAAGGAAAATTTTCTATGGTCTGACCGGGAATCGAACCCGGGACCACATGAATTGTATTGTGAAATGCTGACCTCTATCCTATGAGGCTGATCTAATACAACCATAAAATAGATTAATAACTTCTTGTTGCATGAATTTTGCCAGGTTCTTTATAAATTAGTAGCGTGTATGAATATCTCTAAGGATCAGAGCCCCCCCCCGCGGAGCCCACTTAATGTAGAGTTATGTTGATTGTAGTAAATGTGCGCTGCGGTACCCCTGTATTTTTTACCTCGCCATATTTAATAGAAAATACTGCATTATAGTCTTTGTTTTCTCCTCTTTTGTACACGAACTGAAGTGCTTTTTAAACACATGAGAGTTTATACAAGAGGAAATTAAACCGAGAATCTTTGCATATATTGTTATAGAGACTATTTAACTCATGCCCCAAATGGGAGTCAATGACCAATCACGTTTCAATGATTTCTGTTTTACAACCAATCAGAGTCGTGTTTCACGAAATATTTATCAGTGTTATAATTACCATATATTAAACAAAGCTCCTCCTTTTTAATATTCTGAACAGGTCTGACCGTTATTTTGCAGTGACTGAGCCTATAAGAAATACGGCTACCAGATTGTATATATAGTGCATACATGTCAACATTTGTAGCAATTTATTATACCACCAAAAAAAGAAACCACTGTTTGACTGTCTTAAATGTATTTTTTCCCAGGTAATAATCCAGAAAAATATAATTGTAATATTTACATCATACGACATCAGAAATGAATTAATATACAGATTGATGTTTCATTTTTTCTCCACTAGAGAGCATTCTTACAATATTGCGTTCCTTTGGCAATAAATAGTATGATCTGGTTGCAGTGATAAACAAAAGAAGCAGTAGAAGCGTACCTATCGTTTCTCATTTGTTTTCAAACATCGCCGTTTGCATTAAATATATAAATATTTTGAAATAACTACAGTTAAATAATGATTTGTGAGTAAACAGCTTAATTTTATTCGTTAAATAGTCCTAACAAATGCCACTCTTGATTTCCAAATTCTCTAGATAAATTCACTCCTCACTTCGTGAGTCGTGAATTTATCGATAATTTGGAAATCACTCGTGGCATTACTTATGATAATAATATAAGCATAAAACGTTTAAGTTGAGAAATCTAAAGGAAATATTCAACATCTGATGTCACTTACATTGTAAGGGCGTATAGATAGACAAAGAAAATAGGTTCATCATGGATGCAATTTTCATTATACAACTTTCTTCATTCTCCGAGTAAGATTCCTCTTCTTCTCTACTTCATTTTATTTCCAACGTAAATGTTTAGATTACATTATAGAACTTTCTCCAGTCTCCGAGTAAGATCCTTCCTCCTCTCCACCTACCTTCATTTCCAATGTAAATGTTTAGATTATATTATACAATTTTCTCCATTCTAAGAGTAAGATCCTTCATCATCTCTAACTTTCTGTATTTCCAATGTAGATGTTTAGATTATATTAAACGACTTTCTCCATTCTCCGAGTAAGATCCTTCCTTTTTCTACCTGTCTTTATTTCCAGCGTAAATGTCTAGATTACATTAACAACTTTCTCCATTCTCCGAGTAACATCCATCCTCTTCTCTACCTACTTTTATTTCCAGTGTAAATGGTTAGATTACATTAACAACTTTCTCCATTCTCCGAGTAATATACATCTTCTCTACCTACCTTTATATCCAGTGTAAATATTTTCATTATTTAAGTGTATGAAAAAATAATTTTTGCGAAAAGTAGCGAATTTGAATACGGTTTAAATAATAGGCTAAAAAGTGTATCCGATTCTATGCATGACTGTTAAGTCCAAAGTCTATAGGGTCCTCTATAGGGCGAGGAATTAATGATACTTGTCAATTTCTCCATTTTATTGTTATTATAAGTAGTAGTAGCAGTAGAGGTATAGCCAAATAAATTGTCCGTGATATGCGCCAACGGAAGTGGTTTAGTAATGTATAAGGTGAGCTGACAGGTGGAAGACAGGGACGCGAGCAAATGAACTCAAGATATGAGAATATGATTAACGCTATGGGGCTGATGAGGGGAAGAAAGAGAGAGGAGGTGTGTCTTGACCAAAACGCGTCTCTGTAATCCGGACAAATTATTTGGCTTCATCTCTAGTAGTAGTACTAGCCTGTAGCGTAGGTGGTTATGGCAATAAGCTAGAAGCCGGTAGATCAAAGGTTCAAGTCCCGCTCGGGTGCCTTCTGGCGGAATCATGACCTTGTGGTCTACTCAGGCTCCAGTGGAAATGAATACCGAACTTATTATGGGGATAAAGGTGGTCGTCTAGCAAGGCTCACAACCCGGCTTACAATTCGTGTCAATTGACAAGAAAGGTGGGAGAATCAGTCATCTACTATCCAAAGCGCATCTCAAGGGCTTTCTTAGTAGAAGTAACAGTAGTAACTTTCTTTATGCCACTATTACCAACTTCGGAAATGGTGAGGTAAAAATTTTCAAATTGTCTGATTGTGTGAATAATACGTGTTGTGATTTTTTAAAGAATTCTCTTGTAACGGGACAATAATGTATCATAAATGTATTCCAAACATTTTTAAATTGTGTTAGGTAAAGTGATCCCACTACAGGCCTCAGGAGGCCCTTGGGGTAGTAGGAGGTTAAGGCTCCCACTTTTTCTGGACAATCGGCACTTTATGTCAGCTGGATTGTCAACCATGCGTGACGGCCGCCTTTACCCCCAGAACAAGTGTCTGGTACTCATTTATGTTAGAGGCTGAGTAGACCCCAGGGCCACAGTGCCGCCAGAAGGTTTGGGTGAGTTTAAAAATCCTGACCCCACCGGGACTCGAACTCTTGATCTTCCGGCTTGTAGCGCAGTGCCTTAACTACTACATTATGGCGTGCCCGCTTTAAGTTGTGTTAACCGTATTATTATTGTTATTATTATTATTATGATTATTATTATTATTATTATTATTATTATTATTATTATTATTATTATTATTATTATTATTATTATTATTATTATTCATTGGTTTGTGAAATGTATTACTTTGGAAGATGTTAAATACGATCATATCTGATTTTCATATGTTAGATTATATAAGGCACGCCGTAGCGTAGTGGCTAAGGCACTGCGCTACAAGTCGGAAGGTCGAGGATTCAAGTCCCGGTGGGGTCAGGATTTTTAAACTGACCAAAAATCTTCTGGTGGCACTATAACCCTCGGGTCGACTCAGCCTCTAACGGAAATGTGTACCAGACGCTTGTTCTGGGGGTAAAAGCGGACGTCACGCAGAGCTGACAACCCGGCTGACATTAAGTGCCGATTGTCTAGAAAAAGTGGGAGCCTTAACCTCCTACTACCCCAAGGGCCTCCCGAGGCCTGTAGTGGGATTATTTTACTTTTCTATAATTGTATTAAGCATGGGTGGATTTCATTTTAACTGTTAAAGAATTTTCATAAAACAGGAGAAACTTTTTGTAAGCGCCTTCTGTAAATTAATATAGGTATAAATTAAACATTCTTAAAAAACAGTATATCTTCTTAGCTACAACCCCTATAACTGAGAATTATAGAAACAATTATTGCTATGTAATTTTCACCAAGCATATAGTTTAATGGCAAGACATCACTTATTATATTATTTGTATTATTATTAGTAGTAGTAATAGTGGTAGTAGTAGTAGTAGTAGTAGTAGTATGATATTATACACTACAGGGAGTATTGTCGTCCCAACTTCTAAAAAAACTGAAAATATATAAAATCGTTATTCACCCAGTTATAGACCTATATATAGACCTATATATATATATATATATATATATATCCATCCATAGTAATTCTGCCCGAAGGCAGATCCTTCACTGCAATCATAGCATTTTCATGCTATGCTTGCAGCTTTACTAGGGAATTGTGTAGGTGGGGTAGCTTCCCGTTGCTTTCCATACCTGTGAAGGATGATGATGATGATAATGATAAGGATGATGATGATAAAGATGATGGTCATATGATTTCGGGGACCGTTTGGGCCTTAAAGTTTTCCTGACATTTGTCTTACAGGTGAGGAAAAACCCCGATAAAAACCTCACCCAGAAAAACTGCCCCGACCGGGGATCGAACCCGGGCCCGCTGCGTGACAAGGCAGCACGCTACCTCGAGACCACAGCGGTGGACATACATATATTATATGGATATGAAACATGGACTCTTACTTAAAGTGAGGAGAAGATATTAAGAGTATTTTAATAAGGGATCCCAAGAAAAAATTTTGGCCAAAGAGAGATGGACAGACAGGCGAATGGAGAAGAGTGGGCCTACATAATGGTGAACTACTCGTACATGATCTTTATAGGAAACCAGATACAATAAGAACAGTTAAGTCTAGTAGAATGCGATGCGCAGGTCATGTGGCACGAATTGGGATTGAAAATGGAGTATGAAAACTTCATTTAGGAAAACTAGAAGGAAAACCCCCCAGCTGGTAGACCAAGGATAATGTTAGATAATATTAACCAGGATTTGAGGGAAGTAGATTATACAGGGGATGGTTGGAAAACGTTAGCTTAGGATAGGGATGTATGGACAGCTTATGTCTGCGCGGCCGTGAACGTACGGATTCGATAAAACCAGTAAGTGAGTGAATGAGTTAATTAGATAATAATAGTAATAATAGTAGCGGTGATACTATTATTGTTGCTATTATTATTATTATGATTATTATTATTATTATTATTATTGTTATTATTATTAATATTATTATAATTATTATTATTATAGTTTTTATTGGCACATAATGATGCCGACACGCCACTTATCGATATCTGCACAATCGATATATTGGCGAGAGTAATTATCGCAGTCAATTTCACACAGGAGTTCGTCTTCCTTTTCCTCTATTAGAACAGGGTGCAACATAACAGATGTCCCAGAATTTTAGATCAAATAAGAGTACTTCGCACAGACAGAAACATATTTAATTACGTCATTCTAAAATATGTATTTAGCGTGTAATTTATTTTTAACCTGATAGGAAATGTTTCATTATCACGCGTTAGTTAAATCAGTTACTGGTATTGTGTAAAATTACATATTGTGGACTAAATACATATGAATATAGTTGTGTAAGGGCAATTATATAAACACTATATTAACAATCAAATGTATAATCACTTCTATTCGTTTATAGTGTTATATACATATAATGTACACAATTAATTTAAATAAAGTTAATTAGAAAATTCAATATGTTTTGCTTTAACACACATAATGAGTACAATGGTATCAATATTCAATTATTTAACGAAAATAATTTATTTTTGAGTGTAATAATTATAACTGAGCGTTTTCTCAAGCGTTACCGATAGAGACTCTTATTCAGAAGTGCCAATTCAAACCCCGTTACCGACCAACTTATCTGAGTTTTTCCCTAGGTTTCCTCAATCTTCAGAGCAAATAGTGAGTCGGAAATTTATTGCTAGGACCTATTTCATCGTAATTGCGATTTCATAATATCATATAAAATAAAATATATGCGATTTGATTTAGATGTTAAAGAATCTGCAAATAAGAATGAAAAAAATTTCGCCACGCAGGAACTACGTAAACTAAACTAATTTCTCAGCAAGTCGAATTTATGGCCCATTTTGCTGGTTTACGGAACGTACAGAGTGTCCCAAATTGATGTATACACTCTTTGAAACGTTATTTCTCAGCAATGAAATGAGACAGAAATACAATTTTGTTGTGTATGATCCACAAGACACTGGAAAAGCATAGCAACACGTTCATCGATCTTCACGTCTTTATAAACAACAATGGCGGCGAGATTATCATTCGATGATCTCCAGGCCCTGCCTCCACCCCTTGGGATACCTCGGTCTTCATGACCATACTCCCAAGTCCTAGTTCTAGTCCTCCCTATCCTATGTTCGCGTCCACGTTCAAGTTCTCGGTCCTTAAACCAAAACCCCAGGGGAGAGAGTGTTGGAGTTTGCAGTTCTGGGAATTGCTGAGCTACATAGTACATCAGGTCGCTCATTCCTGACGACCCCACAGTTGGTCCACGGGCTCCATGAGCCTAGCCGGGAGGACTGCTGTCGCAGATCCACCGACCATTCCCCTGTTCTGCCTCCAGGGACGTGTCCTGCAGCCGTTGTGAGACCGGCTAGGGCTACAAGCCCAACAGTGTGAGACTTTTAGTACATCCAGGTGCTCATCTCCTGGCGACCCCACAGTTTGTCATTCGATGAACGGAAGTGGATACTGAAGTGTTATTGGAAAGTGGAGAATCTTGTTGAAGTGCAACGACGTTGGATGATTTAATTTGGGATATCGCCACCAAGGATAACAATAACTAACAATAACAAGAATCCGAGACAAGTTTGAAGACGATGCATGATTGCAACAGTACTCTCGTTATCAGTTGAACGTCTCTCTTCCGCACCGACCTTTCAACACATCTTGCACCGTTCCATCGTCTTCAAACTTGTCTCGGATTCTTGTTATTTTTACCCTCTTTGGTGGTGGTGTCCCAAATTCAACCATCTAACGTCGTTGCACTTCAACTACATTCTCCACTTTCCAATAATACTTCAGTATCCACTTCCATTAATCGAATGATAATCTATTGTTGTTTATAAAAGACGTGAAGATCGATGAACATGTTGCTATGCTTTTCCAGTGCCTTGTGGATCTAATACAATAAAAATTGTATTTCTGTCTCATTTCGTTGCTGAGAACTAACGTTTCAAAGAGTTAAATTGGACAAACTCAATAAGCCATTTATTTTTAATGGCGGACTGCAGCGAAAACCAGTCATGAATAGCCTAACCGTGAGGTTTACCCATTTATATTTTGTTGTGTAATTTTTCGCCAATTAAATAACATATACTGGTGTCGATTAATTTTCCATTATTTATTAAAAATATTAAATTAAACTAATTGCCTTATATTATACATTGTCAATTGAAGGGTTAATAACTGTATAGTATGATTTGGGAAAAAGCTCTTCCAGATGAATGGAAAGAATCAATTATCGTACCAATTTATAAGAAAGGAGATAATACTGATTGCAACAACTACAGGGGCATCTCATTACTTTCAACTTCCCACAAAATTCTAACAAATATATTAGTCAGCAGACTTACTCCCTATGTTGATGACATTTTAGGAGATCGTCAATGTGGATATAAAAGAAACAGGTCTACAACAGATCAGATTTTTAGTATAAGACAGATTTTAGAAGAGAAATGGGAATATAATGGTACTATACATCAACTATACGTAGACTTCAAAAAAGCATATGATTAAATTAAGAGGGGGAAGTTATATAGTACCCTGTTAGAGTTCGAAATTCCTAAAAAGTTAGTTAGACTTATACGAATGTGTCTAAATGGCACAAAGAGTAGGGTGCGTGTAGGGAAACAGTTTTCAGACACTTTTGAAATCTACAATGGGTTGAAGCAAGGAGATGGACTATCTCCTCTACTATTTAATTTTGTACTAGAGCATGCCATTAAATCTTTAGAGAATAAGGAAGACTTACTTTATGGTATTAATAAGCTGTTAGTTTATGCTGATGATGTAGTACTACTGAGCGATAGCGAAGAGATACTAAAGGTCAACACGCACACACTATTGAGTAACACTGAGAAAATGGGACTGGAAATAAATATCAATAAAACTAAATATACGTATAAATATATTATATAATGGAAATGGACAGCTAATGACAAATGAGGGAAATTTTGAGGAAGTGGCTTGATTCAAATACCTAGGAACAATCATCACAAATAGGAATGAGATGCACAAAGAAATTAAACATAGGCTCAATTCTGGAAATGCGTGCTATTATGCATTGCAGAGACTCTTGATGTCCCAACTCCTTTCAAAAAACGTTAAACTGAAAATATATAAAAATTATTATTCTACCAGTTATATTATATGGGTGCGAAACATGGACTCTTACTTTAAGGGAGGAAAGGAGATTACAAGTATTTGAGAATAAAGTACTTAGGAAAAATTTTGGAACTAAGAGAGATAAACAAACAAGTGAATGGAGAAGACTTCATAACAATGAACTAAATGGTCTTTATAGGAAGCCAGATATAATAAGAACAGTTAAGTCTCGTAGACTACGATGGGCAGGACATATTGCACAATGGGGAATGAAATACTTGCATGGAAGCTTCTTTTAGGAAAGCCAGAGGGAAAACGACCAGTTGGTAGACCAAGAATGAGGTGGGAGAATAACATTAACTGTGATTTGAGGGAAGTAGATTATACAGGGAATGATTGGAAAGGATTAGCTCAGGATAGGGATGTATGGATAGGTTATGTCTACGCGTCCATGGACCTACGGGTTCGATAGTGCCAGTGAGTAAGTAAGTAAGTATAGTATACATTGCGACGAATCAAACTTTAGCTTGCCACAGACAATTTTTAATTTCAATTTTTGCAAAATACCTTCCTCGATTTATTTTCGTTGTGAAAGAACGAAAATTGCGACCGTTAAAGTAATTTTCAAATTTACGTTTCAGGTGAACTCTTACACCTAATGGTCCGATTTTGCTGGTTATTGAACTGGACCTTACTTTTTTTTTAATCAATCGCTATGTGCCAAGTTTGGTTTCAATTTAAAAAAATTGTGACCAAATAGAGCACTAATATACTTTTGTCATTGTCACTTCCGATATCTACTACATTTAATAATATTCTTCTTCATACAGCTGAGATTTTGTGAAATAAAGTAAATGTTCTATCTTCCGAAATAATATTTCTGATTATCATTTCAGAGTATCATAACAGCCTAACATACCTATACTTAATAGAATTAATTATTTGTTCAGCTATTTCTATACTTACTTACTTACTTACTTACTCACTGGCACTATCGAACCCGTAGGTTCATGGCCGCGCGGACATAAGCTCTCCATACATCCCTATCCTGAGCTAATGCTTTCCAATCATTCCCTGTATAATCTACTTCCCTCAAATCATAGTTAATGTTGTTCTCCCACCTCATTCTTGGTCTACCAACTGGGCGTTTTCCCTCTGGCTTTCCTACAAGAAGTTTCCATGCACGTCTTTCATTCCCCATACGCGCAACATGTCCTGCCCATCGCAGTCTACGAGACTTAACTGTTCTTATTATATCTGGCTTCCTATAAAGACAATGTAGTTCATTATTATGTAGTCTTCTCCATTCACCTCTCTGTTCATCTCTCTGTGGTCCAAAAATTTTCCTAAGAACTTTATTCTCAAATACTCGTAATCTCCTTTCCTCCCTTAAAGTAAGAGTCCATGTTTCGCACCCATATAATATAACTGGTAGAATAATAGTTTTATATATTTTCAGTTTAACGTTTTTTTAAAGGAATTGGGACATCAAGAGTCTCTGCAATGCATAATAGCATGCATTTCCAGAATTGAGCCTATGTTTAATTTCTTTGTGCATCTCATTCCTATTTGTGATAATTGTTCCTAGGTATTTGAATTCAGCCACTTCCTCAAAATTTCCCTCATTTGTCATCAGCTGTCCATTTCCATTATATACTGAATTTCTACGTGTGACCATATATTTAGTTTTACTGATATTTACTTCCAGTCCTAATTTCTTAGTGTTACTCAATAGTGTGTGCGTGTTGGCCTTTAGTATCTCCTCGCTATCGGCCAGTAGTACTACATCATCAGCTATTTCTATTCAAAAAATAATTAAGACTAAAACCAACAAAATTAAACATTCATTTGTTTGCAACATTTCTGTCCATACACTTAAAACACAAAACCAAAAGTCAGAAGAATGTCTTCATTTAATACTTAGTAGAGCACCCCTTAGCTTTAATCACTGCTTGGCATTGTCCTTGCATTGAATTGGCCTTTTTATATTGTCTCACGTGTGGCTTTATCCCATTCTTCTCTAATGAAACATTTTACCTCGTCTTTTGAAGTCTCTTTCCTTTTACAGACATTTTTCTTCGACTCGACCCAAAGATTCTCTATTGCTGACTGTGGAGGTGTTCTCAGCTGCTTCGGAACATTCCAGATCACCCAAAGCTTGTTAATGTCTGCAGTATGTTTACTGTCATTGTCTTGTTGGAATATGTAATTCTGTTCCTGTCCCATTTTTATGGCACTTTGTTTTACATCTTCCTTCAATATCCTGTTGTAATGCAACTTATCCATTATTCCGTCAATGAAGTGCAGGTTTCCAACCCCGCTGGAAGACACACAGGCCCAGATCATAACTGAACCTCCTCCGTGTTTCACAGTCAGAAGAGTATTCACCTTATCATTAGCATTGTTCGGTTTCCTCCAAACTCTTATCATACCATCTGATTCGATGAGATTTAGTTTGCTTTAATCGAACCAAATTACACGATCTCAAAACTCCTGTGATTTGTTTACATGCTATTTTGCAAAGAGTAATCTTGCAGGACAATGTTTTTTACTTACATATGGCTTTTTCGCGGTTTGCGGCCATGAAAATTATGCGACCACAGCATACGACGCACAGTCAGATTGCTCATTTGCTTTCCGGACACTTTTTCCACCATGGACGTAAGTTCCGGGACTCTTATCCGAGGATGTGCTCTAACATGTCAGAGTATAAAACGTTCTTCTCTTTCGTTTATTATTTTTTGTCTACCTTTACCCTGACTATTTAACTCATGCCCCAAATGACCAATCACATTTCAATGATTTTTTATTTACAACCAATCACAGTTGTGTTTCGCCACGAATTTATCAACTAAAATGTATCATATTAAAGAGAGCACCTCCTTTTTAACATTCTGAATAGGTCATAGCATTATTTTGCAGTGACTGACCCATAAGAAATACGTCTACCAGATTGTATATATAGTGCACGAATGTCAACACATAGTGCATCAAGGAAGATATATAAATAAGTATTGGTAGTAATTGCTTATACCACAACAAAATAAATCACTGATTGACAAATTATTTGCCAAGAAATGAAGTTACCGGAAATAATATAATTGAGATATTACATCATAGGACATCAGGAAATTAATTAATACTTTATAGTAATTAGTAGTAGAGGTCCTTTAACGCTGTGTGGTCTCGAGGTAGAGTGCAGCCTTGTCACACAGAGGGCCCCGGCCCGGGTTCGATCCCGGTCGTGTGGCAGTTTTTCTGGGTGAGTTCTGGTGAGGTTTTATATGGGTTTTTCCTCACATGTAAGACAAATGTCAGGAAAACTTTAAGGGCCAAACGGTTTGTTCCCAAGAAATCATATGGCCATCATCAACATTATCATCCGTATAGTCATCACTCATCATCCTTCACCGGTGTGGCAAGGAAAGCAACGGGAAGCTATCACAAATACACAATTCCCTTAGTAAAGCTGCAAACATAGCAATGAATGATGCTATGATTGCCAGGAAAGGACACTGTCTCTGTGGGCAAAAATACTATGGATGGATAGTAGTAGTAGTAGTTTCGTAGTAGTAATATTAAATGTTCTGAAGATGTTGATTTGTCATCATTCGCTTGTTAATATCTATAATGTTGGTTATACATTTCTCCACTAGAGTGCATTCTTACAATATTGTCGATCCTGTGGCAATAAAATAATTATTGATCTGGTCTTGCAGCGAATGAACAACAAGAAAGCAAATTTAAAGCGTTTACCAATAGTTTTTCATTTGTTTTCAAAACATCGCCGTTTTCGTTCCATTAAATATGTAAATATTTTAAAATAACTATAGTTAAATAATTATTTGTGAGTCAACAGCTTAATTTTATTCGTTAAACACTCCTAACAAATGCCACTCTTGATTTCCAAATTCTCTAGATAAATTCACTCCTCACTTCGTGAGTCGTGAATTTATCGATAATTTGGAAATCACTCGTGGCATTACTTATGAATGTTTTCTATGGTACCTTCATATGTACGTTACAGTTGCATGTGATTTGCCCACTATATTGACTATTTCTCTCAGTGATTTACCTCTTAAAGCAAGGTTGACAATAGTTGTCATTATGTATGAACTTAACTGCATTCTCTTCTCCATTTTGTACACAAATGAAGAAAGTACGTTAATGCTATGAAACAACCCTCTCTACTCGTTCACTTGAGTAAGTATCGCAACATTTGTTTACAAACACACCAAGTATAGAGACAACATTCTTTGAGTGTATGAACGAGACTGTTACATTCCAGTTTCAACCATGTTCCTATGCTAAAGTAATGATTGGTTTTCCAAATTAATTTAAACGCGCTACAATATATAATTAATTGTCATACATCTCCGTACGATTACGCGGCCTAGTATACATTTTAAAATTTAAATAGTCGTAAAATTAACAAAAATATAAGTTGTATGAACAAGATTGTTACTAACTGTAGATAGGATCTGTAAATTCGTTCAATTAATTTCATGAAAACAACCTCAGTAGCTGCATTCTTTCGCAATTTGTTAAAACTTATATAATACTGACCAGCATTTTTTCGCAAGAAAATTAAGTACGGCCTAATTCAGTTTTTTATTTTGATTCCAAACAGGTTTATGTAATAAGAATTTACAAAGCAAAATATTAGAATATACACCTGGCAGGTGCCGTCGACCTCAACTAGGTTTTTTAAATATTTAAGAACGGCCTTCCAGCTAAGTATTTTGTTACTCTTTCAGAGCACGTTTTTGTGTTATATAGTACTCTTATTTTTATGTTCCATTAGTTTTCAAAAGCTTCAACTTACTAAGAAAGTGTTTCAATCGTCTATAAATGTTTTATATATTTATGTTGAACTATCCTAAGTCTCAGAGACGAAATTATAAAGTACATGTTAAAAGTGTTATGAACGTTTCCTGGATATTTTGAAAATACCGGGTCCCAAAATTATCAGGATTTATCATGTATCAAGCTTCTCGATGGGTGGAAAAATGACAGGCCAGCACATCGTATATCCTTTTACTGTCTCTGAGAAAATAGACGGGCCATTCAACTGATTGCTATTTCTATTTAACTAACATAAGAGGAATCACATCTAAAACAAAATAATTATGTCGTTATAACTGGCCCAAGTTATATCTGCACGTGAAAAATATGCTAGGAATGTGCTGTCGATTCTATTCCCTCTTTTACTATGTTGTCATTTCGTATCCCCGGTGTTGTGTTATTTTACTGGGACGGAGAGCTGCCAAATACTGTGTTTTTAAATAAATGCGTTAGCTTCAGCAAATGAATAATCCGGCAACCATGTTACTACTGAGGAATGAGTTGTCTCTTCTTTTCCTTCCTCATTACGTGTTGCAATTCTCATTCCCTCTGTTATGTTGTGAGGCTCGTAATAAGTAAAAATGGCAAAGTGATCTCACTACAGGCCTTAGAAGGCCCTTGGGGGTTATAGGATGTTAAGGCTCCCACCTTTTTTTACATAATTCGGTACATTATATCAGCCACCTTGCATACCAACCGCATTTACCCCAGAACAAGCGTCTGGTTCTCATTTCCTCATTACACGCTGAGCTGACCTCAGGGCCAAAGTGCCGTCAGTAGATTTCGGTTAGTTTAAAAATCCTGACCGCACCGGATCTCGAATCGCCGATCTTCCGGCTTGTAGCACATAGCTATGGCGTGTTCCCGAGGCTGGTAATAGAGAGATGACAATCTCTGTGATTTTAAATGATCCGACACCATCAGTTGTTGTCGACTAAATGATTAATTTGACAACCTTGTGATGATTTTTTACATGTGTTTAAAGATTCTCCCTTCTATACAACAGTAGATTGACGACACTAGCGATACAAACAGCAGACTTAGCACTAGGTGAGTTGAATGATATATGTGTGAGGGTGTGTGAGTGTATGTGTGTGTTTTTTAAATTTGTTTTCTAGCATTTTTTTAATATTAATGTACAGAATAAGACTTTTTTTATTTATTTAACACATGGTCTTTTCATGGATGAGTGTAGATATGTATTATTGTGATGTAGTGTAGACATAGATTTTATTTATATGTAGCCTATTACACGTATTGTTTTTGATACAGATGTATTTGTAAGTATTTGTTTATATTATTAGTTTTATTTTTTATTCATGGAAAAATAATGCACGTACGGCCAAGCAGGCCCGTGCGCAATGTAAATGCATTGGTATTTCCATTCTTCTGAAAAAAAAGGCAATAAATTCCATTATCTATCTATCATTTCACCCGCCCCTCTATTAACAACAACCCGCAACACAAACAACAGACAATATATGAACTAGTGTCATATTCCCCACCCACCCAAGACAAATTTTTTTTTTTCCTACATGCACCTGATGATGTCAAAAGAGCAGTATTACGTGTTAAATCTGAAGCACAAGGGATATACAATAATATACACAAAATAATTGACATTCTCCCGACAATTACCCACATTTTTAAGGCTTCTATAATGACCAGGACTTATCCCTGACTCTATAAAATGGCTCTAGTTCGTCTAACAACGAAATCAAACACTCCCACAACACTCGATGATTACAAGACCAAATAGTATTCTTTCCTGTTTGTCTAAAGCACTGGAATATTAATACACTCACAGTTAACAGACTACCTCACAACACATGACTTTCTTGATGAGCATCAGTCTGGTTTTAGAACAGGATATCATACAAGTACTGCACTACTTGACATTGTAGAGGACATAAGAGACTCAATTGACAAAAGCAAACTCGCCGCAATAGTCCTACTCGACTACAGCAAAGCCTTTGACACAGTAGATATAGACTTAATGCTAGCGAGACTAAAGACACTACATCTGTCGGAAAACTGCCTTAATTGGTTTAGACTTACCTCACTAATCGTCAGCAATAATTTTCTGTTAATAATCGCATTTCTTCTTGGTGCTTAGTGATGAAAGTGGTACCTCAAAGCGGCGTCCTCGCTCCTCTTCTCTTCTCCATTTAATTAATGACTTGACCAAGAAACTACAAAACTACAAGCATCATCTCACAGATTTACACACACTTTAGGTATGACGTAATTAACGAATACATTGACAAAGCAAACAATGCCCTCAGACGTATATCTTTATGGTCCAGAAAATTCGGACTAAAACTAAATGTGAATAAAACGCAAGCAATAATTATCGGATATCCAAGACTATTAAACTCCATAAGCAATAGCAATATGTCGGCTATCTTGTTACATAACAAAAAAATTCCTTATATCGACGTCATTAAAAACTGGGACTTTACTTAGATTCTAATCTAAATTGGAATACCCAAATAAAACAAGCATCTAAAAAAAAAGGTCTGTTCCATAATGCATTCCCTAAAGTGTCTTAAGAACTTTCTTCCTACAGCTCTTAAAAGAATTTAAACCAAACCTTAGTGTGCCGCATTTTGATTATTGTGACATTCTACTAACTGACATAAGTGACGAATTGTCGGACAATCTGCAGCGTGTCCAAATATGTGTATCAGATTCATATTTAATGTCCGAAAATACAATCACATATCTTTATTTTTCCACAAATTGCCATGGCTACTTCTTAAAGAGAGAAGAAAATTACACCATCCAGTTCTCTTATTTAAGATCCTACATACCTCGATTCCCAATTATTATCCTCTCGTTTCCAGTATATATCCTCAAACCATAACTTAAACACAAGATCACAACATAGTCTCTTGCTTAATATACCGCAACATAGGACATCACATCACTCCATGTCATATACTATCTTTAATTCTCGCAACTGGAATTCCCTACCACAAGAAATAAGGAGCTGCCGGACATTGGCATCTTTTAAAAGAAATCTAAATTTACGAGTATATTTGCTCTAACCTCGACGTCATCATTACCCAGTGTAAGGTATATTAATTGACGTTTGTCGTATAATATATCATATTTATACTATAATAATAATAATTATAATAATAATAATAATAATAATAATAATTAATATTATTATTATTATCATTATTATTATTATCATTATTATCATTATTATCATTATTATCATTATCATTATTATTATTATTGTTATTGTTATTGTTATTATTGTTATTGTTATTGTTATTGTTATTGTTATTGTTATTGTTATTGTTATTGTTATTGTTATTGTTATTGTTATTGTTATTATTATTATTATTATTATTATTAATAATAATAATAATAATAATAATAATAATACTACACTCCAGCCGTGCAGTTAACTTGGGCGAGTAAAACGTATCCCAATTTTCCATCTACATTGAAGCTTGCATTACATAATGAAGAGTATCATATTTCAAAGTTTCCAGAGTTTATGACGTAAATGATAGCATATACTCAATAGAAATATAAGATAACTTATGCAATTAACGTAGATGCAATGTAATTTGAGACTATTCCTCTTCCGAGCTATGTTCCAGTTGTAAAATGAACAAAACTGCAAAAAAAGAAAAAGACTGCATTTTCATTAGTCGAGTAACGATTTTACCATTAAGCATGTAAGAAAATATAGTTCCATCTCTAACACTCGAAATAGTGTATTATTGTCTATCACATCTCTATGTAAATTATATAGGATAATTTTAAAATATATACAGCGATTCCATGAAAATGTCATACCGAGGTGAAAATTTTGAAACTGACGCAGGAATAATTCTGTTGATGTAATATATATCTGTAAATATCAAATTTTATAATTCTATAAGAAAATGTTTCAAATGTGCATTATTTTTATCTAATAATAGCGGTAGAACTTGCCATATTTCAAACCTGAAAAAATACGCAAAATTTTACGAATTTCTTGTTTAATAATTAGGTCGTATGAATTCGTTTTATTTCACAAAATATTTTCTTAAACCATACTTTGGTCCTCCTTGGTCGTAAATTAAACAATATTAATTGGATCCTAGTATTCTATATACCTTAAATGTGTCCTATAGTTGTTAAATGTAAGTTATGGTCAGTCAGTCACATAAAACGGATAAAAATTACCGTACACAACATAATAATTGATGAATTAAAATTTCCTCTTGAATTCTAAGTTATCGGTACACAACTAACAAAAAGCATAAATGACATTTTCTTGTAAAGTCATTATTTTTCCCGCTGGAGTCCCGTGACTGACTGACTTTTTGTCCCCTCACTTATATTGCTAATACGCATAATGCAGTCAGTTGCTTGCTGGACTCCGCTGTCTATTAACATAAACATGGTTTAGGAAATCTGGTAGACTGTTCAGCTCGGCTGTTTCATAAAATAATTACTGGCCCTTCTTCTGTGAGAATTTGAGCTAAAAGGCTGTCAGCGGAAGAATTTAAATGTAGAGTAATTACATGAAAATGTCATACCGATGTGAAAATTTTGAAATTGGCGCAGGAGTAATTGTTTCGATATTTTTTTTTTGCAGATGAAATATTCCGATTATAGAAGTTAATGTTTGAAATACAGATTATTTTGATCCAAATTAATAGTAGAACATGATATATTCCGAAACCTGAAAACACATGCAAAATTAAACGAAAATTTGTTTTACGATTTCACTGTATAAATTTGTTTTCTTTCAACGACTATTTTGTTATACCATATTTCGGTCCTTCCTGATTATATGTAATACTAATAATTGTATTATAATATTCTAGATAATTAAAATGCGCCCTATAATTATTAAGCGTAAGCTACAGTCAATCACATAAAACATACAAAAATTATTGTACACAATACGATAATTGATGGATCCAAATCTCCTCTGGGATTCTACGTTATCTGTACATAACTAACAAAAAAGTATTAACGACATTGTCTTGTAAAGTAATTACGTTAATTATATTAAGTACATATTTATATTTTTATTAATGGCATTTAAATAATTCCTCATTATGCGATTCTTCAATATGTATGTTATTAAGTGAGTGGAATTAAAAACAAGAGCGCGGTTCTTATGTGTTAGAAAATGTGTGTGTGTGGGAATCCTTGAACGTGAAAGGTTCACGCATTAGTTTGACCTTTGACATGACATGTGTGTCGCATTATCGGGGATTCATTGTGCGATGTTGCCATATTGTACTAGCATTAACTTTATGAAACAGAGCCATGCTTGTTAATTGCAAAAACAGTTTTAAATCATATGAAGTTTCTTGTATAAAAAAATACAATTGGCGTGGAGTATATGCGATTAAGTATGTATAACCTGTAGTGTAAAATAAAATTATTATTGGGTGTAGCGTTATTGGAAACCAACAGAGTGAAAATACGTATGACAACGCTGTACTATGTGCGCCACTTGCAAACAATCAGTCAAAATGTAAGATTTCGCGCATTTTAAGAGATTTCTTTCGATTGTTTAGTTTAAAAATAGAACTCATGTCAGCAATATAATTTGTAATCAGTCACTTTGAAAGAATTATAACAGAATTTTCCACATTTAAATAAAAAAATTAATAATTTGTACACTGTACTTTTTCGTTATTTTTTTTTTGTCTTTATAGTTGAGACGCGTGAAAGTTAATTTTAGTGTTCTGAAACGAACAATGTCGGTATTTTTATTTATTTTAATGGTTCAATCTATGAAGCTTCTCAGTAAGATAAATGTCTCCTGGAAGCGTTACGAGCGCTTCGCAGGACAAGGATGGTGGAAGGGCTGCTTCCTCTGAGCCTCCAAACATGCTCCTCTGGGTATCCACCCCCCAAGAGAGGGCTGCTTCTTCCGCTCTTCAAGCCCTACAAGTTTAGCTTTGCTATTCCTTGTCGCCCTGTTGACCGTTGAAGACTTGACGAAGATGTGGATGTGAAACTTGGGCTCCAGTGAAAAGACAGAAGGATAGAATACAGACGGCGGAGATGAGGTTCCTAAGACAAGTAAAAGGATGTACAAGACGTAATAGAATAAGGAATGAGGATATAAGAGAAGAATTGAAAGTACAGCCTTTATTGGATAAATTCACGAATTACAGACAGAAATGGATTGATCACATGGATGGAATGAGTAAGGAGAGATATCCATTGTTAGCAAGAAATTATCAAGCAAGAGGAAGCGTGATGTTGGAAGACCTAGAAGACGTTGGGCTGATGCATTATGAAGTCGGAACGGGCAACTGCCTAATCCCTGGAGTGATGATGATGATGATGGTTCAATCTATTAACAGCATCAGATGAATTTTAATCAGTTAATATGGATGTAATAAAATTATACTCATATTAGGCATATTTAACTATAGAGAAGACCCTTTCTTGTTAAAAAGTTAATATTTTCTTTATTTTGTGAAATTTAAAATGATACTTGGTAACCAAGTTAAATAAATTACACTATTTATTTAATATTTTTACAGCACATCAAATTGTACATTTCCTATACATGATAAAAGGAGTGAAGTTCTTTATTCATCTCCATATTATCGCTTTTGATATATTATCCATCCATAGTAATTCTGCCCGAGGGCAGGTCTTTCACTGCAATCATAGCATTTTCATGCTATGCTTGCAGCTTTACTAGGGAGCTATAGACGTGGTAACTTCCCGTTGCTTTCTACACCGGTGATGAAGGATGATGATGATGATGATGATAAGGATGATGATGGCCATATAGTTTCGGGGACCGTTCGGGCCTTAAAGTTTTCTTGACATTTGTCTTACAGGTGAGGAAAACCCCCGATAAAAACCTCACCGAGAAGAACTGTCCCGACCGGGGATCGAACCCGGGCCCGCTGCGTGACAAGGCAGCACGCTACCTCGAGATCACAGCGGTGAACTTATCTATTATAATTTCATATTATTTTGTAATATTTGTATAATATTTGCAGCTCCACAATATTGAAGTCTAAATAAAATTCAGATATGTCAGTCAGTCACAGAATGCAGTCAGTCAGTCACACACCATATATTAGGTTATAACTCTGGTCTTAATTGTGATTTTTGTTTCGTTTTTTACTGAGAATGTAACTTGAAATGTGTCCTCCAAACGGTATTTTGGAAAATTGAATTAGGAATCACACTTCAGTGAATTATGCAGATGTACATGTTAAACTGCATGATGAGTTGACATTTATGTCAGTCAGTCACACATACTTTGATAGATAATAAATAGCACTTTTTTTCTTCAAAAGTTGTATATTTAATATAGCGAAATATAGCAGAAAATCGTCATTTCTTACTTTCCAGGTGAGTCCGTAAGTTCGAATATTGTGGTAGTTACGAATGTAGAAAATATTAAAGTGTTTGAAATTATAAATGCCTGTCTCTCGGAAACCTTGCATGATGGACAAAAACCGATATATTTGAATTCAGGAGAGAAAATACTATCAGAATCACATATTTGTCTTTCTGAGACAAAAAAAAAAGTTTCTTTTTTTGTTGCTCAGTGTTATCATTGGTAGCAACTCACCTTGTATTCAATATTATTTACGGTAAAATACGATGTTGCCTAAGAACAACGTTTCTACTGATGCCAGTTCTGTACACAATACAGTCATATGGCGCATAAAAGTAACACCAGAGTCGGCGAAGTAATACCTTATGCAAGTTTGTTTGCAGTGCAACTGGAGCGTAGTTCTGAATTGATAAATTTCTCTATAAAGAAATTGTAATTCTTAGAAATTTTGTTCGGTAATTGAGGCTCTAGAAATGGAAATATAATGGCATCAACTATACGTAGACTTCAAAAAAAGCATATGATTCAATTAAGAGCGAAAAGTTATATAGTATCCTGCTGGAGTTCGGAATTCCTAAAACGTTAGACTTATACCAATGTGTCTAAATGGCACAAAGAGTAGGGTGCGTGTACGCAAACATTTTTCAGACAGTTTTGAAATCCAGAATGGGTTGAAGCAAGGAGATACACTATCTCCTCTACTATTTAATTTTGCACTAGAACATGCCATTAAATCTTTAGAGAATGAGGAAGGCTTACAACTCAATGGTATTAATAAGCTGTTAGTTTATGCTGATGATATAGTACTATTGGCCGATAGCGAGAAGATACTAAAGGACAACACGCACACCGTATTGCGGAACACTAAGAAATTAATACTGGAAGTAAATATCAATAAAACTAAATATATGGTCACACGTAAAAATGTATTATATAATGGAAATGGACAGCTAATGACAAATGAGGGAAATTTTGAGGAAGTGGCTGAATTCAAATATCTAGGAATAATAATCACAAATAGGAATGAGATGCACAAAGAAATTAAACATCGGCTCAGTTCTGGAAATGCATGCTATTATGCATTGCAGAGACTCTTGATGTCCCAACTCCTTTCAAAAAACGTTAAACTGAAAAAATATAAAACTATTATCCTACCAGTTATATTATATGGGTGCGAAACATGGACTCTTACTGTAAGGGAGGAAAGGAGATTACAAGTATTCGAGAATAAAGGACTTAGAAATTTTTTTGGACCAAAGAGAGATGAACAGACAGGTGAATGGAGAAGAACGCATAACAATGAACTACATGGCCTTTATAGGAAGCCAGATATAATAAGATCAGTTAAGTCCCTAGACTGCGATGGGCAGGACATGTTGCACGTATGGGGAATGAAAGACGTGCATGGAAGCTTCTTGTAGGAAAGCCAAAGGGAAAACGTCCAGTTGGTAGACCAAGAATTAGATAGGAGAATAACATTAACTATGATTTGAGGGAAGTAGATTATACAGGGAATGATTGGAAAGCATTACCTCAGTATAGGGACGTATGGAGAGCTTATGTGCACGCGGCCATGAACCTACGGTTTCGATAGTGCCAGTGAGTAAGTAAGTAATTGAGGCTCTTGAACATTAACACCAACCACATCAGTGCAATTGTTCATAGACTCAGCAGAAGTAAGTTCAAAGGCTACACTATTACTTAATGGCAATAGATTAACATCTAAACCTGCGGTGCATGCAACTGACATAAAGAAACAAATGATAAAATATAAATCCAATTTTAAAAATTCAGTATATAAAACATAACTGAGATATCTGTGGGTATTTTAGGATCATAGCTGTATTACTGGGTTTGCAACGTGGATACTCGAAATTATGCTGTTTCTTGTGCGAATGAGACACCATTAATAGGGAGTCTTACTACATAAGGAAACTATGTATGGCATTAACATGAATCTCCTATTCCAGATCACACAAAATTATCAAATACACCATTGGTGTATCCTAAAAACATGCATTTAGTTCCTCTCCGTGTAAAAATTCTATTGAAACGTTGATAAAAGTTTGATGCAGTTATGTTTTTGAAATCTAAATTCCCCATAATTAAGAACACTAATCAATGATGATTTTTTTATAAAATGTTAAATTGAAAGGAAAAAACAGTCTGAAATAATTTAGAAATATATTGAAATGTGTAAGTACAGAAAAACATCATGGGCTAGTGAGTAATCTTGTAAATTCATAACACATAACTAATCTTAAAACTTAATTTATTAAACTTTCACCTAGAATTCTTCAAACAAAATATTGAACGAACATGATGAACAGATTCATCTACAGATTTCTAACATTCAAAGGAGGTGCTATATGAAAAGAATTTCCAATATGCTGGTCGTGCTGGCTGATTACTGTTTAGACAATTGGACAATTATTTTATCGTCATTCTTATATTTTTAATTTGATGCATTTTCCATCAAAATTCTGTATTAAACTTGATACATTGATAGCCAAATGTGTCATGACATGTTTAGTGACGTCATATTTATGTAAAATTCGGTGTAATTTTGTATTCATTTACGTTGGATATTCTGTAATATTTCTGAGAGGATAGCTTTTTAAAGGTATGCATTTCTTTTATTAGTAAATTCTGATTGCCAGTTTCATCTTTGGTCTAGCCAAAGAATATGGTTCAGAATGTCCTCATTAGCTTGAGTGCGCATCTGGTTTTACCGCGCATTGTAGCTTCACTAGTAAACTGGACAGCATGAAGAGTGATCATGCGCGAAAGTGCTGGTCAGCCATATTGGTGTATTTTCGGCTTACATATTGCAAATCTAAATAATTCAATACAACGTTATAATTAAATAGAGCATAGTTGGCCTCAGTGCAGTGAGTGCTTATATATATATATATATATATATATATATATATATATATGTGTGTGTGTGTGTGTGTGTGTGTGTGTTTATTAAATCTATAATTATTCTACTTAAACCTGCATCTTGTTATTCGCCATGAATTTACAGTCATCTATCAATTTAATCTACTACAAGAATTCCAGAGAATCGTCCTTGGTGGTCCTCCAAACAAAAATATTTATTTTACCTACAGTGAACTCTGATGAAGACCAAATTGAATAGTAACCACACATGAGATGAACATTTATCATTTAGTGTTGACATAAGTAATAATTCAACAAAAACATCCTGTCTGATGGAAAAATGCAAAAGAATATTTTAACTCGCCACAAGAAACGTCCCAGTTACCTTTAATCAAGCAGTTGCGAAAAAAAAGTTTCATTTTTTGTCAGTTTAATAAACTGCTTCAGAGACAAATCGTAACGCAATACTTTTATATGAACTTTTCTGATCTGTGTATACCAATGTACACGGATACGGTCTCAAAATATAACAATAAAAACGTATATTTATAGCGTTTCCTACTATTATTTTAAAAATTTAGAATATTAATATTGTGACTCATTGTAATATCAGCGTTTGAATTTCACAGGTGGTGGCGAGAATAATGGTCTCGCATTGGTGCAAATATACGACTCACGAGTTGATAAACCCCACCCATAATTATCGATGCATCTAACGTTCCATTCCGGAAGGTTCTCTACGTATCTATCCTCTATATCAGGAAAGTTCGGTGCCAGAAACTTCTGTACTAGAAGAGTCTCGACTGGACGCCGAGAAATTTCTTTCCCCGACTTATATAAACTGTTGCCAGTGTCGACAGGAGTTGGTCGTGTTGTGACAGCGATACAGTTAAAGCGTTAAATAATGAAAATAGTGTGTGTTAGATAAAGTTTAAAATACATTAATTACTGCAGCAATTTGTGAGTGAAATGTCACTGAAAATATATAGAATCAAATAGCGTTAATGTGGAATTTTACTCGATCATCTTTTGTGTTTTTATAAGAAAACAAGGTGAGAACAATCGCCCAGTAGCGCGCGTCAATATACTATTTAATTAACATTTATTTTGAACAATGTATAATATATTTCTAAAGCAGGTTACATCTCTCACAATGGGAATGCAGAAACTAGGGCAAGGATTAATTAATGTATCATTGAAGAAAAGCATACTTTTGTTGCAAACTACAATATGAATACCCTAGAAAGTAGTAACAAATTACTTTTTTAAGTTTGTCATTCTAAAAAAAAAATACTGGACTAGAGGTCAGAATTATATTTAAATATTTCCATACAATTTCCAGTTCAATGATTCAGTCTCTAAACATTCCTCTAATGGAATCGAAGACTTTCCAATAACGATTTTTAGCATGCTTAATTTTGCGGATACTGTACCAAACAGTAGGACTAATATATTTCAGTTGATACTAATAATAATAATAATAATAATAATAATAATAATAATAATAATAATAATAATAATAATAATAAAATAATAATAAAATAATAATGATAATAATAATTATATAGTAATATAAAAATGATAAATTATACGAGAAAAACTAATTAATATATGTACTATACTATAATATATAATGAAGTCGACGTTAGAGCAAATATAAATACATTTAGATTTCTTTTAAAAGATGCCAATGTCCGACAGCCCCTTATTTCTTGTGGTAGGGAATTCCAGTTGCGAGAAGTGAAGATAGTATATGACATGGACTGATGTGATGTCCTATGTTGTGGTATATTAAGCAAGAGACTATGTTGTGATCTTGTGTTTAAGTTATGGTTTGAGGATAGATACTGGAAACGAGATGATAAATAATTGGGAATCGAGGTATGAAGGATCTTAAATAAGATAATTAGACAGTGCGATTTTCTTCTCTCTTTTAGATGTAGGCATGACAATTCGTGGAATAATGGAGAAATATGATCGTATTTTCGAACACTAAATATGAATCTGATACACATATTATGGACACGCTGCAGTTTGTCCGACAATCCGTCACTTATGTCAGTTAGTAGAACGTCACAATAGTCAAAATGTGGGATCACTAAGGTTTGAATTAAAATTCTTTTAAGAGCTGTAGGAAGAAAATTTTTGAGACGCTTTAGGGAATGCATTATGGAGAAGATCTCTTTAGATTTTTGTTTTACTTGGGCATTCCAATTTAAATTAGAATTTAAGTAAAGTCCCAAGTTTTTAACGACGTCGGTATAAGGAATTTGTTCATTATCTAATATGACAGCCCGGCATATTGCCATTGTTTATGGAGTGTAACAGTCTTGGATGTCCGATAATTATTGTTTGCGTTTTGTTTACGTTTAGGTTTAGCCCATTTTGTCTGGACCATAAAGATATATGTCTGAGATCAGTGTTTACTTTGTCAATATATTCATTAATTTCGTCAGGCCTAAAGTGTGTGTAAATCTGTAAGTCGTCGGTGTAAAGATGATGCTTGCAGTTTTGTAGTTTCTTGGTCACGTCATTAATATAAATGGTGAAGAGAATAGGAGCGAGGATGCCGCCTTGAGGTACCCCTTTCCTCACCAAGCGCCAGGAATAAAGGTGATTATTAACAGAAAATGATTGCTGACGATTTGTGAGGTAAGATCTAAAACCAATCAAGGCAGTTTTCCGACAGATGTATTGTCTTTAGTCTCGCTAGCATTAAGTCTATATCTACTGTGTCAAAGGCTTTGCTGTAGTCGAGTAGAACTATTGCGGTGAGTTTGCTTTTGTTCATTGAGTCTCTTATGTCCTCTAGAATATCAAGTAGTGCAGTACTTGTATGATGTCCTGTTCTAAAACCAGACTGATGCTCATCAAGTAAGTCGTGTGTGATGAGGTAGTCTGTTAACTGTGAGTGTATTATGTGTTCCAGTGCTTTAGATAAACAGGGAAGAATACTAATTGGTCTATAATCATCGAGTGTTGTGGGAGTGTTTGATTTCGGTGTAGGACGAACTAGAGCTATTTTCCAGAGTCTGGAATAGGTCCATGTCATTATAGAGGCATTAAAAATGTGGGTTATTGTCGGGAGAATAATGTAAATTATTTTTTGTAGGAGAGTTATTGTTATATTGTCTATTCATTGTGTTTTAGTTTTAATGCGTAATACTCCTCTTTTGGCGTCATCAGGTGAGATATAGGAAAAATAATTTGTCTCGGGTTTCTATCAAATCTGGATATATCTAATGACATTAATAAAAGCGCTTTTGATTTATTGTATATATATATATATATATATATATATATAAAGAAATGTTTCTTGTGTTTTCCGCATCATGGATTCAAGGTTGGCCTCTGACCACTGATTCCGACGATTAGACATGATCCCGCATGCCATTATCAAGGAATGATAGGTTCGAGTTACTGGTATAGTTCTTGTATGTTAGTTATGTCATACGTATAACACACACACACACACATATATATATATATATATATATATATATTCCCACCGCTATGGACTCGAGGTAGCGTGCTGCTTTGTCACACAGCGGGCCGGGGTTCGATTCCCGGTCGGGACAAGCTTCCTGGAAGAGGTTTTTTCGGAGTTTTTCCTCATCTGTAAGACAAATGTCAGGAAGCTTTGAGGCCCAAACGATCCCCAAACACCATCTGGCCATCATCATCATCATTATCATCTTCATCATCATCATCATCATCATCATCATCCTTCACCGGTGTGGAAAGCAACGGGAAGCTACCACACCTACAATTCTCTAGTAAAGCTGCAACGCATAGCATGAATTTGCTATGCTTGCCTTGAAAGACCTGTCCTAAGACAGAACACTATAGAATAAATTAGAAATATATATATATATATATATATATATATATATATATATATTATAATTAATTTTGTTGACATTGAGCAATGCAAATTTAATATGACATAATAAGAAAAATAAATGCTCGGACGGGACTTGAACCCGGACCACTGGATTGATACCCCAGTGCGCTTCCGATTACGCCACCGAGCAAGTCTAGTACAAACATGCATTATTTTCATTTTTTACTAGACTTGCTCGGTGGCGTAATCGTAAGCGCACTGAGGTATCAATCCAGAGGTCCGGATTCAAGTCCCTTCCGAGCATTTAATTTTCTTATCATGTCATATTAAATATGCATTACTCAATGTCAAAAAAATTAATTATAACATCGATGAAGCGTCACTGCTATAAAGTAAAAATATTCTCTTTAATTTCCTTACTTGTGATAGGAGCTACCAGATGGCAGTGGAGACCGAGTCCCCGCTACTTCTCGTAATAATGAGAATATGTAAAGAAAAATAAACGTTTGTACTAGACTTGCTCGGTGGCGTAATCGAAAATGCACTGGGGTATCATTCCAGAGGTCCGGGTTCAAGTCTCGTCCGAGCATTTATTTCTCTTATCATGTCATATATATATATATAATATATATATATATATGTCATGGTAAATTACATAACATCCATCCAAAGTAATTCTGCCCGAAGGCAGGTCCTTCACTGCAATCATAGCAGTTGCATGCTATGCTTGCAGCTTTACTAGGGAATTGTAGGTGTGGTAGCTTCCCATTGCTTTCCACACCGGTGAAGGATGATGATGTTGATGATGATGATGATGATAAGGATGATGATGATGGCCATATGATTTCGGGGACCGTTTGGGCCTTAACGTTTTCCTGACATCTGCTTTACAGGTGAAGAAAAACTCCGATAAAAACTTCACCCAGACAAACTGCCCCGACCGGAGATCGAACCCGGACCCGCTGTGTGACAAGGCAGCACGCTACCTCAAGACCATAGCGGTGGACATTACATAACAAATGCAACAAAATAAAATAACATTTTAATTATTGATTTATATATTGTCCACCGCTGTGGTCTCGAGGTAGCCTGCTGCCTTGTCACGCAGCGGGCCCGGGTTCGATTCCCGGTCGGGGCAGTTTTTCTGGGTGAGGTTCGTATCAGGGTTTTTCCTCACCTGTAAGACAAATGCCAGGAAAACTTTAAGGCCCAAACGGTTCCCGAAATCATATGACCATCATCATCATCCTTATCATTATCATCATCATCCTTCACCGGTGTGGAAAGCAACGGGAAGCTACCATACCTACAATTCCCTAGTAAAGCTGCAAGCATATCATGAAAATGCTATGATTGCAGTGAAGGACCTGCCTTCGGGCAGAATTGCTATGGATGGATTTATATATTTTTAGTCTTCAGGCAGTAGGACACTGCTCTTTATCCGCAATATATATATATATATATAGTCCCGCGCCGTAGCCGAGCGGTTAAGGTAGGAAGCCTTGGCGCAGAGCTACGGGACTTGCGCTGGTTCGAGTCTCCATGGGGGAAGAAATTTTCTCATGGTATTTCGGCCAGTATGGGACCGGTGCCCACCCAGCATCGTGAGGCAATTGGGTAGCTACAATAAGTAGCGGCTCCAGGTTGAGGAACCAGCTTTAACGGCTGGGGGACTCGACATGCTAACCACATGTCACCCCTACACTGGCTGTTGATCATCTACCTCTGTGATTGACACATGTGGATGTGAAGGGCCAGCAGCCGGCTGGTAAAAGGGCAACCGCTGAAAAGTGGAAAGACCCTCAATCGGATATATATATATATATATATATATATATATATATGTGTGTGTGTGTGTGTGTGTGTGTGTGTGTGTGTGTGTTTCAATCTCTTTTTAACAGAAAAATTATATATACATTATCTCTTATTACGAGATGCGGCGGGAATTCGGTCTCCACTGTCATCTAGTAGCTCCTATCACAAGTAAGCAAATTAAAGAGAATATTTTTACTTTATAGCAGTGACGCTTTATCGATGTTATAATTAAATGTTTGACATTGAGCAATGCAAGCTTAATAAGAGATGATGAGAAAAATTATCATCATCCATGCAAGTATTAGGCCATGTGACCTGTTACGGTCTCAAACAGGAGTTTTCCATCAAGCGCTTTTTTGGACGTCCCAATGATATTTTACTTTGTGGGCAATAACGAAGCATGGCTTTTGGAATTGGGATAAGGAAAATACTGTACATACATGCCTCGACGGGATTTGAAACCGGACATCTGGATTGATATTCTGTGTACTACCAATTACGCAACCAGGCAAATCTAGTACAAACATTTATGTATGGTCTCTATTATTACGAGAAGTAGCAGAAACTCGATCTCCACTGCCACCTAGTAGCTCATATAACAAGTAAGCAAATTAAAGAGAATATTTTTACTTTATAGCAAAATGTATAAATATGGCCTATTTACCAGTGAGCCTATATAATAATAATTTGCATTAATATTCAAACATCCTTTTTCAGTCAGTTTTTACTTCACATTGAGTTAAAATCTGTGTTAAACCCTGTTTGATTTCCCTCTCTCAACCTTAGTTTAATCTCTCCCTTTTAGGTACTTTTACATGGCCTACTCCACCCGGCTTTTTTGAAACACGACTTGCCGGAAGAGGATTTTAAAGTTGAACCATACACTTACTTTTTTGACTAGACAAAAACACGAAGGGCCTCTCCAAATGAATAACAGCTTATGCCAGGGTCACCTCCTAGACAACAAAAACATTTAATACAAAACACACCATCAGACGGACTTCCATATCAAATTAGGCGAATATGATATGGATGATTGTGATGGCCGGATGATGTTTGAAGTTTCATAATATGTGACTTACAGGGGAGAAAAAACCATGAGAGAAACCTCACCTAATAAACTTATCCCGACGGGGAATCGAATCCGGGCCTGCGGTGTACGAGGCAGTGACGTTGCCCTGAGAACACAGTAGTGGATTTTCTCTTCTTTTGTTTTTATGAATACATAAACACGTGAAGTTAATATTTCAGGTTGCCTCCAACAGACTTCTAATATTTATATATATTTTCGCACCTTCCTCCACACTTGGAAGGTTTTTTTAAAGCAATCCATCACTTAGTACACCTACCCTGCTCCATAAATCATAATTCTGTTCGCGACCTGCTGTGACTCCATTAGTCTATGTATCGTAACTATATATATATATCATTAGTTTTAGGGGCATAGTATCGAACCTGCTTGTCACACGGTCCACAGAAATCCTTTTATTTTGCTCATGTTCATAACTGAGGTGAGAGCAGTCCTAAATAAAAATAAACTTAACACGCTGAATTCAATACACAACCAACAAAAATCCACGTTTTATATGTAACAGTACCCCATAACTTTTAGCTAAGACGTGTTACCTAGACTGAAGATTACTGCGAAGTTGTGAAGATCATTTATTTTTGTTGTACATTGTTAAAATGCTATTCATTCATATCCATCCATAGTAATTCTGCCGGAAGACAGGTCCTTCACTGTAATCATAGCAATTTCATGCTATGCTTGCAGCTTTACTAGGAAATTGTAGGTGTGGTAGCTTCCCGTTGCTTTCCACACCAGTGAAGAATTATGATGATGATAATGATAGGGATGATGATGATGGCGATATGATTTCGGGGACCGTTTGGGCCTTAACGTTTTCCTGGCATTTGTCTTACAGGTGAGGAAAAACTTAATTCATATTGTAGGCCTATAATAGCAAATTCTGCTTATCCAGGAGCTGACAACGTATATTTATAGAAAATACATTAAATTAGTTAAGGAAGGTAAAGACGCTTCAGAGAAATACTGTAACATACGTTACAGAATCATTATACGTACTTAGAATGCACATCATATTACATAACAGGTGATGGTCGAAATATACCCTAAAATCCATTAAGAAAAGAAGTTCATGTCTCCTTAGACAATATAATACATAACCGGGTTCCAGACAATCTTATTTTATTTTTTTATATTTTACACTTTCTTTACCAAGTCAATTACTTAATCAAATTGTAGGTTATTGTTGTTATTGTCATTACTCTTATTATTATTATTATTATTATTATTATTATTATTATTATTATTATTATTATTATTATTATTATTATTATTATTACTTTAATTTCTTTGTTCTTTTCTTGTCAACTGTATATTGTGTAACCTATGCCTATTATATATTATTAATCAAGTTGTAGGTAATTCATAATTCTATTTATGTGTATAATTTAATCCTGGTGAAGTTAAAGAAAATATCTTACGGCTTAACTCCATCAGGTATAATAAATAAAATTAATATGAATAAATACGATAGAGGTTCAAACTAAGGCCATTGTAGTGCTCTTGACCGAACATATTATCAGAACTCATAAGAAAAAAATTATATTTTACTGGATACCGTGTGAGAACAACATATATGGTGATCAGAAAAATAACAATTCAATATTCCAGGACGAAAGCAAAAAGCATTGTAAGTTTTTTTTTTCCATTCTAAAATTTGTTTTAAAGCAGGGTTATAATAATAATAATAGTAATAATAATAATAATAATAATAATAATAATAATAATAATAATAATAATAATAATAATAATAATAATAATAATGGATATCCTGTCCATTTAACTGCGTTCTTTTAAAATATAAAAATGACATCATCACTTCCTTTTCAAATTGAATCAGTAAATTCACCACGCACAGTGAATTGTGCTCTGTAAGACGAGTTCAAAGTAGTAGTTGAATATATGTTTGTATTAAGAAATAATGTCCTTCCAAAATAATAATTCCAAATTATAACGAAACCTAGTGCATAAGATATAGTAAATTGCCAATAATGAATTTAAAGTTATTTATCAACATGTTTTCAAAAAGTATCTGCTCATCACAATTTAGGGAAAAGATCACCAAATCCTTCTTTACTGTCTATACCACAGCACAGGGCATGTCAATACTCTGAATCTTACACAATATCTATGACTAGAACATGGAACTCACTTCCCAGTCATGTTAGGTTCTGTCAATCACTATTATTATTTAAATACAAATTTACTGATACCTTAATTTCCAGACAATGAAAATACTACCAGCATAAAAACTATATTCAGCATTTTGTATATACCTATACCTATTCATCTAGGAAACTTTTCTTACTTTACATAATTTTATTCTATTTTATTTTATTCCTTGTTTTCTTAGTGTTAGCTAATATTAGACCACATCAGCATTGCATTTTGTTTAGTCTATATTTTAATAATATTTTAAATTGTAATAAGTATGTAATTTTTGTATGATTGTATTATTTGATGGTTGAGTGGAACAGAAGGCGTTATGGCCTACTCTCCATCTATAGTAATTCTGCCCGAAGGCAGGTCCTCCACTGCAATCATAGCATTTTCATGCTATGCTTGCAGCTTTACTAGGGAATTGTATGTGTGGTAGCTTCCCGTTGCTTTCCACACCGGTGAAGGATGATGATGATAATGATAAGGATGATTGCGATGGCTATATGATTTCTGGGACCGTTTGGGACTTAAAGTTTTCCTGACATTTGTCTTACAGGTGAGGAAAAACCCCGATAAAAACCTCACCCAGAAAAACTGCCCCGACCGGGATCGAACCCGGGCCCGCTGCGTGACAAGGCAGCACGCTACCTCAAGATCAAGCGGTGGACTACCAGCTTAAATATATTATTATTATCATTATTATTATTATTATTATTATTTAAATTATTATTATCATTATTATTAGTATTATTATTATTATTATTATTAGTATTATTATTATTATTATTATTATTATTATTATTATTATTATTATTATTATTATTATTATTATTATTATTATTATTATTATTATTATTATTATTAGTATTATTAGTATTATTATAATTATTATTATTACTATTTAAATTATTATTATTAATTATATAAAATCAAATTTTGCTTTAAGCAATAAGAACATAGGTATAGTAATTACTCCTGTAGGTGTAATTGTTTCATTTAATGCAAGAAACTGAGCTTACAATATCTATAGAAATAAGATAACTAAAATCTAGCATTTTAGCAAAAGAATATTTGCTTTATAGGAAAACTGAAGGTATTGTATCTGATGACCATTCACGTCAGTATACAATTGAACGCGTTCCCTCGAAAACATCATCGATGTCTGAATTGTTGGTAGCTGAATGGACGAATAAGCCTCTATTGTAAGTTCACTCACATCTTCTCGTGTTATAGGGATGTTGCGGTATGCATTATTATTTAGTCTCTCCCAAAGGCAAATACAAAATACGTAAGGATCAAGAATCTGCCATCTACCATTAGGTATCAAACGTCGAATTTACCGGCCTTAAAATGTTCTGTAGAGAACACCGCATATCCGGGTTCAATTTTGTGTTGAACCAGCAGTTCTGAAAGAGCATAGATTCCAGCAAACAAAGCAGATTTAATCGTTAAAATCTATGGTATTTTTACACGCTTTATATTAGCTTGACCTGTATCTATCTATCTATCTATCTATCTATCTATCTATCTATCTATCTATCTATCTATCTATCTATCTATGTAACTGAATCTTTCATCGCGTTTTTCACCCACTTAAAATAATTGGATCGACTTGAAATTTTGTATACGTGTAAAGGACCCGTGACAATACAATAATTTCGTATTTATTTTCCAAAACCCTGGCCAGAATCATCATACAATCAAAAAAAGTGTTTTTGTATTTATGTAACGGAATCTTTGAACACGATTTTCACCCACTTAGAAACATATGATAGACTTGAAACTTTGTATACTTGTAAAGGACCCGTGACAATACAATAATTCCATATTCATTTTCTAAAATCCTGTCCAGAATCATCAGAAAATCAAAAAAAGTGTTTTTGTATTTATGTAACGGAATTTTTGAACACGATTTTCACCCACTTAGAGACATTGGACCGACTTGAAACTTTGTATACTTGTAAAGATCCCGTGACAATACAATAATTTCATATTTATTTTCTAAAATCCTGGCCAGAATCATCATAAAATCAAAAAAAGTGTTTTTGTATTTATGTAACGGAATCTTTGAACACGATTTTCACCCACTTAGAAGCATTGGAACGACTTGCAACTTTGTATACTTGTAAAGGACCCATGACACTACAATAATTTCATATTTTATTTCTAAATTCCTGGCCAGAATCATCAGAAAATCAAAAACATTAAAACTGGTATAATAGGTTACGGACTTGTCGACTTTTTAGTCAATCGTTGTCAGAGCTCAGTTGGTAGAGCGGTGAACTAGTGGTATATAATTTTAGTAATCCATAGGTCGCTGGTTCGAATCCGGCTGGGGAGGATTTTTTTTTAGAAGAGTAATAATTTTAGCTCATACTACAATAGTATGGAATTTAAAGATATTTACATTCTTATCTTATTCTGTAAAATATTAAAACTAAAAAATAAAAAAATAAATAATAGTTTTAAAAAACTAAAAGAACACGCTTTATTAGAAAACTAAGAAAATGAAAAGAATTTTAATTTCCAATACGCTTGGGATAAAATAAAGTGGTCAACAAAAAAAATCATCTCCAACACATATAGAATAAAATTACAGTTATCAACAAAAAGAAAATAATTTTACCATCAAAAGCGTGGGGTGCTCTATATCAATTAATATATTTGATAATAAACAGATATTGGTAAAAGTAAGCTTTCTAAGAAGAAAATGTAAAAATCGTAAAAAGCACCCCACGCTTTTGATGGTAAAATTATTTTCTTTTTGTTGATAACTCTAATTTTATTCTATATGTGTTGGAGATGATTTTTTTTGTTGACCACTTTATTTTATCCCAAGCGTATTGGAAATTAAAATTATTTTTCATTTTTTTAGTTTTCTAATAAAGCGTGTTCTTTTAGTTTTTTAAAACTATTATTTATTCATTTTTGAGTTCGGTTTTCTAATAAAGCGTGCTGTTTTAGTTTTTTAAAACTATTATTTATTGTATAATTTAGTTCACCATCGGTGAAATATGGCCCAATAATATTGCTACTAAACATAAACCTTACACTTGTGTTGATAATACACTTTAGGCAACAATCGTGGGTTATGTTCACATCTCCATCATTTGTAAACCCCTTGCTTAAAGAATTCCACACGTTTCTGAAAATCGTTACTCTACGTTTCTTGAGGAAGAGACATGCGGATTATTTTCTGTTTGTGTGTAGGGGTGACGTGGGGGAATACCGAACACTTTAGCAATTAGATGAATAACTGTTATATTGTTCGTAAAAACTAATTGAAAAGAAAAACTATATTTTTTTACCGTTCTATTACTTAATTATGTGTATATATAAATAATAAATATACTATCAACTAGCTAAAAATGTATTATAGTATTTGGATTTGATCGGAGTTCCCCGACACTTGAGTAATTCCGATAATTTTACTGAAAGCTTAAGGAAATGCCGAAATACACAAAAATGCAAACGTTACTGTCTCTGCGAACAAAAATCACACATAATTATTTGCTGTGTCATATCCACTGCATTCTGTATGAGCCTTCTGAACATGACGTGCACCTGTTCCATAATTTGCTGTCCTGGCCTACATCACAATATGTTTCTTTCATTAGGTGCTTATTTAAATTGTATAAACGTTAATAATAAATTTTTTTTAAATCTCAACAACTCGGAGTCACGTCTACCACTGGGGTAATTCCGATTAGTATTCATCGGAGTTACCTCAACGTCGCGACGCGTCGCCTTATTAGAAACAATTTGACACCATTTCGTATTGGAGTTAATATATTCAAACTGTAAATAATAATTATTTCATATTAGTATTCATACTGTTGTCACAATCTGAAAAATTAATACATTTAATACATAAATACATAACTTACCTAACATAAATCAGCTTAGCATCTTATATGAACATTATACAAAACACAAAATGTTCACCACACTGCATTGGCATTATTCTCAATCCTTGAAATACTTCACATAAGATGTCGGCAATATGCATAATAGTTTATTCTGAGTAAAATAGTGATCGGAATTCCACCCACTTTACCCCATATACAATGAGTACTTAATTTTAATATGAAAATTGACTGTAAATTATCGTTCAATAGCTCTAATATTCGCATGCAGTTTATTAGCAACAGCACTCAGCACAGAAACTTCTGTATCGTCTCTATCACTATTTATTTAATAATCATTGTCACGGTTGAAGACAAGATGAATGAATAACTTCTGAAATGTATTATTTATCTTCCTGTAAATATCTTCTGTTTGACATTACTTTCTAGGTGAATCCAAGTGTTCGAGTATTGTGTAGTTACGAATGTAGGAAATATTAAAGTATTTGAAATGATAAATTCCTGTCTCTCCTAAACCTTGTGTGATGGAGAAAAACCGATATCATATTTTAATTCAAGAGAAAAAATACTACCAGAATCACATATTTTTCTTTCTGAGACAAAAAAAAAGTTTATTTTTTGTTGCTCAGTGTTATCTGGAAGGAAATTCAAGGTAAGTTGCGGCAGGCAATGGTTGAAACGATATATGACCTTATATGTTAAAGCGAGTATATATTTAATAAAAATAGTAACACTAATAATAATAATAATAATAAGAAGAAGAAGAAGAAGAAAATAAGTCACACGAACAGAATAGACATACTGAAATAGTATATTACGATGCGAGGTTTGGTAGTGGTTTTTACATAATGAAAGGAAAGTCCTCTGATTGATATTCCTCATAAATAATCAGCATGTTAACCTTCTCATAACTGGAATACACTATGGAACACTGTAGAACCACTGTACGACTTCCTCAAACTGAATATTGAATGTGCAATTAGGATCAAAGTTCCGTTTTGATTTATTACATATTGTGTAATACATGAAGTGCGTAAAACAAATTTCACTGCGGACAATATCAGTAACAAAACACAGTGACTGATTAATTTTAAAATTCATCTCAGAAGTCTTATTGCTTCAGATGGTAGCACTGAGATTTTTAATTCACCCAAAACATCGCAATGCATTGGATATCGTTAAATTATATTGGGCTAATTATTTATAAATGTAATAACACTTATATCATTTACAAGAGTTCAGATACCTACGGGTTTGATAGTGCCAGTGAGTTGAGCTAGTATTTAACATAGTGGTACGAATATTGCCTATATCTATCTAGGCTCAGCCGTCCACCCCTTGGGATACATCGGTCGTCATGACCATACTCCCAAGTCCTAGTTCTAGTCCTCCCTATCCTATGTTCACGTCCACGTTCAAGTTCACGGTCCTTAAACCAACACCCCAGGGAGAGAGTGTTGGAGTTTGCAGTTCTGGGAATTGCTGAGCTACATAGTACATCAGGTCGCTCAATCCTGACGACACCACAGTTGGTCCACGGGCTCCATGAGCCTAGCCGGGAGGACTGCTGTCGCAGATCCACCGACCATTCCCCTGTTCTGCCTCCAGGGACGTGTCCTGCAGCCGTTGTGAGACCGGCTAGGGCTACAAGCCCAACAGTGTGAGACTTTTAGTACATCCAGGTGCTCATCTCCTGGCGACCCCACAGTTTGTCGACGGGCCCGTAGGCCGAGCCAGGAACCAGTACAGTAGCTCCCCTCTGGACTGGTCCGAGCCGAGCCTTGGTGTGCCCCCAGGGACGCCTTCTGCAGCTGTTGTGGGCCAGCACGGAGCTCGCAAGCTCCAACAGATGAGCAAATAGTACGACAAGGCGCTCAACTCTTGCCTACCCCACTAATGGTTCACGAGTCCCTTGGACTTGACCGGGAGGACTCTCTACAGATCCACCGACCTTTCCCCCAGTGCACCAGCTGGGGACGTGTTTGGTTGCTGAAGTGGGTCCAGCCTGAGCTATAGTACGTCAGGTCGCTCAACTCCTGACGACCTCACAGATTGTCCTTGGGTCACTCGGTTCCAGAGCCGGCGCTAAATCCCACCAACAAAGACCGCGCTTCCTCCTTTCCCGAGCTTATTGACCTGGTGGTAATTCCCAGCATTACGCCCGGTATTGTCCCAACCAGCCCGTTCGCAAGACTAAGCCTAGTTGTGCCGCTGCTGTGAGTCAGCCCACTGAGCAATGTAGGCATCCAGGGAGCTCATCGCCCATGGTGCCCCCACAAAGGTCCTCGGGATTAACCAAGAGAAGGGAGCTTCTGATCTCCACAATCTCCCACCGCCTCGCCACGACGGCCGCTGCTCCCGCTGTGGGCCGGGACATTTGAGCTTTAGTACAACAGGGCGCTCGTCTCCTGTTGACCCCACTTATGGTCCGCGAGTCCATCGGACTTGGAAGGGAGGACTGACTAGCAGATCCACCGACCTTTTCCCCACTACGCCACCGAGGGGACGCGATTTGCTGCTGAAGTGGGCGCAGCACGAGCTATGTAGTGCATCAGGTCGCTCGAGTCCTGACGACCTCACAAATGGCCCGCGGGTCCGGTCTGGACCTAGCCGGGAGGAGTGCAAGCAAACCACCGACCGTTCCCCTATCCGCCACCCGGGGACGCGCCCTGTTGCTGTTGTGAGCACAGCTGGGGCCCGATAAACGGACCCCCAGGGAAATATTGCCTATACGTATGTTCTAAGGGCTGTTCTATTTAATGCATGTATGTTAAACGTTAGCAAGTAGTGGTAAGTCTGAACCTAAACTGGGACAGCGCCAGAGTTAACTTGAAGTACAGTACATTATACAACGAATCTCCGTAGAACTCTTGCGGCTTGTAGCTTGAAAGAATGTCATTTCCAAAATTACTTTTAATGTAATTGTCTTGAATACAATTTGTAAATGTGATATATCGCGCTTAATTTTTCCAATTACGGACCCAGTGTTGCGATAGTAAAATAACGTTTCAGCTCGTGCCTAATTTTTATTTTATTTAACAAGTTTCACATCTTCCTGCGCCCAATTAATCTACTGTCATTCTCCTCCACATCTCCCTGTAATTCCAGTCTCCATCGTCCAATCCTATTTCCCACATGCTGCTCAAAACTCCATCATTCCACTTTATTTTTGGCCGTTCTTTTCTTCTTGTACCAAGTGGCGCCCATTCTATAGTGTGTTTGATAAGTCACTCTGTATTTTTAAATAGTTACATCGGAAATGTATTTATTTATTATACAATTAAATTATTAAATTATTATTAAAATTAAACAATTAAATTTATTAAACAATTAGAATTACTATTGTCAGAAACAATCAGTCTTCGAGGTTTTGTTTAACATAATTGTATTATTTTACTTTAGTTGAGATGCCACGTGTTGAGTGTTGAAGAGGTAGCTTCTTAAGAGGTCTGGGGATTTGTGATGCGAGTACAAAGGTCGTGGAGGGCTGAACGAAGGATAAACGCAACACTGGATGAAAAACAATTAAAAATTGCCATACAAAGTTAATTAAAACAGACAGCATCAGCATTGCAAGGGAATCAGGAAGACTTCAAGGACACCGGAGAATGTTGACAGTATTCATGAAATGTTCATAAAAAGCTCTAGGATATCACTGCATTAATATCTCATTAAAACCACAGATTTTGGATGAATTTGGAGGAACAATATCCGTTGTGTTAATCAAAGTTCCACCAAACATGCTGCTGGCAGCATTATTGAATTTTTGTTTACAAAAATACATAATACTGGAGCTTATGAAGATATTTTAAATAATGTTAAACAAAACACCTAACAGTAGTGTTTCTATCAATAGAAGTTCGAAACAAATTGGTTATTAAATAAAGATATTATAACTGTTTAATAACTGATAAAACGGTTGAAAAACATGTATGAATCGTGCGGTATCACAGTAAATTTACAAAAAAACAGAATATCTGGCAATAAATAACAATGAAAGATAACATTTAATATTGGAAGAAGGAATCCAAATAAAGCAAGTGAAACAAACTAAATATTTGGGAATAATTATTATGGATAACATTGAAGATATAGGCAAAGAGAAGATAAAACATAGAATTGAATTGAGTAGCAAATTAATATCATCGTTAAATTTCATATGGTGGGATAAGCATATTTGGAAAGACACAAAAAAATATATTGGTAAAACATTGGTGGAATCTGTTGCAATGTATGGAAGTGAGGTATGGACAATCAGTAAGTACTACAAGAATAGACTAATAGCTCTAGAAAGGATTATTTACGGAGAAGTGCCAGAAAGTCTAAATTAAAACATGTCACAAATAAGGAAATTAGAAACATAATGGAACCAGAAGAAAGCATAATTGAAAGAATTGAGGAGAAGGAATTAAAGTGGTTAGGACATGTTTTAAGAATGGAAGATGAGCGATGGCCGAAGCAACTATATGAATGACATCCGAACAGAAAGAAAAAAAACAGGGAGACCAAAGTTAACATGGAAGGAAACATGAAGACAATAATGCAAGTTATAGGGCTAAGCATCGAAGATGCCCAAGATCGTAGGCTTTGGAGGTTTGGCATGAGAAGACGGCAGCAGCTGTAAAAACCCGAAGATAGATAGAGATAACTGTTTAAAAATAGGAAATGACTTATTAAACATCCTGTAGTATTTTTCTTGGAAATTTGTCGTCTGTAATTCTCGTGCTGCCTAATTTTTAACTTCATTTTTCCTCCTTAACATTCTTCAAATATTTATCCGATTTTCATTTCCTCACCTTCTTTCCTTCAATTTAATGAATTACATATATTTGGCGAATAGGTACAAATGTACTATGTATTGTCAATTACATATATAAAAGACTAAAATAAAAGGTTTGTTATATTGTAGTATATATTTCATTATTATTTATTTGTGAAAATCTGCCACAAGCAATTAGATAAAAATTAAAAAGTATAATGTACCTGTAATGGAAATGGACAGCTAATGACAAATGAGGGAAATTTTGAGGAAGTGGCTGAATTCAAATACCTAGGAACAGTAATCACAAATAGGAATGAGATGCACAAAGAAATTAAACATAGGCTCAATTCTGGAAATGCGTGCTATTATGCATTGCAGAGACTCTTGATGTCCCAACTCCTTTCAAAAAATGTTAAACTGAAAATATATAAAACTATTATTCTACCTGTTATATTATATGGGTGCGAAACATGGACTCTTACTTTAAGGGAGGAAAGGAGATTACAAGTATTTGAAAATAAAGTACTTAAGAAAATTTTTGGACCAAAGAGAGATGGACAGGTGAATGGAGAAGACTACATAACAATGAACTACATGGTCCTTATAGGAAGCCAGGTATATTAAGAACAGTTAAGTCTCGTATACTGCGATGGGCAGGACATGTTGCACGTATGGGAAATGAAAGACTTGCATGGAAGCTTCTTGTAGGAAAGCCAGAGGGAAAACGACCAGTTTGTAGACCAAGAATGAGGTGGGAGAATAACATTAACTATGATTTGAGGGAAGTAGATTATAGAGGTAATGATTGGAAAGGATTAGCTCAGGATAGGGATGTATGGAGAGCTTATGTCCGCGCGTCCATGAACCTACGGGTTCGATAGTGCCAGTGAGTAAGTAAGTATAATGTACCTGTTGGCAGGTGCCGTCATCCTTAACTTTGTTAAAATGGTGAATACAAAATATTAACTGTAAGCCTTTCGGAAGTTAACTGCCATCATCAGTAGGCCGAGTGCGCGCTACTAGTAGTTAAGATGCTGCAGACGTTGCAGGTCCTGATGCGTCTCCAATAGGAACCATAAGTAAGCTATTAGATTAGTGCGCACAGTTTTTTTAACATTTTCCAATACTGTTATTTTAACACAATTCCAATAATGGATCATATTATAATGACATTGTGAAAACAAAAGTCTGAACCAGGAATCGAACCGTGGACCTTTCGATCTCCGTACGAGTGTGCAGCCCACTACACCATTCTAGACATTGTACAAACATTAACAATTCTTTTCACATATACAAATATGTAATTCTCGTTTCGTCCGCTGCCAGGTAGGTGTCACTACCAACGCCAACGGCCGGCTTTGTTTAGAAGTATAAGCTTATATGTTTGATAATTTTACACAATCACTTTTCTTCTTCTTCTTCTTCTTCTTCACTTCCTGGTTTAGGCAAGAGTTGTCTGTTCCGTCTTCACTAATAGATCTAAGACCATCTCTTCCGAGGACGTCCGACATCTCTTCTTCCTCTTGGAAAATAATGGAAGATTTTATTTGGTAGTCTACTTTCTTCCATTCTTTCTACATGTTTTTCCACTGTATCTTGTTGTTAAATATATTTTCTTTTATGGAGTAGATCTTATCTGGCCCATTCTAGTGCAACCTTTTACTCTTCTTAAAAATTTCATCTCGGCTGCTTGGATTTTACTTTTATAAGCAGTAATCGATGTTATTTAACAGTTTCTAATACTGTTATTTTAACACAGTTCCAATAATGAATCATATTATAATATTATAATGATATTGTGAAAAGAAAAATTAATGTCTGAACCAGGAATCGACCTTTTGTTCTCCGTACGAGTGTACAGCCCACTACACTATTCTAGACATGGTACAAACATTAATAATGGCAGCGGACGAAACGAGAATTATAGATTTGCATATGTGGAAATAATTGTTAACGTTTGTACCATGTCTATAATGGTGTAGTGGGCTGCACACTAGTACGGAGAACGAGAGGTCCACGGTTCGATTCTTTGTTCAGTCATAATTTTTCTTTTCACAATATCATTAAAATATTATACGCACAGTTTGCTGTAATTTTACTCAGATACATTTCGAATGCTTATGTAACGAACCATCTGCATTTTGCAAGCTTGTACTGAGTGGATATATGAGAATATTTCAGAAATGTTGTAACGATAATTTTGGTATTCACTTAATAATGAACCAGAAAATAAGTATATTTATCTATGTATTAAATACTTTCATTTTGAAATTAAACAAATCATTGCCTTGATTTTCTTAATCGTCGAGTTTTCTGCATGACTCAGACAATAGAATTTAAGACTAGTATTCGTGAGATCCCGAATTCAAATTTTAAAAAATCCTGGTATTTTTCAGTTATAAAAGCAAATACCAACGAATTTCTAGAGAAAGCACATGATAAACACAATAGTAAAAGTACACAGTTGATTGGATTCAAAGAAAGAAATGTTTTTAGATCTTAAAAGTGTGTATTTATAATACGAATTAAATAAAGGTTTCTTCCCTGATAACATAAAACATAATTAGTTTTTTTTTTTAAATCGGAATTATAACACGTATTTTCACATCATATCTATATCAATTATCTGATTTCTAGACTTTGCTTTCTTTGCAAGATTCATCCTGAATATACCGGTAGTAATACTTATAAATAATTGAGCATTGGCTAAACATATAATATATAAAAATGAATGTTTGTTTGTTTTACGTAGTTTATGCGCGGCCATACCGTTGATCCGATTGTGATCGGGCTTTTGCAAAATGTTCAGGAGATTCCCGGAATGAACATAGGCTAAAAGACAGTTGTCATACTCAACTCCTACATCTTAAAAATCGCCCTTTGTAGTGGAAAACGTAAAAAGAAGTAACTTTTTTGGACGCTTAAATGGCTTACGCTGCCTAAACCTTTACAAATACACAAAATTAATGTAGACAGAATTAAATATCTCAAAAAGCTCTACAAAAACGTCCGCCGCAGCATATGTTTATCTCTTACGGATAACTCACAATAACCATTTTTGTCTTTCATTGATGCCAAGATGATCCAGACAAGCACGTAGATTCCAGTGCAAGCATAGCTGCTCATGGCGGGTATTCTTTACGAATAACTCACAACAACGAATTTTGTCTTTTAGCTCATTTATACCAAGAAGATCGAGATAAGTAGATTCCCGGGCAACACCAGGTAATCAGTACGAGGAATCTTAAAATAATTACGATATACATTCATAATTATTTTTCATTTTACTTATTCAACTAATAACAAGAAGTACATTAATTTTGGTCTTTCAGCTCATTTATGCCAAGAAGATCGGGATAAGCAGATTCCCGGACAACGCCGGGTAAACAGCACGGGGTATCTAAAAATAATTACGATATAATTTTCTCCTTCACTTATTTAACTAAACATAAAACTCATTAATTTTCGTATTTCAGCTCATTTATGTCAAGAAAATCAGGATAAGTAGATTCCCGGGCAACGCCGAGTAATCAGCCGGGGTATCTAAAAAATATAAATTTATAATTATTTTTCCTTTCACTTATTCAACTGAACATAAATCCACATTAATTTTAATTTATTTTGGTGTAGCAGAGCACGCCGGGTATTAGCTAGTTTAAATATAATTTGTTTATATTTCAATTCACGCAGCGTGCCCGGTTCGATTCCCGGTCGGGACAGGCTCCTGTAAGACAAATGTCAGGAAGCTTAGGGCTCAACGGTCCCTGAAAATCATCCGGCCATCATCATCATCCTTATAATTATCATCATCCTTCACCATGTGGAAAGCAACGGGAAGCTGCAAAGCATAGCATGAAAATGGATTGCAGTGAAAGACCTGCCCTTGGGCAGAATTACTATGGATGGATGGATATCTCAATTCAACCAATATAAATTGTTCTATCAAATGCTTCTATAGAATGGGTAAAATAAAATTTTCTTGGAAGTAAATTTTGGAAGTAAATAGGATTAATTACCCTACCTCCTTCTCACGCCGCGCCGTTGGCTAAGAATCATAGATTCTTGCGTCTGCACTCCTATGTCTTTCATGATCTAAGGGCTGCTTCATTGCTTCAATACAATTTAATGAATTATTTTTTGTCTCCAATAGACCTTCATATTATAAAAAAATACCCACAATTGAATAATAATTGAACATTTCATAATAAAGTGGATCCTGCACCTAATTCTTCAAGTACAGGATGGCCAAACTATTTGTTTTATTCAATGCCCCAAGTTTGTCTGGTTTTCTCTCCTGGCATTGGAGAAATTGTAACCCACTTGTGAGGTTGATGCGCCTGAAACGCGGGATTATGCTACTCCGAAGATATGTTGGGTGAGATTGTTGCGCAGGAGAGTCCTTAATCCTAAACTTAATCTAAAGTGAATATGTATGATGATGACCAGATGATGTTCAGGGACAGTTTCGGCCTTAACGCTTCCTGACATTTGTCTTATAGGTGAGGAAAAACACCGAAAAAAACTTACCCAGGAAACTTGTCCCGACCGGGATCGAGCCCGGATCCGCTGCATGAGAATTTCAGCACGCTACCTCGAGACCACGGCGGTGGACTATTTCAACCAGAGCCGCCCAAACGTATTTGTATCGCGGGCCAAGGTGGTGCGGTCCATAGTCCCTGTTATAGCTGTTGTGAATTATGATTATTTATTTATTTAGTAGGTTTCACAATGTTCCACAACATCTTCTTGCACCCAATTAATCCACTGTCATTCTCCTCCATATCTGTATCATTCCAATCTCCATCGTCCATTCCCTTTTCTCTCGTGATGCTCAAAATACCACCAATCCACGTTTTTTGGCCATCCGCTTTTTCTTCAACCAAGTGGTACCCATTATTACATTCGTCTTGGGGATCTGTTTTGTGTATTCTTTTTATATGACCATACAATTTTATTGTTTGTTATTATTATTATTAATATTATTATTATTATTATTATTATTATTATTATTATTATTATTATTATTATTATTATTATAAGCGTGTGTTGAATTTCTACTTTTCTTATGTCGTTATAACATATTCAACAGTTCTTGTTCGATTACTGATGGCCTAATATTATAGACTAACTTTAACATATTTTAATTTATTAGAATGCTACAGGCCTACAAGGGCCGGATAGAAAGTGATGGAGAGCCGTATCTGGCCCATGGGCCGTAGTTTGGACGACCCTGATGTAAACAACACTCGCTTGGTCGAGGAACAGGAGCAGAAGGAACACGACTTCAAGATGGGAACAGGCAGATGCTACAAAAATTGTATAATACAGCAGATGGTTACAATAGCACAATTCAATTAAAATATTATTCAGTTTTGTCGTTGGTAGCAAACACAAAGAAACAAACATAAACAGAAACAATGCACACTTTATAAGTCCGGTATCTGTAAATACAAAAATGGTATCAGAAATGAAATTATTTTTTCCCCTGAACGTATTACACAGTTGTATAGTAATCGGATGATACTGCGCAGGACCGCATACTACTCCCCACCTCTCTCTATACTACGCGTAGTAGGCCCTACCTAACCTGTAAACACATTTGGAAATAATGTAAAACGAAACAAATCAGGGAGAAAGTTTCAAAACATAAAATTCTCTCTGATACACAAAGAATTAATGCAAAGGAGAGTGATACAAACAAAGCATTACCACCCGAATAAAGTAGAGTAATTAAATGAATTAGGTAACAATATAAAGCAAAATAAATGAAGGAGAATTTTCAAAACATGAAAATCACTCTATCATTCACAACTTATTAATGCAAAGGAGAATGATAGAAACGAAACATTATATAATAGATTAATACCAAACTGAATAAAGCATGTAAATGAATTAGGTAATAATAATATAAAGCAAAATAAATGAAGGAGAAATTTCACTCTGACATACACAACAATTTAATACAGTGGAGAAGATATAACTTATAGGCCTACAAAATAATTTTAAATTATAATACCTTTCTTATTCAGTTCCTATTTAAATTTTTTAAAGCTTTAGTTACATATAAGAGTAATTTTATTTAAATGTGCTGCATAACGTAATATTAAAGATATGTTCATTCGTGAGCACATCAATATTTTAGTCATTTTACATAGCACGTCACGGTGCTCCGAATTCCCCTTACATCTTGTTTATGCAGCACCCCCGACTTCCCTTGTGATAACACAGGTCAGTGTCTGGCACGTAGCCAGGACGTGTTCAGGCACATTACTTGCAGAGAAAATAAGAATCGATAGTTAATATTGCGAGAGATGTGTTGTGCACAAAAATACCGGTAATCATTTCGAACATCAACGATCTCAGTCCATTTTAAATTGGGATGCATCTGACCATCTTGATTGCAATACGCTTCCCCAGAGATTTTTTTTTCAATCTCCGCTTGCGTCAATTTCCTCGCTCAGATTTATTTCTTTCCATATTTTTTTTAATTAAAATCGGTGCTATATCCAGAAAACCTAACTTTGTTCTCTAACAGAAATTGTTGACATATTTTCGCTCTTGTTTTCAATTATATTAGACATATTGATTTTCTAGTTGCTTCGTTCCCCATAAAAATGTTATACAGCTGTAACGATATATGACTTCATATTAGTTACCTAGTTCTATAAATTGTGTTGGTATCTTCTGTTTTGCAGTTTTTATAACATCTGCTAATATAGGAACACTATTAATAAGCTTAGAAATTACATCATGTTCACCGCTGTGGTCTCGAGGTAACGTCGCTGTCTTGTACACAGTAGCCCGGGTTCGATCCACGGTCGGAATATTTCGTGGATTTTTTCGGAATTTTTCTTTACCTGTAAGACAAATGTCACAAAACTTTAAAACCCAAATTGTGCCGAACATCATAATTATCATTATCATTTTCATCATGATTAGTATGAATGTGTGAGTGGTGTTTCGTCCTGATGGTGTGTTGTCGCGGAGAAGCCCTGATATTGAGCTGATCACTCTATGTCCTTTTGTGGTCAAAAAAGTATGTGTGTGATCCACAGTTAAAATCCCTCTCCCGACAGATCGTTCCACTGTAAAGCCCGGATGGCGTGTAGCGTGTAATAAGTACCTATAAGGCGAGAAGTTAAACTAAGTTAATGGAATTGAAAAATAATTATATTATATTGTGTTGTGTTGTGTTGTGTAAGTATTGTGTTGTGTTGTGTTGTGTTGTGTTGTTTTATATTATATCATTAGGGTCCACCGCTGTGGTCTCGAGGTAGCGTGCTGCCTTGTCACGCAGCGGGCCCGGGTTCGATCCCCGGTCGGTGCAGTTTTTCTGGGTGAGGTTTTTATCTGGGTTTTTCCTCACCTGTAAGACAAATGTCAGGAGAACGTTAAGGCCCAAACGGTCCCCGAAATCATATGGCTATCATCATCATCCTTCACCGGTGTGGAAAGCAACGGGAAGCTACTACACCTACAATTCCCTAGTAAAGCTGCAAGCATAGCATGAATTTGCTATGAATGCAGTGAAGGACCTGCCCTCGGGCAGAATTACTATGGATGGATAGATATCATTTGGGGAACTATAAGTATTTAATCAAATATAATTAGTCCCAAGGGGTTGGCTAACCCGGTGATCTAACATAGTCGCGGGAGGCCCTTGCCTGAAATGGGATGATTACTCGTATTGGCTAATTCTTAACTAGTCTACTTTTTTTTCCAAATGAGAAATTACATTACTATTCAAGAATTAGTTACTGTATTGAAATTAAATAAATGTTTGTTACTTTTTACAGTAATACAGGATTAATCATTAATTATAGCAAACGGACAAACGGACAAAAGGCATATTCCCTGAGGTTTCAATTATAATATTGATAGTTAATCGTAAATATAATATTTGCGACAAAGCGAAAGTTATTCTGAAATGACCTTTCCCTATATAATACTGCATCCTGTTATAAAAAAGGAGTAGGAATTGCACAATGATTTCAACACTGTCATTTTAACACAGTTCCAATAATGGATCATAATTATTATAATATTATAATGATATTGTGAAAAGAAAAATTAACTGTTAAAATAATAATATTGGAAAATGTTAAATAACATCGTTTACTGCTTATAAAAGTTGTAGTGTAAAATTCTCAAATATAGATAGGCCCTAATTCTAAACGAAACCGGCCGCTGGCGATTGTAGTGACACCTACCTGACAGCGGACGAAACGAGAATTACAGATTTGTATATGTGAAAAGAATTGTTAATGTTTGTGCCAGGTCTTGAATGGTGTAGTGGGCTGCACACTAGTCTGGAGAACTAGAGGTCTACGGTTCGATTCCTGGTTCAGATATTAATTTTTCTTTTCACAATATCATTATAATATTACAATATAAGCTACTCAGAAAAATGATTATGTTAATCTAATAATAATAAAAGTGTAGAATAATAATAATAATAATAATAATACTAATAATAATAATAATAATAATAATAATAAAATAGTGGCACTGATAAAGATTATATATTACTATATTTTAACTCGTTTAGATTTGTTCTTACATTCCAAGAGTTTCATGTAACTAGGACTAATAAAACAGAACTCATTCGTTGAATGTAAGCTTGGATATTTGTTCCAGGTAATCACGAATTATGCGAAAAAATGTATTAATTCTGAGTAATTGCATACTATCAATTTCAGATAAGAAACTTGTGTCTAATTTTAAAGTTACGGAGAGCTTTTCTAATTGGATTTTATCACTGATAATTAAAAATTAAAGATACGCCTATCTCGGATTTGTCTTCAAAATACTTCAGCTCCAGTGAGAGAATATGCTAGTGCTATTCCCAATTTGAAATACGTATTCTTTGTTGTTTTGACAAAATCATGTTTTTTTTTCGAAAAATATGCACGCCACTGTAAAGTTTCTTCAAAGCTAACTTATTCGCGATACATTATGCATGTGTGTCACCTCATTATGTTAGCATTTAATTAGAGCCGTGTTAATCCTTGACCGATCTTTGCTATTGAGAAGAATTTTAAATGTATAAACCATAAATCCGTTATCACAAAATATTTGTCAAAGACTCTTCCATAATCCTTTTATTCTGTGTAATGAATTCTTTGACATCTGCAGATAATGTAGTGTTCCTGAAGTGTATTCTAGAGGTATAATAATTAAGGAAAATAATTTATTTTAAGGTGTCCCTAATTGAAAAGTGCGAATGAATTGGAATTTGATCAATATTTCTGCTTACGTGGTCGAACATTGCTGATTTTTCCGCAGTTTTGTCCATTTTAGCGCAGTTTTCGAAAATGCTGTGCATTTTTCGAGAATCCCAAAAATCTCAAATTATTTAACTTATTTAAAGATTTATAATTTATCTCGTGTAGTCTCGATCCTGTGTCTTTATTTGATCACTTTAATAATTTAACCAATTTGAAATAATAATAAAAACTCTAAAATGTATTTATTTTTAAATGTTAAATCCACTTCAAACTTGTTATTACCAAACTCCTAGAAAGTGGAAAAACTGCACTTATACTAGCATGGAATATTTTCAAAGTCCTATAGAACAACAGTGCGGATGCGCCAGAGTTTATAGAGCCAGCGATAACCCACAATCGAACCACATATCGATTATCATCCTCAATTACTATCCGTCGCTATGAAATTTAAATGACCAATATTTGCAATAAATCCCCAATTCTATGTTAAAAAATATGTTAATAATATTAAAAGTACCAAACGTTTGTTAAAAATGGGTGTACCCATACTTACTTATCACTCCCTAACGCTGATCGAACCAGCGATAACCCAAAACAGCGATAGAAAAATCATAGACTAAGCAATATACTATGTGGAGAAAATAGCAGTTAGCATCACAATATTATCTAACAGTGTCATAATATTGTGATTTGCATATGTAAATAAATACTTCAAAATTGTCTAATAATGTTATAAAAATGGTTTGAAAAAGTTCAAAATACTAAATAATGTTAGTAAGTACAGAAGAAGAGCTATAGTTTAGAATAATAAACTGAAAAATGAAGCGCTAGTAGAAGTGCAGTCGAGCCCTAGAAAGTAATTAATTTAGTGTGTAAATATTTTCCACAGTACACAGTGCTTGTATCAAATAAATGTATTAAAGCTGATACGAGTAGATTCGATCACTACGAAACTATCTGCTGTTTTTAAATCCAGGATAACAATTTAACCAAGATGTTTCATGGAACTCATGTATGTTGATAGATCATTTGTTTTGTTTATTTTACACTAGAACGAGAATATTGCTGTTTACAAAGCATTATAACCTACATTTTGTTGGTATATTTTTTGGTACGTTATTGCATTAGTGCTAGTGTACATTACTAAAGAACGCCAGAATGAAAATGTGTCTTTGAAATGTGTTCATTGGTTTAGAATTGATTCGCCAACTGTGGAAACCATCAGCTGATTTGACACTCGGTCTTCCGGAACACGTGATCCATTGTCATGGCAACGACATCTTAAAATGATCATCAATATCCGTCTGTTTATTCATATGCAATTTTTTAGTATACTACAACAGTACAGCTTAGAAACGTGCAAAATCTAGTAAAATTATTGCTTCTGTAAGGCTGAGCTTTCGCCAAAATCTAAGATATATACGCATGTTAGTAACATATCGTCTAATTTAAGTAATTGTTAAACTCATAACTAGTTGAAACTGAATTTAAAAGAATTTTATAATAAATCAAAGACTCGCCATAATATTTTTAATGTTTTGTAAATTATGTCGCTCTTTATGGAATGAATATGAAATTGAACAACATTATTTCCGTAAAATCCACGATTAAAGTAATGAAATATATTCATAAGATAATACGGGACTGATAAAATAAATTTAAGTTACAGGATGGAGCCGATGAGATTGGCCATATCTACACGGGAGGAACAACCTATTGGAATATTTTTGTATCCGCATGTGATTGTGGTTATTTATTTTCAGAATCAAGCTGATGAAACGTGTTAACATGGCAGATCTGTGCTGACGATTTTTTTCATAGGATAATCTAAAACGGATGCAGTATATTTGTAGGATATGATGTGATCGAGGGATTATATTTACGGGATAGAATTAGTTTGGTACATTATATTTGTAGGAGAACATTTAAAATAAATATATATATACATATTTAATATAGAAAAACATAGTCGGTGAAATATATTTTCAGGACATAAAAAGTCTGATTAAATACTGCTCGGGACCCAGCTCCGTGTGTCTGAAAGGAATTTTCTGACTCAACTGTTAGTATATAAGAAGCATAGAAGTGTACCTCCTCCCACTTCCCACACTTCTCCCCGCAAACACATAGAGCTTGGTCTCGAGCTGTACATGTGCAGGATAGAGTAGAGTTGATGGAATATGTGGTTTAGAACAGAATGGGACTTTACGGTAAATATCTGTAAAATATAATAGGACTGGTGAAAAAATGTTTCAAACAAAAAGGGATTGAAACACTAAACCAACAGATTGAAACAGAACTGAAAATTGTTCAGGATAAAATGATACTGATCGAACATATTTGCAGGACAGAGTAGGACTGATGCAAAATACCTGATTGATATAACAAGACCATTTTAAGATATTTTATTATGTAACAGAACTGATGTAACATATTTACAAACAGAAGAGGTTCGATGGACGGAATAGGACTGATGGAAGATATTTGTAGGACGCAGTGTGACTGATGGAATATATTTGCAGGACAGACGCCTACGCACTGCGGATGGGCGCGTGCGCACACAAGCGCCGGGCTGACCATACTCGCAGTGTCCCTGCTCGTGTGGTGTAGTGAACAGCATGGGCAAGAAGAACTCCAAGCTAAAACAAGAAACCATCGACCGACTCACCAAGGACACTTACTGTGAGTACCATATCTGTAATTACTATATTATCTCTCTAGATTCATTTATTCTCTATGTGAACATCATCCTTCTATTTATCAACGTATTACTAAAAATAATAACTAGCAGGTAGAAGAATTTATTCGTTTTCTCTTCTACTCAGCAAAAGATTGATATATTAAAATCCATGAATGAATTTAGATAATATAAAAATAATATTACATATCATAGAAAATAAATACTAATTTGGCACATTTTAGATTCTACGCATTTAATACAATTATAAATTGCTTTAATGACCTTAATTCTATTATTTTTTTATTCTATAGTAAATACGATTTTTAATAAATAGATAGGTTGTTTGAATAATAAATAGTGAAGATTTTAAACATATTTTATAGAACTTTTTTACTTTTTATCTTGTTTCACTTTCATACTTTTATCTTTTAAAATTACATTTGATTCAAAATCTGCTACTTCAAAAAGCCATTAATTGTTGTTCTATTGGAATTAATCAAGCTTTTATTTTACTCGTGTCTTAAGCCTCCAAAAATGATGCAGTTGGCATCCTTGTTAAACCATGAGAAATTAATTAACATTGCTAAATGACTTAATTATTAACAATATTGTTATACGTAACTATTTGTATGCGGAGTAATTTACTGGACATTAAAGACTCACATTTTTGTAGCTACAGAACCTGCATCATATACGTCACCGTGCAACCAGTGAATATCCGATCGGAAAATTTAGCGTCGTGTTGGCCAATGTGATAACACATGTTCCCTCTAGAGTCAATTGCCAACATATTTACTCATATATAAGGTGATTTAATCCCAAGAGCCCACCTACATTGATGGACAAGTTCGAGTAAGACAATTGGCAAGTTAAGTGTCAGTTTGGGCAACTTACTGCGATAAAATGGACGAGTACACAAGATTAGATTTGCGTTCACTTATTTGTTAGCAGGTTTTATGATAAGTTGGTTACACTGTCTTAGCAATGACTAATATATATTTTATATTGTAACCAGCCTCATGGGCTAGAGGTAAGCGTTCCTGACTACTGTTCATGAGGTCTCGGGTTCGATTCCCGGTCAAGCCATAGGAATTTTTCCTTAAAAGGAATTATTACTATGGTTGCCCATGGTCTGGAAATCTTACGTTTAGGTTAAGAACTCTCCTGGCGCTTCATTATCATTTATCATTCTTCATATCAACGGGGTAACGTAAATCCGCCTTCCAGGTGCCCCAATCTAAGAAATGGAATACAATTCTGCCAAAAGCCAGGGGAGAAAGCCATATCATAAAAGACAACCTGGTGGCTTTAGAAAAAAAATATTTCAAATATGCTGATTTGCTTACTTTGAGCTCAACTTCTCATTTTATATTAAGGCATTTTTCACATGTTTTGGAAACAAAATCAACATATGTATTTCTGTCGGGTAATAATTCTCATACTACAACAATAAATTGTGTGTTTTGACGTTTTTTATTTGAATTTATGTCGGTGGCATGGTGACATGGAATCCCCTAAAACTGCATTTAAGTGATCTGTCTCTCCTCTTGCAAAAACTGGAATAACGATAGTTAGATAAATACGTGGTTCCGGACTTTACCAACTTATCAACATTGTACCTATTTTAAAAATACTCTTTACATAAAGTACAGTACCTTAGTCAAAAGAAGCAAAGTTAAATATTACTAAACTATAATTTAGCAGTAAATCGATACTCCTTAGGTGAGAGACGTGTGAAAGAAATGAGGAATGCATACATGGTTTCAGTCCTAAGAGAAAACAATTTTCTGGGAAGATAAGATGTACACCAAATGTTGGTAAAATGATAGATTAAATTATGGGGAACTATTCCTCAATTTCAAGTCATAATCGTTTCACATTGGAAGTAGAACAGAGTCGTAGGTTCACATATTAAGTGTGTAATTTTATTTGTAAATTGTTTACTGTACAATCCTTTGTATTCAATTTAATGTAAAATTAATCGAAAAGCTATTTTAATCGTTTCTCAGATATTCAAACTTTGTATAAAATAAACTCAAGATTATTACTCAAGGACAAAATACAGAAACTTTACACCAGCAATTCAAATTCCGTCAGTAACATTAAATAAACTAACATTTATTAAAATTGTTTTTTTGTAATTGCTAATAAAACGAAATATATATTCAGACTTAGAAATACATTATAAATGAAAATGGACAGTTAATGACAAAGGAGGGAAATTTTGGAGAAGTGGCTGAATTCAAATACCAAGGAACAATAAATACAACAAATAGGAATGAGATGCACAAAAAAATAAGCATGGACTAAATAATGGAAATGCGCGCTATTATGCATAACTGAGAGTTTTGTCATCCCAACTTGTCTCAAAAAACGATAAACTCAAAATGCATAAAGCAGCAGTTCTCTATTATATTTTATGGATGTGAAACATGGATTATTACTTTAAGGGAGGAAAAAGATTACGAGTATTTGAGTATAAAGCTCTTAAGAAAAATTTGGACAAAAGAGAGATGAAAAGACAAGTGAATTGAGAAGACTACATTACAGAGAGCTACATTATCTTTATAGGAAACCAGATAGGCCTATAATAAAAAACAATTAAGTCTCGTAGACTCAGATAGGCAGGTTATGTGGCACGAATGGGGAATGAAAGAAGGGCATGAAAACTTCTTGTAGGAAAATCAGAGGGAAAGTGACCAGTAGGTAGGCGAAGAATAACATTAACCATAATTTGAGAGAAGTAGATTATACAGGGAATGATTGGAAAACATTAGCTCAGGATGGGGATGTATGGAGAGCGGTCATTAAACTTCGGGTTCGATAGTGCCAGTGAGTTAGTTAGTAGTAGGTATGGTGGTACTAATTAACTCAGTGACACTATCGAATCCGTTGGTTTATGGCCGCGCTGACATCTTCTTCTTCCTTCCAAGTATTAGGCCAAGGCCTGTTACGATCCTATAGAAAATTTTCCCTCCAGCGTTTCATAGGACGGCCCAGTGATCTTCTTCCTCCTGGTATATAATTATAAACAGCTTTGGGGATCCGATTTGAACTCATTCTTTCTAGATGGTGTTTCCAATTTAATTGGTACTGTTTAATATATTCCAAAATTGGCGTAGTCTTCAATTCTTTTAAGATATCGGTGTTCCTTTTCCGATCCCATCTGGTGTAACCCACTGTTCTGCGCATGAATCTGTTTTCACAAGCCGTTATTCTGCTTTCATGTTGTCTTTTTAGTGTCCATGCTTCACTACCATAGGTCAACACTGGTCTAGCCAAAGTGATATATAAACGTAATCTGGTGTTTTTTTTTTGTACAAGGGATGGTTTCATAACTTGATTAACAATTCCCAAACTTTTATTATAACTAGTAATTTTTTCAGGGATATCCTTTTCATCCCAGATAGAGAGATAATATCCGAGATATTTATGTTGATTAGATCTCTCTAAAATTTTATTCTGGAGATAGATTTCACTTTGTATGGAGTCCTTCCCATGAAATGCCATAATTTTAGTTTTGTTAATTGATATTTCCATATTAACTTTGGCACCTATTTTTTGTAAGGTCGCGCTGACATAAGCTCTCCATACATCGATATCCTGAGCTAAGTGTTCCAATCACCTCCTATATAATCAGCTTCCCTCAAATTGTGGTTAGTGTTATTCTCCCATCTCATTCTTGATCTGCTTACTAGATGCTATTCCTCTGATTTTCCTACAAGGAGCTTCCATGGCCCTCTTTCATTCTCCATTCGTACCACATGCCCTGTCTATCGCAGGCTACGAGATTTTAGTATTCTTATTATGTCTGATTTCCTATATCGTACACAATTTTTAATCGCACTATTATGCACCAAGTGTCTGAATTAAATTAAACATTCTAGAACAGTACATAGGCTACGTAGAGAAGATACATACTTACTTACTTACTTACTCACTGGCACTGGTTCATGGCCGCGCGGACATAAGCTCTCCATACATCCCTATCCTGATCTAATGCTTTCCAATCATTCCCTGTATAATCTACTTCCCTCAAATCATAGTTAATATTGTTCTCCCACCTCATTCTTGGCCTACCAACTGGGCGTTTTCCCTCTGGCTTTCCTACAAGAAGCTTCCATGCACGTCTTTCATTCCCCATACGTGCAACATGTCCTGCCCATCGCAGTCTACGAGACTTAACTGTTATTATATCTGGCTTCCTATAAAGACCATGTAAAGTAAAGTGATCCCACAACAGGCCTTAAGGCCCTTGGGGTAGTAGGAGGTTAAGGCTCCCACTTTTTCTAGACAATCGGCACTTTGTCAGCCCTGCGTAACGGCCACCTTTACCCCCAGAACAAGCGTCTGGTACTCATTTCCGTTAGAGGCTGAGTCGACCCCAGGGCCATAGTGCCGATAGAGAAGATAAATGCTCCTTTTAATAGCGATTCGTCCGTCAAATGGGTAGGTTAAACCTAGTGGTCCAATTTTTGCTTTTCGACAGGAGTAGGCCATGTGCCGGTATTGGGTTTCGCTTTCTCCTTTATGTTCACATAACACACTAACACTAAACAAATTCGTAAATACACACTCACCCCATACCCATCTCTGTGTACAAGTACCTTCGTAATGTAGCCTACCTAAGTGGAACATAAATTGAAAATAGAGCACATTTACGCCATCTCTCCATCTAGTGGGGATCCCGAAGCTCGAAATGTGCTGTGGATGAAATTAGAAAAACAAGTGTCCCCGCACGCACGCGCGCACACACACGCACACACAAACACACACACACACACACACACACATACACATCACACACACACACATTGTGCAAACACCGCAGTTGTTAAGATAGCAAGTTCAGACTGTATAGGCCTACTTGATAATGTGTGTTTCAGTACGAAAGAAAATAAGATAAAGTACATTTTAGCCTTTTTCATGCATTTCTCTATGAATCCAAGTCTTCTATTCCAAGTCACCTTTTTGCTTGAAACCTAGAAAACTTACTTTAAATTGTACAACATGCATATACACATGTATACATACGCATAAGCATACATAAATACTTCACCTCTATACCAAATTTTCGGGGGTAAATAAACTCCACATTAAACTGTATATTTCAATCTTTCACACTTTTAAACGATAGTGCTTTTCATGGAGAATCTAATGACACCTGAAATTCATTTCGAAAAAAAAAACTTGGTTCTTTTTCTTCGTCTTCATATGTGAAAGAAGAGCCTTCTAAATTTTGACAAGTATTAGGTATTTATTTGCATTTTTTCGGTACATTCGATATATTCGTAGAAAGGCGAAGACTCGTTTTTCAATAGTTTCATTCGTCAGTAAGATGAGAATTGATATAAAGGGTAAATATGCGTAATTCGTAAACTACGAATTCCGTGAAAAAAATCGATTTTTGTCACGGAATTAAATGTTTTGAAAAGTAGTTCCTCGGTTACTCCTGACAATGTATAAAGTTTCTTCTTTCCATTTCATTAATTTGCTCGCCTTTAGAAAACCAATACAAAGTCTCAAATGCTAGCGTGATGTTCAAAGTGGTTGAAGAAGTAATATTTCTCTCTCTAGTTACTATCCTTATAGAAATGTTCTTTATGTTGGGTATTTATTTAATAGTTACTTAACATTCTAAATTGTATTTTAATATCAACTGAACCAACTGCTACAAAGTACTTAGGATAATAATGATTTCAACAGCTTCAACATTTACGATTTTTTATATTTCTTGTATGATCACCTCTCATATTTAATCGTGTATGTAGACAATAGTAATTATAAACTCTTAAATTTACAACGTATCCTATACGATGCAATGACTTAATGATTTTTTTTCAATGCCACCATGTTGTCACTTTGACATTCTGGTATTCTCTCCTGGCATGGCGTCATTGTAACCCACTTCTGAGGTTCGGGAGCCTAGAAGGCGCAGTTACGCTGCCCGATGATATATGATAGGTAATGATGCGCCAGGAAAGGCCTTAATCCTAAATTTAATGAATATGTTAAGCATGATAATGATGGCCAGGTGATGTTCGGGGACCGTTTGGGCCTTAACGTTTCCTGACATTTGTCTTACAGGCGAGGAAAACCCCCGAAAAAAAAACATCACCCAGGATACTTGTCCCGGCCGGGGATCGAACCCGGGCCCGCTATGTGACAAGGCAGCACGATACCTCGAGACCACAGCGGTGGCCTGAAATATGTGTTAAATTCCGCAATAATGTACAAAAATAACTTACAGTTACACATTGTTTTGTTTGCACTGCAGTCCGGAACATTTAAATAACTGGCAAGAGAAATTACTGTTTCGCCAATTTAAGGATTAATAAGCTTTCATATTAGTTACATTACGTAGAAATTAGTTACATCAAAATTACATATTGTATCATTACTAGGGCTATAATAATTAAGCCAAACCGGCTAAGTGGCATTTGATTAAAATCCATTTCCTAAAATAATTTCTTCATTGTTCGTTAAATTACTGAGTTTCTTTTCTGTACTTTAAATTTTCGTTATTTCTCTAAAATAATAACAGTATTATTATTATTATTATTATTATTATCATTATTATTATTATTATCATCATTATCATTATTATCATTATCATTTGGGCTGAAGTCGGAACGGGTCAACAGACCTAATCCATGAATGAAGATGATGATGATGATGATTATTATTATATATATATATATATACATAGTATGTAACATTATTTGTACAGTCGACATTTTTATAAACAATAGTTCATATTCCTTTAAATACAGATTATGAAGAAGCCGATACCGTTAAATCTGATCTGTGTACTTACGTATTATCTAATAAATAGAGAAATACATATATTGGTTCTACGTTATATCTCATATTCTAATTAAATTGAAAACAATGTTTATATTACTGCAACAGTTTTATTTGTACACTACAGCAAACGTCCTTGATGAACACAGTACTTACGGTGTTACTAGACGTAAGAGATGGTTAAACCCAGCCATTTGTTTACCCCTTTATTTATTAGAGTTCAATATGAATAAAGGAAAGGAGCTAGAGAGCCAATGTAAAGAAATAATAATTAATTTTGCATTGAGGTGCTACTCATTAAGAAAAATAGGCTCAATTGTTAATAAACCCCATTCTACTGTAATTATATTGTTAACAAGTTTAGAAACAATGGTTCAATCGCAAATATTCCAAGGAACCCAAAGACAAAGTTTCGGAATCAGAGATAAGAAAAATTCATTATCAGGCAAGTAAAAATTAACCCTAGAATAAGTGTACCTAGAATCAAGCAATTATTGGAACAAGTATCACAAAATATATTATTCCACCAAATAGTCCGTTGAGTTTTGTGGCAGCATGCCTATCGAGGCAGAACCCCTAAAAAGAAGTCATACGTAAACAAGAGGAACCATACAGTAAGACTGAAATTTTCCAAGAAGCATCTGGATATGTGATATAGTCAGGTGAAACGAAAATAAATATTTTTGGATCCGATGGGATAAACTGGGCATGGAGAAATAACAATACAGCCTATGAAAATGCAAATACTATTCCTACAGTTAAATATGGAGGAGGGTCAATTCTTCTCTGGGGCTGTATGTCCTCAAAGGGAGTGAGTAATATCCACCCCATCGATGGCATTATGGACCAGTGAGTCTACTATGACATTCCGAAAAAGAAGTGCTGTAAAAATATATATGTCCGCACCTTAAGCATTTCAGGAAAACAATGATCCGAAACATATAGCCGACATTAATAAACACTGGTTGATCTAGAAAGTCCCCAAGCAGCTATAAACGCCTACATAATATCCAGACCTAAACCCCATTGAGCACTTGTGAGGAAATCTAAAAAGAAATGTTCGTCAATGGTACATTTCATCTAAAAATGAAATGAAGAGCGTTATTTTGGAAGAATGGGGAAAAGTTACCACATAAACTTGTTTCCAATTAATACAATCCATGGGAAAAATCTGTAAAGCTATTATTAAGGGCATTGGACATTCCACAAAGTAGTAAGTATTTCAGTTGTGTAAATAAGTTAATATTTTTTTGTTAATTTATTTCAAGCGTACAAATAGCAATGTTGCACAAAATAGTACAAGTTTTGATTTATAATTGATTAATTTTGTTGTTCTTCGAAAACTTGTGAATTTAGCATTTAGTTTGTTTCTGTTACATTAATGAATACTTATTAACAAGGAGAGTATTTCTGTTGGACCAGTTGGCTTGTAACAAAAATTGGAGGATATGTTGAATGAAGGATATTGAACACTGTGATATTAGTTATTTCACTGTAAATTCAGTAGTATGCACAATATTTAATAGGAAATAAGGAATAAGAAAACAATAATAAAGGCTTGGCATCCGTACATGACAGAATAAATAAGTAAAACATTCTGAAAAAATAAAATAAACAAATACAAATAGAAAATGATAGTGTAGTGAACGAGGGAAGAACACAAATAGGTACAGGGAGAGAGAGAGAGAGAGAGAGAGAGAGAGATAAATATTGCAACGGAGCGGCACGGTTACTTGAAGAGCAGCGCACGGGAGTCTGAATGATTTTTTTTTTCACTCCTGCAGTCGAGTATTCGTACAGTATATATAAATTGTTTCTATGTAAACAAAAAAAACTCAATAAATTAAAAGTAGAATAGAATATTTGTTTTATTATTTATTAATTAGCATATTTATTGTGTAAATTAACACTTCTTTTTAGGACATAAACAGTATATTTACACGTAAATGTGTACATTTACAGGTAATAGTCTTGTGAGTCCATAAAATATTTCATCAAAAGTATAAAATAGGCATAATAAATCCATTTTACGTCTTAACTACGTTAGTATCTATAGTTCAGGAAACATTTGAAAAACATGAAGAATCTGAATTGGAGGATTACCAGTTTGCGTATTTTCTGGCAGAAATTATAGAACAAAAATATTGGAATGGGTTAGAGGACGTTAGGACGTTAGTGAAAATACTTTAGATTTCGAAGACTATGCTACTTGCAAACAGAAGCTCACAGAGGCCGGATGTTCTGAAGACTTTGAAATTGCCAATGAATCCAGTGAGGAATGTGAGAGTTCAAGTAGCTTTGAGCCGTCTCCTGTTAAAAAAAACCTAGACGTCTTAACGTACTGTCTGCCTATTCTGAAGAAACTTTGGAAAACATTTATGAATATAAGATGTCAGGGAAATCTGACCCGAAGTCCTATTCACAAATAATTAAACAAAATGGCCATCATTAATTAATAACCGAAATGTAAGAACAATTTTGAATTATATAGAAAATAAAACATCTTATCTAGCTTCACAATTAAAAAAACAGGGACCCTACAAAATCGCCCACATTAAAGACTACATCGTTAATAAGTTTCGAGATTCTCGAGATCGGGGATTGACAGTCCACTATTCGCATTAGAAACGTGGGCTGTTTTTCGAGGGAAGGAATTGGGTTTGAATGAAATTAAAGCTTCAAAGATATTCATTTCGAATTTCAAAAAAGAAAACAATATTTCTTCAAGAAAAAAAATACCAAATTTGTCACTGTCAACGGTATTGAAAACGAAACCCAAACTATTGAAAATGCAAATAAGTTTGTAAGAGACGTTAATGAGACCATTCAAGAAAACTGCATACTAACAAAGAATGTGTGGAACTGTGACCAGAGTCAATTTAATTATAAAATGACAGAAAAAAGAACACTGGCAGTCAAAGACAAAAAAGCTCACTGTTGGTACAGTTCAAAACCTACATGGAACTACACATTCTTACACGATTGATGTTTATATTTGAATGTGTGGGCAACTAGGGTAGAGGTTATACCTCTGTTTTCAAGAACCTACTGGAAAGAAACTCGGGCCCAAATTTCAGAAGAAAATAGAACTGAATACACCTCCAAATGTGTATGTATAGACTGTAGTGTCAGTGGAAAAATGACAAAAGAACATTTGAAAATATTCTTAAAACATGTGTTTAGTGAAAACATTGAAATGGATTCACCTTTAATATGCGATTCGTGGTCCGGGCATATGGACGAACAATTGCTACAGGACTGTTTACCCCATAAAAATGTAAGGCTGAAAATTATTTCTGCAGGAGCCACTAAATGTTTACAATCAATTGATGCTTTTCTTTCCTGTCCGTCAATACAAGATCTATGTGCGACGACTTGAAGAATACGTTTGTCTAAAATCAGATGGTGACGTGAAAATGTCTGATAGATTCTTTATTATAAAACTGCATTTCCTTGTACATAATCAACTGTCAGCAGAAATTTACAAAGATATGCGTATTTATGCTTGGACAAAGTCTGGATATAACGTGGACCAAAGTGTAACGAGATTCACAAATGTGATTGAAAATGCATTTGACATTGGTTTTAGTGAATGTGCCACATATAACTGCTCCAGGATTCCTATCATCAGATTCTCATGTTTTTGCGAACACCATGTTCGCAAAAACTTTGTTATAACCATTTCATCGAAGACCCTCATTATTACCATTGATGTTATGGTAAATGATAAACTCCAATACACGAAATTATGACCGATTCTGAATTTCAAGTAAAAAAAGTGTACAGTGCTCTCCTATCTGTATAAAGTAATCAAAAATAGTTATTAATGTTAAGAAGGAGGGAAACTAATATTTACGTTCTTCGCACCGCTATACCTAGGGCGCTAGCAGCACTTGTGCTTGAAACCAGCTGCAATGAGCAACCGTGTCGTTATGAACCGTTCAATGAGACGCGATTGAAATTTAATGACAAATAACACGAGTTTTATTAAATTTTCATAAGTAATGCCACGAGTGATTTCCAATTTATCTAGAGAATTTGGAAATCAAGAGTGGCGTTTGTTAGGACTATTTAACGAATAAAATTAAGCTGTTTACTCGCAAATCATTATTTAACTATAGTTATTTTAAAATATTTATATATTTAATGTAAACGGCGATGTTTGAAAACAAATGAGAAGCGATAGGTACGCTTCATCTGCTTCTTTTGTTTATCACTGCAACCAGATCATACTATTTATTGCCAAAGGAACGCAAAATTGTAAGAATGCTCTCTAGTGGAGAAAAAATGAAACACATCAAACTGTATATTAATTAATTTCTGATGTCGTATGATGTAAATATGACAATTATATTTTTTCTGGATTGTTACCTGGGAAAAAAATACATTTAAGAAAGTGCAAACAGTGGTTTCTTTTTTTGGTGGTATAATCAATTGCTACAAATGTTTTTATATTAACTCCCGCATGCGGCATGTGTTGACATTCATGCACTATATATATACAATCTGGTAGCCGTATTTCTCATAGGCTCAGTCACTGCAAAATATTGGTCAGACCTGTTCAGAATATTAAAAAGGAGGAGCTTTCTTTAATATGATAATTATAACACTGATAAATATTTCGTGAAACACGACTCTGATTGGTTGTAAAACAGAAATCATTGAAACGTGATTGGCCATTGAGTCCCATTTGGGGCATGAGTTAAATAGTCAGCAAAATGACGAACGTCATCATATTTAATGTCAATTAATTAACATATCCTCCAATTTTTGTTACAATCCAACTGGTCCAATATAAGTACTTCCCTTGTAAGAAAGAAAACAAAAAATATATATTATACTTAAATGTAAACTAGTTATATCTTATTAAAAATGCAACTGTACAAATATAAATGTTTCATAGTGTATGTTATCAGTTGATTAATGTATTTGACGTTGTCAGATTCCGAGTAACCAATTTGGTCGGTGCATCCAATATCCTGGTTGTACATGTTTCTTCTTCATATATTACTATTATTATTATTATTATTATTATTATTATTATTATTATTATTATTATTCCATGCTTATGTTTAGAGAATTTTAACTAGAAAATATGGCATATATATATATATATATATATATATGTTTGAAGACATTTTATCACCATTTGAATTGTTAATATTATTATTTAATGTTAAGTTTATTTTTAGAGGAAATAGGCCTAAATATTAAATGTTGTTAGATATCACTTACGGTTTTTTTTCGTATTTGCCCTCATATAGCTTTTATATTAATTATGTACTTTAATAAAAGGCGAATTAAGTTTTATTTTTAATTTATAAGCTTCTGTTTTAATAGCAGATAATTAGACCATCACTATCAAGGATTTAGGAGCCATATTACATTTTAGAATTCCTTGTATTGGAGAAAAGAATGAGGCATTTGGGGACAACTTTACATCGATTTAGAGTGAATTCGATAAATAATCTCGTGGAAGGTTCATACTATGTTCCTGTATTCATGTTTTGTTAGACATTATCTAAAATGTTAAATTTGCACAAAAATGTAAAAACACTATCACGGAATAAGGCATCCTTACCCTACACCAACAATTTTTATATAGATTCGATTGATTAATGTGTTTTAAATATGCGGCCTGAAACGTTTTCAATTTTCACAATGAAAGCATAGGCCTAGCTTATTAATGCACATTTTAACACATTTTCAGACGTTTGTTTGCTGTAATTTATGACAGAATTATGAGTAAAGTTTTACCAGCTATAGTAATGTATAAACTTAGGAATTCGTGTTCATATGATTTTATAGAGAAGCAATAAATTTATAGGTTATCAGATTTACTAACACTCACATGCAGGTCGCATAATGTATTTAAGAAGCTCAACCTCGCCGTCACGCAAACACTGGAAACAGATTTTATCAACTAACATAACATTCTTACCTTAATTCAACATTCCACTTTATCTACAATACATTTTTACCCGTTTCTGTGGTTACGAGTACAAACCTTTTGCGGTAAACAAGTAGAATGAATTGTAATTCACTTCATATTTCATTAGGTTCAGAATAATTAATTTCAAGAACATGATTGCTTTTGTTTTCTAACCAGCTTTGTATTCCATTGTGACGCATATTTTCGTTGTGCATTAAAGCATTGCCTGCTATAACCCCATGCTTAGAAACAGTCCATAGAGTTATTACAGTATGTAAGATTTATTAAATTATATTAAATTAATTTAGTTTCAAATTAATAGTAGAACAGGTTTTACGTATTAATTTTAGCATTAACATTCGCTTAGAATATTCTACTTCCATCAGTGTTTTATATATATTCTTTTTTATGGCAATTTCATAGCTTTAATGTCGTTTGTACTTCAGACGCTAATTGCAACGCCAAGGGCGAGCTGTTACAAAAGTTAACATTGTCAGGGATGTGTTCTTAATATCCCAAAGTTAAACATACCACACATCTAACTAACTCACTAGCACTATCGAACCTGTAGGTTCATGGTCGCATGGACATAAGCTCTCCATACATTCCTAACATGAACTAAAGTTCTCCAATCATCTCCTGTATAATTTACCTCCTTCAAGTCATGGTTAATGTTATACTTCCATTCTATTCTTGCCTACCTACTAGGCGCTATCCTTCTGGGTTCCTACAAGGAGTTTCCAAGTTTCCCATTTCCTTCTTCCACTACCCATTCGTGCTACATGTCCTGCCCACATCAGTCTACGAGATTTTAACTGTACTAATTACACTTGGCTTCCTATATATATAAAATATAGTGCAGCTAATGTTATATAGTCTTTTCCATTCACCTATCTGTTCATATCTCTTTGCTATAAACATTTTCCTAAGAACTTTATTCTCAAATACTTGTAATCTTCTCTCCTTCCTTAAAGCAAGAGTCTTTGTTTCGCAACCATATAACTAGAAGAATAATAGTTTTATACATTATCAGTTTAACGTTTATTGATAGAATTTGGGATTGAAATGGTTCCCGTAATGCATAATAGTATGAATTTTCAGAATTCAGTCTAAGTATAATTTATTATGCACACATTCCTGTATTGTTCCTAGGTACTTGAATTCAGCCACTTCTCCATGATGTGTCTCGTTTGTTAACTATCCATTTTCGTTTATGGTGAATTTTTATCCATTACCGTATATTTAGTTTTATTTATCTTACTTCCGGCCCCAATTCCTTGCTCAATATAACGTTAGGCCTAAGTATCTCGTTTCTATCACCTAATGATACAACATAATTAGCATATGCTATCATCTTATTACCATTGAGTATACACCTTCTTTATTATCTAAATACTTTATAGAATGTCCTAGGACGAAATTAATACAAGAAGAGATAGCGCATTCCCCTGTTTTAACTCATTGCGAATTTAAAAAGTATCTGAAAACTGTTTCCCTACCTGCAACCTATTCTCCTATACCATTTATACATGTTCGAATAAGTATTAAAGTTTTAGAAATTCCGAGTTTCAGCCGGATACTATACAACTTCTTCTCCTTAATAGAATTGTATGCCTTTTTTAAATATACGTAGTTGATGTACAGTGTTATTAGGTCATCCCCATTCCTTTTCTAAAATCTGTCATAGGCCTAGTATACCTAAAGTCTGATCTGCTATAAAACTATTTCTTCTAAATTCACATTGGTGATCTCCCCTATTAGATGTCTTTGTAGGGAATAAGCCTAGCTGCTAATATATTTGTTAGGATATTGAACGAAGTTGAAAGTAATGAAATGCCCCTGTAATTGTTGACATTAGTTTTATCTGCTTTTTTTATACATTGCTATGATGAACTATTTTTTCCATTCATTTGGAACAGCCTCTTTTCCCCAAATTATACTAAGCAATAGATGAATTTTGTCCATCAATTTTTCTCCCTCTGACTTTATCAGTTCTGCTGCGAACCAATCGGAACCCGATTCTCTATGTATCTTTATTTTTTCTATCGCCATTTCCATCTCTAATGCGCTTAGTGTGTGACTAATATTTATACTTTCTGTAAATCATTATCTTCAATACCTTGATCTGCATGTACGTTTAATAGTTGGTTAAAGTAATTATTTCATCTATTTAATATACTTCTGGAATATCCAATCATACCCCTATTTGCATCCCTAATTATGTTTGTTCTAGCCAGAAAACCTTTCTTCTCTGTCCTAATTATTTTGTATACGAGTAATTCTCTGATATTCCTATATATTACATTAATTTCGAAATTATTAATCTCTCTCAAATATTCCCATATTTTACCTTTTAAAACCTAGTGATTTCCGTCCAAGTTACCCAATTGTTCTAAATATATTTTATTTGGCTCGTGTAACCAATTCATGTTTGCTAGCTTCCTTTTCTTCACATAGCCCGCATACTCCTAATCAAACCATTTATTTTCTCTCTTTGTTTAAATACCTCTGCTTTCCTATGCTGAAAATTTAATAGTATCTAAAATAATCTGCCATTTTCTACTTTAGTGCTTCATCCGGAGATCCGAATTGGGCACTATTTTAACTGAGAGAAATTTTACTCCAGTAGAACTCATGTCTGCGTTTATTGACGGTTATATTTTTACCGTGAAAGATCGTTACTCTTTCGACCAAGGTATTTTACTTATCGTCTACGAGCTGTCCTCATGGAAAACATTTTCGGCAGCAGTGTAATCGGCGTAACTCTCTGAGTCATGTAAGAACAGAAGCCACTCCACCTCGACAAATACAATATGTTTACTGAATAATATACAAGCCGAACTGCTGTTTACCACTTCTCACAGGAAATGTCCTCATTTTGTTTTACCCGATAGCATCCGTTCATCTTTTTTAAGTTCGAACAAGCAGACAAGACATCTTCAGACAAACCAAGACCAGCGTTTAAGGTTGATCCTAAAATAGATTAATAGGTACACTTATATATTTAATAAATTCCTATAATATAATTCATATGGTGCTCGTAGCTTTCGTAACTTGCAATTGTCACAGAAGAAAATCAATAAAGAATTTTGAAAATATATCCCTATATCAAGATTTTTACTTTAAAATAACTCGAAAAAATGATCGGTAAGATATGAGTAATGGCGATACAACTTTACAAACGATATTCAAGTTATGGAAATCATAAAGTCGACTGACCATATACAGCTTCTATGATATGAAATGTTCAGGGTGCACAATGAAGACATAAATCTATAATGCACATACTAATATAGAGCGGTGTGTATACTCTACGGTACTCGTCGGCAAGCGGTAGTGGCGTCAGCGCCTGTCGTTCAAAGATGAACGGGCTCCGATAGAATTGGTAATTAAAATTTACAGTATTTATATCATTTATGAGTGCTAATTTTTCAAGGCTGGAAAACAGAGAGAGAGAGAGAATTCAGTGGCAGAAAGAGGGAGACTGACCCCGTTAACCGGTACAAACGATTGTTGACACATCTGCTGACCCCAAGTATCGTAGATAATGTCATAGACCGCTCTACAGTACTTCTATGGATCCCTGACTACTGTGATATTGTAATAAATGAGCCTGTTTCATTTGTTCCTAGGAACATGATCCATGAGTCTGCAAATCGATAAATGTTCTCTCATACAGTCAAATATGCAAACAGTAAAAACTTTCATGACTTCACAACAGTTAACGGCAATAAAACAGGATGGAGATATGAACAGCGATAATACTGAATGTACAAGATGACCTAATAAACTTCTAACCAACTTGCGATCCATCTTACATGAAAAAGGTCAACTCTAGTTTCTGCCTGCCAATGCAAATCTGACACACATACACACATATAAATATAAATATATATATATATATATATATATATATATTACACCTATCACTACATTTTCTATACACATGTATTTATTTTTATGCCGACTAAATCAGCTCTAAATCTAAGATCTTTTAAGAACTATATCCAGGCGTAAGAGTTCAGGCTATATAATAATACATATTTTCTATAATAAATTTTAGTCTAACATTAGTCTTGGTCTAATGCTTCCAGAATCTAATATCATTAGTCTAGGGAAAAATGCAAAAATATTAAACCATGAAAAATACTTCTGAAAGAATAACAAAAGAGTCCTCATAGTTATAAATAATGTGTTACTTTATAAATACTTATTGTGATGATAGAGTACAGTATTATATAAACTTATAATGCTTCCCTAAATCAATAATTGTATATTTAAGATGATCTATAATGTGAATTTGGGTTACTGCATATCACCCAGAGAAAGGAGTAGCAAGAGCTCAGAAATATCGACAGCCCTTTATAAAATCAAAATCTCTATGAGATAAATGTCAGTGTATGAATGAATGAATGAATGCTACATCAAGTTAATACAAGTTTCACGATAAGGTACCCCGATACATATATCTAAATGTACAGCCTAAGTCCGATAAAGAGTGCTCACTATGTGTGACAAGACGCCCCTCTCCTCCTATCCAACCCTACGTCCGATAAGTTGACAAGGTAAGACACTGCTACTCACTTGCCAGTTATATTGTTTCGTCGGGAGTTCACCTGCATGCGGGTAGGAGGGAGTACCGTTTTCTCACAACGAGCGAGCACTGTCTAACAGCCCTGTTGTAGCCGGCTACATGGTGCAGTACCAAGTAACCAATAATAATAATTAACGTCACGAGTATTGTTGTGTCCATGAAGCATGAGACAGCGTAGAGTTCTTAGAGATACAACGGTCATCCTATAGATAATTCCCACAAAATATAATTAGATCTCACAACAAATAGATACATTGATGGCCAGTTTCAGCGCTGATAATGAAGTTTGCATTTTTTCGTCATATTAATGTCACATCGTTCTACGATATCTGCAGGTAACAAACATTCGGCTCTCCGATGAGCAAACTGCGAAACTTGGTTCGTAGTTAGTTGGATTATACTGACTATTTAACTCATGCCCCAAATGGGAGTTAATGACCAATCACGTTTCAATGATTTCTGTTTTACAACCAATCAGAGTTGTGTTTCACGAAATATTTATCAGTGTTATAATTACCATATTAAAGAAAGCTCCTCCTTTTTAATATTCTGAACAGGTCTGACCATTATTTTGCAGTAACAGAACCCACGAGAAATACGGCTACCAGATTGTATATATAGTGCATGAATGTCAACACATGCCGCATGCGGGAGTTGATATAAAAACATTTGTAGCAATTGATTATACCACCAAAAAAAGAAACCACTGTTTGCACTTTCTTAAATGTATTTTTTCCCAGGTAACAATCCACAAAAATATAATTGTCATATTTACATCATACGACATCAGAAATGAATTAATATACAGTTTGATGTGTTTCATTTTTCTTCTCCACTAGAGTGCATTCTTACAATATTGCGTTCCTTTGGCAATAAATAGTATGATCTGGTTGCAGTGATAAACAAAAGAAGCAGATGAAGCGTACCTATCGTTTCTCATTTGTTTTCAAACATCGCCGTTTACATTAAATATATGAATATTTTAAAATAACTATAGTTAAATAATGATTTGTGAGTAAACAGCTTAATTTTATTCGTTAAATAGTCCTAACAAATGCCACTCTTGATTTCCAAATTCTCTAGATAAATTCACTCCTCACTTCGTGAGTTGTAAATTTATCGATAATTTGGAAATCACTCGTGGCATTACTTATGACAAGAAGATAAGTATTAGCAAAATGTTAGGACATTTACAGGATAGACAGTATTTTAATTAATGACGCTCTTTTGTTACTCAAGTCATTAGGGTTACAATTAAAATACCACCGTCAGATTAAGCTATCGAATAGCTACGTATTGTGTTTCCCTAAACAGGGTGTAATTACTCGGCATATTTTAAGTGAATATTACATATTTGTTATTATTTTTTGTAAATTTTTTGTAAATTTGAGAAGTCAAGTAAAAATGTAGTTTAGAATCTAATATACTTACCTAATGTAGACACTCTGTCACCTCCTCCCTCCCTATCTTCCTCTCAACCCTCTGTTTCTCTCTCTTCTACTCTCGTCTTAGGTTAACCTCTCCCTTAGTATATACTTTTAGTATGTTCCATGCCTCCTGGATCTTAAAGGGTCGCGACCTGATGCGAGAGGATTTTTACCCTGAATCATATTCAATACATACTTTCCTTATCTCACAAGGTAATGGAGGGTCTCTCCAGATGATTTTTTTTAATAACACAATTCCGATGTAACATATGAGACAACACCAAACACGATTCATTCATATATTTATATAATACAATTCAAATATATAGGCAATGAATGTTGATCATACGGTTTTCGGGAACTCTTTAACATATCCTTAAAGAAAACTCCCTCAAGAAATTTGCCCCGAATGGATTTCCTGTGTCGAAACAAACGATGTAACTCCTGGACAACAGTAGTGCACAATCTCTTCTTTAAATAGTTCGTTCACTGTAGTTGGAGAAAGCACAAACAGCTAATTTTGTACGATACCTATAGAGTTAAAGTAGGATTTTAATATTAGCTAAATATTAAAATTAAAATTAATAAATAATTTTATATTTTAAAATTATTTTATACCTAAATATAACTTTAAATAATACATCTACATATTTCATTGTTAGTTATTGTCAAATAAAGTAACAAAAATCTAACAATGATAAAAATATTTTACTAGATAACTTTTTAAAAAATAATTTTAAAAATTGTTTTAATTCATTATTGTTAGAATTATATTTTTTTTTCTATTAAACTTTGATAAAAACATCTGATAAATTATACTCTCATAAATAAAAGTAAACTAAATTGTGATTTGAATTAAAAAGCTTATCTTTCTTATATGACCAATCGGATTTAATCTTACAGTTAATAGAGTTATTAACCAATATATTTTTTTTAAAAATTGCATGTGACGTAATAATGGACTAATAATGGCATGTTAAAATGTATTCATTCCGTATAAAACTTTCGTCCTAGATAGAAGCAAGCAGAGCTCTTCAGATAAAATTTAATATTCTCTCCAATACTAGGATTGAGAAAAGTGTTATTTTATACTTATAATGAAAATAATCAACGTTGTGAATGAGAATTTATTTTAAATAGACGGTGAACAATTGTACGACCGGAATTTACTTGATATACTTGGAAGTCAAGTCTTAAAATAAATCCTAACAATTTCTACAAGAATTTTTATTTTGCTTTAAGAAGTGTCTCCTGATACAAACTTCCGACTCCTGAGAAGAGAATCCAGCTCCACCTCAATTAACCAAAATTAATCCAAACTAAACCCAAACTCAATCTTAATCCTTCATCAAGTTTTGTATATGAAACGTGCCATATCCTTGCTCACGGAAAGGAATATAATAAAGTATCTTCGAGAGATCGTGGTGGTAATATAGATATACATTAATTAATTAGAAACGTTCTCATTCAAGCTACATCAAAACGTGCAGAAATACTGAAATGTTAATAAGGCATATCGACTTTAAATTATACTCTATATGGGTATATAAACTAGACAAAAATATTGATAATACAAGATACGAGCTGCACATAATATATGAAAAACAATATCAACTTAGGAGTTTTATAGCTTATAAAATTGTTCGTGAGACAGACAACTGTTTCCTTAAGCACGTATCCCACATTCAGAAAGAAGAGTCCAACCAACCTGTTTTCTCAGCATTTTCCATACTTCTTAAAATAAACGCTATATTAGAATTTCTTTTTCATTTAGATGTGCAGTACCTTTTTCCCTCAACACTTCGTTTCCTTTTTTATCGGGTTCCAGTTATGCTAATCATTTACTGCATTATTGCTTGCTAATAAGGAAATAATAATAATAATAATAATAATAATAAGTTTTATTTCAGCTGGCAGAGTTAAGGACATAAGGCCTTCTCTTCCACTCAAGCAGCGAATACAAAAATAATACAAAAATGTATATACTTATTACAATTTTAAAATGCTATTAAATTATAGACTAAACACTGCACATTGCAAATGGGTATACTATTTGCCAACACTAATAATTTATAGGATAAAAATAAAACAAAGTAAGATAAGCTTCCTAAATGAACATTTATAGGTGCATACAAATGCTGAATATAGTTGTTATGCAGGTAGTATTTTCATTATGTGGAACTTAAGATATCGGTAGAATTGGATTTAAATAATGATAGTGATTAACAGTCCCTGACATGACTGGGAAGTGAATTCCATGCTCTAGTCTAAGATATTGTAAAATATTCAGAGTATAGACATGTCCTTACTTACTTACTTACTTACTCATTGGCACTATCGAACCCGAAGGTTCATGGCCGCGCGGACATAAGCTCTCCATACATCCCTATCCTGAGCTAATGCTTTCCAATCATTCCCTGTATAATCTACTTCCCTCAAATCATAGTTAATGTTGTTCTCCCACCTCATTCTTGGTCTACCAACTGGGCGTTTTCCCTCTGGCTTTCCTACAAGAAGCTTTCATGCACGTCTTTCATTCCCCATACGCGCAACATGTCCTGCCCATCGCAGTCTACGAGACTTAACTGTTCTTATTATATCTGGCTTATTATATCTGGCTTCCTATAAAGACCATGTAGTTCATTGTTATGAAGTCTTCTCCATTCACCTGTCTGTTCATCTCTCTTTGGTCCAAAAATTTTCCTAAGAACTTTATTCTCAAATATTCGTAATCTCCTTTCCTCCCTTAAAGTAAGAGTCCATGTTTCGCACCCATATAATATAACTGGTAGAATAATAGTTTTATATATTTTCAGCTTAACGTTTTTTTGAAAGGAGTTGGGACATCAAAAGTCTCTGCAATGCATAATAGATAGACATGTCCTGTGCTAGATATTTTGAAAGATTCAGAGTATAAACATGATCTGTGCTGTGGTCGAAAGTAAAGTAGTATCTTGTGATATTGTGCCCAAATTGTGATGAGCCGATAAATATTGAAAACATGTTGGTAAACAATTTGGTAAACATATGTGCAGAATTTGGAACAGCAAAACGTGTGAATGTAGAGTTCTTCGGTCGTTTAGACGATGGCTTGAAATGAAGGAGACACGTGGTCATAACGTCGGAGGTTGAATACAAATAGAATGCACGCATTTTGAACACGCTATAATCTGTCATATTAGTTATCATATTAATCAGTAATATGCCGCAAAAATCTAAGTGTGACATTACAAGAGCCTATGCAAGTATTTGTTTTAATTTCGTGGAAAATACGTTTCTAAATCTATTTAGGGAGTGAATAATTGAGAACACTTCTTTTGCAGATATTCACTTAAATGTTCCATTCCAGGTGAAGGTTCATGTAGATACCAAGATTTTTACTACAGAGCTGTAGGGTGTATTCTTAAGAAAATCTTTCTTGATGATTTTCTGATGATTCTTGCTGTCACATGTTACTTTTATATTGGCTAGATGACCCACCTCTCTAATTCACACATGTGGATATAAGGCCACGAGGGGGATAGTAGGCTAAGGACATTGTAAGGAGTTTACAACCAAAAAAATAGTAAATTCGAAATTAAATTTGTATTAAGACAGTACGACTGTATGTTACCATAGCTGTGAATGTTCCGCCGGCTCTCCATCTCACAGCGTGCAACATCTGAACGTCAGCTGCTGCTAGCCACTTTTATATGCTAATTTTTTCAGAGTTAATATTGTAGTGTGTGTGCCTGTGTGTTTTCAGAATACTAAAATTATTTGAATATTCGAGATCTCTTACGCGTGTCAAATAAGAATTACATGCGAAGCGTAGTTCTAGTGGATTTCTTTGTATTTCCGAGCATTAAGATGGACGTGTTGGTATGTGTTTGTGTGCGGGAGAATAGGATTATTCTACTTTATTTTATTTTATTTGTTTAGGTTTTCTGTCCAGTGCCACCAGGTTGTCTTTAATGACATTTCTGGCTTTCTCCTCTGGCATTGGTGGAATTGTAATACATTTCTTAGGTTGGGGCACCTGGAAGTCGGAGTTACGTTATCCCGATGATATGATGGGTGATTAATTAAAATGAAGCGCCAGGAGAATCCTTAAATAATCTTTAACCTAATTGCCAGATCATGGGCAACCACAGGAATTATTCCCTTTAAGGAAAAATGTCTGTATTCGGACACAGAAATCGAATCCAGGACCTCATTAACGTAGCCAGAAACGCTGACTTCTAGCCCATGAGACAGGTTGAAATATGTATGTACTCTGCTTGGATATGTTTTTATGCTTGTGTACATATAATTGTATGTGGGCGGCATTTTGTTTAATTAAAAATCTTTTAATGGCTGACTACTTATACAAGGTTTGGAAAAACAATGTACAGAAAATTAGATAGTGCTCGTAGAACGGCAATACCAAACCAGTATTTTGAGAATGGGAACAGCTGATCGCAATTTTATTTTTTTACTACACTACACATAATTGTTCAATGACTATTATTGTAACTTTTTTTGTATTCATATGTAACATGTTTGTCCTGTTTAATATGACTATTATTGTAATTTTTTTGTATTCATGTGTAACATATGTTTGTCCTGTTTTATATGACTATTATTGTATTTTTTTGTATTCATATGTAACATATGCTTGTTCTGGTGAGTGGAAGAGAAGGCCACATGGCCTTAACTCCACCAGGCTAAATAAATCTATTCTATTCTATTAAATCCGTCATTGTAGAGCCTCCAATTGCAAAACTTGTTTGTGGCGTGTCAGACTCTTGAACAGTCACTGTTACTAGGTGGATCTCATAATCAATGCACTGCTTATACTGGATGGTATGGCGCCAGTAAGAGGTTCAATAATTTTGGCTGGAATTCTTTTGAAGTTAGGAGGGTACGGATTAATACCAAAAGCTCATCTTGTTCAGCAGACCGTTCGGTATTATAGTGTCATTCTGTAGGCTTCAAAACACAGATGCAGCATTGAACACACATACACCTACGGGCAGTGACCAGAACTGTACGAGAGTGCGTTTTGTTTGCATCTGACAGGACAGAAACAATCTTCACAATAGGAGACTCTATACTAATTCGGAGCTAAGTTCGCCGACTCCGTCTGTTGGGGGAACTGTGGTGTTACTTTTACCTGCCGTATGACTGAATTGTGTACGGAAATGCCGTCGATAGAAACATTGTTCTTGCGATGGAGTTAGTACAAGTTGCGATCGCAATTGCAAAAAAGTTTTGGTTTGTATGTAAGAATTGTACATGTATATTACACATATGCGCACAATATTTGCCATTGACAATTATACCGCTACATTACAATCATGCGCATGTTCAGTCACAGAGTTTAAAAAAATGGGTTGTTACTAGCTCTATAGCAAAATATTACGAGGATGAACATGTCCACAGAGTATAAAGTACCGGAAACAGAGTTGCTTATTACAGTAGGAGCACTTCATGAATGCCTGCATTAAGCAGTCTTCCGAGTCACACTGCTTTTGAACAATAAAATACGTCCGGGAGGTGCTTTGAACCTCTCTGGTCTGAAGTTACATATCCAGCTACAGTCCAGGAATGCCGAACAAATCCTGCGAAGACTAGAGAACAGAACTGATTGTATAGAATACACATCAGCAAAGACATTGAATCCCTTGACGATGATGTGATCTTCAATCCGCTTCAGCACCGCCTTGAACTGTTGTAAGAATAGCACATCAAGTGCAAATAACTACATTAGCTGAAGAAAAAATGTTTACAATGCCTCAAGTTACTGAAATCACGATATCATGTTAGGAATGGTCCATTGTGTGCGGAATACCGAATCTTCGTAGCTTACCGTGTTATTGGCAATGTCAATTACATTATTCATTTTTGTAAACAGCACCTCAAACATGTTCATACAAACGTAAACGTTTTTGCAATTATAATCGCAACTTGCGCTCCCTCTTTTGGCAACATCGTATTTTACGTGAAATAAGGCTGAATACAAGGTAATATGGTAGGCCTACCTATAATTAGGAACTTCCATTTCTTACTTATTTATGACAAAAAGTATACATGGGCCTACTTATCAGACGTTTACGCTTTTCCACTATGTTGATAGATATCCTTTATTTTCAATTTCATTACGAACAATATATATACTATGCTGACTAACCTATAAATTCTGCTGTTATTTCCACCACATCCTCATTGACAAATGTAGGATATTTTTTTCACTAAACTGTTTGAAAACATTCAAAATAATTTGTTTCTTTCCGCTTTTCAAATGGTTTACTTTCCAGTGTTTTAAGAAATTCTACAGAAAGCGGCTATTTTTAAACAATAGAAATCCAAACGTATTCTGCATTGCTCGTGCGTAAGAATAAAACAATGAAATTCTCTTATATAACTTATATAGACATGTGCTTTATAGTATCCATCCATCCATAGTTCTGCCCGAGGACAGGTCTTTCACTGCAATCACAGCATTTTCATACTATGCTTTGCAGAGCTTTACTAGGGAATTATAGGCGTGGTAGCTTCCCGTTGCTTTCCACATTATAGTATTATTTTTTACTTTATTTTGAGTATTAGAGAGCAATATACATTTCCACATACGCTTAAAGATAAAACCATTATTCGACCAATGAAAATGCAGTCATACATTTTTTGTTTATATTACAATTGGAACTTAGCTCGGAAGAGGTATACAATGAGAGATTTATTGTCGACAGTAAAAAAAATATATATCCAGTCTCTTGTTCCAAATCATACCTCAAAATGCTAGGTTTATTACTCATAAATTTTCTGTGCATTCTCTTTCCAGATATTATTTTTTCTTAATTTCATTCTCTTCATTTGGTTTTCTCATTTGTGAGATATGATTAAACACGAACAGTCGAATAGGTAAGGACAGTAATTGTGAATGTAATGCACTTAGCAAAGATGATATCAGTCGCGATTGTATGTAGGTACTCTGGCAACCCAGTTCTACTCCCGGTGTCATATGGAATTAAATGTACTATTTGAGTCTAGGTGCTTGTTCTGTGCTTGTCTTAAAAAGAGAAAAGCGAACAAAACCGGAATAAAGTAAAAAAGTAAAAGCAGAAAATTTTGACTAATAACATGAACTGTTTGCACACTAGGTATTTTTCCCTACAGCTCATGACTTTGAAATGAATTAGGTACGAGGTTACTAATAGATACCTTGTTAATGACGTGGGGATTATGGTTTCTAGATTCAATAACGGAGTTAAGTTAAATGTATAAAAAATGAAAAAGAAAGTTCCTTTTCACCTCCTCTATCATAATTTTCCATGGTAAGATTGAGGTGTTTGAGATTATTATGATGAAGGTATGTTGCACGCTTAACACGCAGCTGTTGCAATAAATTTACTTAATGTGTCGCCTCTAAACTTTACAGCTATCTTCATTTGTTTCCAGCTCTGCCAACTAACCGAGCCTTGGTTTATTTTTCCCTATGAAATTATTTGGTAATAAAAAGGACTCATCTAACATTCTCCATGTATCAAAAAACTTCTATTTTTGTGTGTAGTGGATTTAACCTTGTCTATTTCTGCTCAGCTAACAAACCTTAGAATATAAAAGCATATCTCTTCCCAAATTCCCAGATGTAGGAAGCTACCTTCTGTAAGATGACGGAACAAACTTATATATGTAGGCCTATATATGTATGTATGATGAAATTTAAAATACAATATTTTAACAAAGTTGAGGACGACGGCAGCTACCAACAAGTAGAATTTAAATTTTAACTTTCATCATATGACTTCAACTCAACGGAATTTGATATGAATTTTACTAGTATTGATTATATATATATATATACATATATATATATATATATATATATATACTACAGCAAATTATAATTCCACAATAACATATAAAATCAATGGCAAGACCGTCTTGTAACTATGTCTTAGCTGTGGGCGGTAGATGATTAAGAACACAAACAGAAGCCGTGGACGAAATAGAAGCTTGCCTATATTTAACATGGATAGGCCTATCTCTCTTACTATACCTGATGTAGTTTTTATTTAGAATTCATCCCAAAACAAATAGTATATTTGATTTTATAATTTATTGAGGTTATGTACAATGTTCTATAATATAATATATTTGTTTGTATTTAATGTAGGCTATGTGTGTCTATTAATTAAACCAAATAAATTAGCCAAGTTAAGGAGCAGTTACAGACAAACAATTCGAGACGTGGAACCCAGGCATTTGCAGGAAAATAGGTCACCAAGTAGAGTGTCGCTTCTTCTGAATAATACTCTTCACGTGATACACGTTTGCTTCGATCCCTCAACAGAATTGAATAATAAATGTACTTAAGTAAAATTACTGTTATTGCTTAATAATGAATAAAAGTTGATTAACTGTTGATCAGATAAAGGTACTAAAAATATATTATTTAAATAGCTAAAATCATAACTCAAGTGCCTTGCCATAAAAACTAAAAGTAATGCGTTCAATGATCATTATATTGTGTACAAAGTTTGTGACGTATTTCGCTCCATTTAAGGCGTAGCTTCTACGTAATTTAGACGTAAATTTCCTCTGCAGGCTTCAGTCCTTAGTTAACCTGCCTAACTTACGTAACTTAATAGTCCACGAATGTAAATTCAATTTTACTAAACTTGTGTCTCAACAGTATGTAACCTTTATATTTGACAGTTTAATAAAATATAACTAACTCACTGACACTATTGAACCCATAGGTTCGAGGCGCGGACATAAGCTGTCCACAAATCCGTATCCAGAGCTAATGTTTTACAATCATCTCCTGTACAATCTACTTCCCGCAAATCATGGTTAGTATTATTCTCCCACCTCATTATTGGTCTACTAACTGGGAGTTTTCCCTCTGCTTTTCCTACAAGAAGCTTCCATGATCCACTATCATTCCTCATTCGTGCCACATATCCTGCCCATCGCAATCTACGACACTTAACTGTTCTTATTATATCTGTTTTCCTATGAAGATCATGTAATTCACTGTTTTCAGTCTTCTCCATTCGTTTTAATAAAATTTAATACTTTTTTTATTTCTTTGTATGAATTAATATAATAGAAACATAAACTAAATATGAAATTAACAAATTTTCAAACAACGACAAAATTAACTAGAAAACAAAACGTGTGATTTTGTACAATATTGTTGTTATATGTACACTTAAAATTAATTAGCAAATAATTAAGAAATTATCCTCAGAAATTAAATGTTTAGTACTTTGTGAAATGCCCCTTGGCCTTAATAATTTCTTCTTTTTTCCATTGATTATGCTAATTTGAAACAAGTTACTGTAGTAGTTTCTTCCCCATTCAAAGGAACACTCTTTAGTTCATTTTTAGATTAAACATTACGTTGGCGAATCCTTCGTTTTATAATTATTACATTACTAATTCCCCAATTAATAAAGTATGATAAAATTTAATTAAACAAGTGTTCAATGAGGTTAGTCCGGAGATTGGGAAGGCGTTTCTACTTGCTTGAGGACGTTCCCGATCAACCATCGTTTATTAATGTCAGCAATATGTTTTGAGTCATTGTTTTGCTGAAATGCATATGTCGCGGACATGCCCATTTTCTCAGCTCTTTGTATAACATTATTTTTCAGAATATCATTGTAGACTCACTGCTCCACAGTGCCGTTGATGAAGGGTATAGTACTCACTCCGTTTAACGACATACAGCCCCAAAGAAGAATGGACCCTCCACCGTGTTTAACTGTAGCAAGTGTATTAGCATTTCATAAGGAGCGGTGTTTTTCTCCATACCCAATTTGTCCCATCGGATCCGATTTTTTTTTCGTTCGATCAGATTACGTTGTTCTAGTAGCCCTGGTTCTTGCCCTCGTGCTCCTTGGTGATGTTCAATCTTGCTTTACAGTTCCTCTTGTTTACGTATGGCTTCTTCTTAGGGATTCTGCCTCGACAGCCGTTCTGCCGCAAAACGTGATGGCCGTTCGATGGGATACTTTATTTTTTTCGATACCTATTCCAATAATTTCTTGATTTTGGATTACTTATAAATTGTTACTTGCCTGATAATGAAGTTTTCTTCTTTCTGATTCAGCAACTTTTTCTTCATTATTTCTGAACTTGTTAGCAATATAATTCACAGTAGAGTGTGGTTTATTAACCACTGAGCCTAATTTTTTCTTAATGAATAGCTCATCAATGCAATATTAATTATTGTTTCTTTAAGTTAACTCTCAAGCTGCTTTCCTTTATTCATATTGAACTCTACTGATTAAAGGAGTAAACAAATGAATCAATTTAACCTCCTCTTACATCCAAGCAACTTCTTAAGTACAGTGTTTTTCAAAGACGTTTGCTACAGTGTACGAACAAACTTTTGCAGTAATAAGAATACATTTTATTGAAAAATAAATTTTGTACACGGTATTTTGACACCCAAATCAGCAAGTGCTCGTGTTCGATGCAGTTCAGTTAGAGAAACAGTATATATAAAAATTGTACATTACCAAGTTTTAGAAAAGGGAGAGGAAAAACAAATATATATATATATATATATATATATACGTATATATTATGAATTTACACTGAAAGCTAGTTTCAAGATATAAAGTAAATTCTTGGATATATAAGATAGAATAAATAATACAAGGAAGAATAAAATAAACAATACAATACAGAATAGATTAATAGCAAACTTAGTAAGGTAATTAAAGACCTTAGGAAATAAAAGAGAACAAATTTAGGAGAAAGTTTCAAAATACCAAACCCACTCTGAAACAAAAATACTTAATGCAAATAATAATGATACAAACGAAACTATATATAATATATTAACATCAAACTGAATAAAGTATTCAAATGCGTTAGGAAATAATGTAAAGCAAAACAAATCTAGGATAATGTTTTAATTTAATTAAAATATTAGGTATATTATTGCACCATTATGTGTATTTCTTTACTCAATAGAATTTACACAAGTACGCAGATTTAACGGTATCGGCTTCTTCATAATCTGTATTTAAAGGAATACGAATTTTGTCTACCGTACAAATAAAAAATTGTATATACTGTATATCACTAATAGATATTAGAAGGATAATGTTCGAGTGCTAGATGAGTGGAATCCACTTACCGTCCTCTTTCTTGATGTGACATAATGTAGCTACGACCTCTTGACATACCAAGAGCATATATATATATACGGTTCCTTGCCGTACGTGTTGAGACATGGAATCATATGACCCCCTTTGCCATTCAACAATGCGATCAAAACTACACAAATCTAGGTAGACCAAGTCCACTTTATCGTCCTTTGACAGTAGTCCCAAATCTCAGAACTTTCCCAAAAAATAGTTGAATATCCATACAAAATTTAACATTTCCCAATACTGTTATTTTAACACAGTTCCAATAATGGATCATATTATAATATTACAATGATATTGTGAAAAGAAAAATTGTCTGAACCAGGAATCGAACCGTGGGCCTCTAGTTCTCCAGACTAGTGTGCAACCACTACACCATTCCAGACCTGGCACAAACATTAACAATTCTTTCCACATATATAAATCTATATCCACCGCTGTGGTCTCGAGATAGCGTGCTGCCTTGTCACGCAGCGGGCCCGGGTTCGATCCCCGGTCGGGGCAGTTTTTCTGGGTGAGGTGTTTATCGGGGTTTTCCTCACCTGTAAGACAAATGTCAGGAAAACTTTAAGGCCCAAACGGTCCCCGAAATCATATGGACATCATCCTTATCATTATCATCCTTACCATTATCATTATCATCATTATCCTTCACCGGTGTGGAAAGCAACGGAAAGCTACCACACCTACACAATTCCCTAGTAAAGCTGCAAGTATAGCATGCAAATGCTATGATTGCAGTGAAGGACCTGCCTTCGGGCAGAATTACTATGGATGGATATAAATCTATAATTCTCGTTTCGTCCACTGTCAGGTAGGTAACACTGCCATCGCCAACGACCGGCTTCGTTTAGAAGTATCTATATTTGAGAATTTTCACCACCACTTTTCTTTTCACAATATCATTATAATATTATAATATGATCCATTATTGGAACTGTGTTAAAATAACAGTATTGGGAAATGTTAAATAACATAGTTTACTGCTTATAAAAGTGGTGGTGTAAAATTCTCAAATATAGATACTTCTAAACGAAGGCGGCCGTTGGCGATGGCAGTTTTACCTACCTGACAGCGGACGAAACGAGAATTATAGATTTGTATGTGTTAAGAATTGTTAATGTTTGTGCCAGGTCTGGAATGGTGTAGTGGTCTGCACACTAGTCTGGATAACTAGAGGTCCACGGTTCGATTCCTGGTTCAGACATTAATATTTATTTTCACAATATCATTATAATATAATCCATAGAAAAGCAAACCACAAGTACAAGATGTCTCGACGTAAATTTGACGGAGAAACAAATACAAGTTCCCTGAGTTGTCACTATCACTGTAGACCTTATTGTACGTGGCTTTGTCGTGCTAGTAATATCGGAGCCTTCGAGGTATAGAGATGTTCTTATAGAAACCACCAGAAATAGTAGAGAATGACTCGGCGAAATCTTGGACGAAGAGTCCACAGACAAATCCCTTAACTTGTCGAATATTAGCTCGCTGTAGAAAATGCTGCCCGCTCAACTTGGAAGGTTCATGAAAAAGTCCCTAACTTCTTGTAACTGGCGGAGTACAGATACTGAAGTTTGCTGAGTAAGTGCATTCTAGCTCACGACACACGATACAATTAATTAAGTCCCAGATTTTTCTGTGTGGCGGACTATGGATACCACCAACCATGTTATCAAATTTTATTTATTACAGAAAATAGAATTATTGGGAAACAAATTCTTAAAATTCTGTTCAGTTCTTAGTAGTTGGGTTTCTAATTAAGGCCTGAAGTCATCCCACTCCACACTGTCATTTAAATACTGGATTATGAACAGGTTAACAAATTTAAAAAGCTTAACAACTGATGCTGAGACAACTCTTATTTCTTGTCTGAAACTCTGGGTTTTCGTTCTCAAATAGCTCATCTGCAACTCCTCTAAAATCTCTAAAAGCTGGTAACATTCGTCGATTTAATTCAGTTATTACTTTTCTGCTTAATTTCGAAAACATAAATTTATTGTTAATTGATCCAATTATTTTGATTAGAAGACTTAATTATAGGTCTATCGATTTTTTTCGAACAGATTATAACAATTCAGAAAATAAATTCAATGTTCTACTTAAAATGCTTAAAAATCAATAGCTTTAACCATAGTCCTTGTTAAACTTCAGTCCATAATTGTCGACATTAGAGAATAAATGTTAACGCCATTCTTGCGCTCAGTTAGACAATTTCTGAAGAAAGTATTTTTTTTTAATCCAATGTTCTTTCACTTCAGTATCTTTGTTACTTTCAAAGCTGTTTAATTTCAAAGTTCAGATAGAATCCACTTTTTTTCCCCCTAACTACGGTTTCGCGGTTAATTATAACTTAGTGGAAACAAAACACAATCCAGAAGATTACAATATGGGCATAGTTACATCACAAAATCTATAAATCTAGGACGCAAAAAGTTTACTGATGAAATGTATTCACAAATGCAAGTATAATCTACAGTGTGTTTTAAAACATTGGCAACGAATTGTACCATTTTACTCGTACTACACAATACAAAGAAAAAGACTATTTTACGAAAGGTAACGCATGATCTAAATTTTGTATTTTCCCCAGCATGGGGAGTCAAAGTATTATATTGCTCCTTATATAGGTACGCTGTGGTCTCGGGGTAACGTCGCCGCCTCCAACGCAGAGAGTCCGGGTTCGATCCATGTTTGAGAGACGTTTTCTGGGTAATGGTTTTCTTCATTTTTTCCAGGTTTTTTTTCGGGGTATGTCCTCACCTGTGTGATACATTTTATGAAACGTTAAGGCCCAAACGGTCCCCGAACACCACTTGGCCATCATAATCATCATTATTATATTCGCAATGTTTAGTATGAATGTGTGTGCGTGTGTAAATGGTGTGTTTCGTCTTAGCCCATTCGCACAGGTTTAAATGCTGAATGATTTTCCCCAGAAACTATATTTAAGTTACTCTAAATTACATAGTGTATTTTCAGACATTCAAAACAAACAAATATAACGGTACTTGATATCACGATAAGGGTGAAGACCAAAGCACATTCCTCTACTATTCAAGAGAGCGGATCTATTTGGTTTAGCAGTTCCTGTAAACCAAGGTAGGGCATCCTAGACGTGGACCCTAGCGTTCGGTTGGACTGTTTTGTGTTAGAGTATGTATGACTGATTATTATGTTTTTTTTGTAATTATGATTCCTGAGTTTAGGAAAGTTAAAGTTTAATTCATTTATATAATCAATATTATTTTCAATTTGTATAATTTATTTTTTTTTTTTTTTTTTAATAGCTTTATTTTACCTGGCAGAGTTAAGGCCTTAAGGCCTTGTCTACCACTCAACCAGGATGGTAAGGATGATGGCCATATGATTTTATTGGTCAAAGATGTTTATTTTCAGTTTATTTATAATTGTTAATATTGATTCATATATTTGACTCTACATTAAAGATATTTTGGTTAAAATTTGTTTGTTGATATTTATCTTACAGTAGAACTACTGCTTTGTATAAACTTCCTATGTCAAAAGCTTTCTCATGTTATATTAGGTTACTCCCTTATTTAATTTTCATGATTATATCCTGGTTAGGAATTAAGCATTGTTTCTTTAATTACTTTAAAAGGGTAAATAGATGCCTTGTTCAAAGTATAGTAAATAAAGAGTACAGGGAAAATGAGTCAACCTCTGCCTCACATGGGACCGGGCAACGGATTGTTATTGTAATGGTTTGGAACCACTTAAGCATAGAAGTGTCCATGTCATTATTAGTTAATAACTTACACAGATCCATGTTGCAATTTTTGCCAAGGGATGTACAAAATATTTCAAAATATTAACAGCAGAGTTAAGAGAGTGTACTCGTCTTCTGCCATTTAACTGCTGGCGAGTCTTCCTCGTCTTTTGAGGCGAATGGGTTAATGTGTTGTCTCGGAGGATGTCCAGACATTGAGCTGACAGAATAAAATACAGAAACATTGTTCCAAATTTCATGCTAACACAATTCCTCATTATAATCACAAAAATAATAAAATAAGTTATCTCAGTCAAAGCATAAATTTATTATGTCGACGTTTCAATCGCCTTATGTGAGATCATTTTCAAGACTATTTAACTCATGTCGCAAATGGTAGTCAATGACCAATCACGTTTCAATGAATTTTGTTTTACCCCAATGACAGTCGTGTTTCACCTCGCTCTTTATCGATTTCTCTTTATCAGCTCCTGCTTTTGTGATAAATAAAGCTCCTCATATTTTAATATTCTGAACAGGTTAGACCATTATTTTTCTCCAACAAATACATTGAATATAGCAAATAATGAATAGATTCAGTGATTTTACTGAGTTGTTTATTCAAAATATAAATGATTAACCTATAATGCTGATTATAATAGTTTGATGTGTTTCATTATTTCTCCACTAGAGTGCATTCTTACAATATTGCGATCCTATTTGGCGATACATAATATGGTCGAGTTGCAGTGAATATACATAACCTCACATTTCTAATTTGTTTTCAAACATCTCCGTTTACAGTAACCATATAAATATTTTAAAACACCGGTAACTATAATCAAATAATTATTTTTTAGTAAAGAGCTTAATTTTATTCGTTAAATAGTCCTAACAAATGCCACTCTTGATTTCCAAATTCTCTATTTGGAAATCACTCGTGGCATTACTTATGGTACATTTATAAACAATCATGTCTCTCAGTGAAAAATAATTTAAAAAAAGTATAATATACAATTCCTCATTGCTACGAACAATTTGATCAATATCTCCAGAGATTCAACATAAGAGAGAATGCAAGTTATAACTGTGATATTTAACAACCAAAGTGTTGAACATATTGTCGATTGCCCTCTTTCTTCTGGAATGAAAACTTGTTCTAAATAACACCTCATGTTTAAGTGAACCACCAATTACGTAAGTGCTTTTGACCGAAAAGAAATACGTATTTTTAATATAGTTTTTAATATGGTTCATAAAACACTTTGATTTTAGATTAAATTATATAATACTTTTACATAAACTATAATCCTAATATACCTTAGGTAAAATATGGTTTCTAAATTCCAGTTTGTGGCAAGAAGTAATAGACTCGTGAGTATTAAAACGTACCATTAATAGTAATAACTGGAAGGCGCACAAAACGTGCACACGAGTCTATTACCAACATAGAAACCTAAACGAATGGTACCTACCCTTCTAAGCTATAATGAATAACATATACACTCGGAGAGGGGTTGGCAACTTATGGGAGGAGTCATCGCCCTTATAAGGCGAGGACACGTGTGAAAACACTCTCACTCTCACGCTCCTACGTTCTGCAATAGTTAACTTCTTCAGTGACCGTTCGCGAAAGTGACGTGGGCGGAAGTAATTCATCAACTCCACTCCGAGTTATTAAAATATATACAATTGTACATATAAATGTATCCAATAAAATAAAATAATAAGTGTATAATTTAAAACATCCCTGAGTGATCATATTCTACCCTGAGCGAACCGGCACAATATATATATATATATATATATATATATATATATAATAACATTTCTATTAGGAACAAAAATAAATTAATTGATTAGAATGCGTCCGTAATGTCAAAACACAATTCCATACATGGTTTGCATCCCATCAAATTAGGTCTATATATTTGATATAGTTTCTTATCTAAGTATTTTCAAATATTTTAAGATAAACTCCTGTATATTACAAATATATTCTAATTCGTAGCATGACGAGAAATGTTGATAATTGTTTCCTCTGTTATGATACATGATTTTCTCTCATTTGATATTACGACTGTCGCCACTATTTTAGAGTAACACTCACTGTCGCTGATACCTAACACAATATCAGTAGATAACTATAATTTTATTACAATATTCGTATTTAGGAATATCTTCCAATTGATCATAATTTAAAGTATTAGATATCAACTTAAACCTTAAAAAGTAATTAAGTCATAAAGTCGCCTATGGATGTACAATAATAATAATTATATATAAGAAAATTTTCAAAATTTCCAACAAAAATGATTTAATACGAGTAGTTAACTTTTTAAAATATGGTTAATTAGATCTTAATAATTGGTTGTCGTTCAATCCTAACAATCGTAATTAACTTCTCAATTCATCTTAAACTCCTAATTAATTTTAATTTTTATATATGGTCACACGTAGAAATACATTATATAATAGAAATGGACAGCTAATGACAAATGAGGGAAATTTTGAGGAACTGGCTGAATTCAAATACCTAGGAACAATAATCACAAATAGGAATGAGATGCACAAAGAAATTAAATATTGGCTCAATTCTGGAAATGCGTGCTATTATGCATTGCAGAGACTCTTGATGTCCAACTCCTTTCAAATAACGTTAAACTGAAAATATATAAAACTATTATTGTACCAGTTATATTATATGGATGCGAAACATGGACTCTTACTTTAAGGGAAGAAAGGAGATTACAAGTATTTGAAAATAAAGTACTTAGGAAAATGTTTGGACCAAAGAGAGATGAACAGACAGGTGAATGGAGAAGACTTCATAACAATCAACTACATGGTCTTTTTAGGAAGCCAGATATAATAAGAACAGTTAAGTCTCGTAGACTGCGATGGGCAGGACATGTTGCACGTATGGGGAATGAAAGACTTGCATGGAAGCTTCTTTTAGGAAAGCCAGAGGGAAAATGCCCAGTTGGTAGACCAAGAATGAGGTGGGAGAATAACATTAACTGTGATTTGAGGGAAGTAGATTATACAGGGAATGATTGGAAAGCATTAGCTCAGGATAGGGATGTATGGATAGCTTATGTCCGCGCGGCCATGAACCTACGGGTTCGATAGTGCCAGTGAGTAAGATTAAGTATTTATTTAGCAGGTTTCACAATGTTTAACGTCTTTCTGCGTCCAGTTAATCTACTGTCATTCTCCTTCATATCTCTCTGTCATTCCAACCTCCATCGTCCAATCCTTTTTCTCTTATGCTGCTCAAAACACCATCAGTCCACTTTATTTTTGGTCATCCTCTTCTTCTTCAACCAAGTCAGCACCCATTCTAGTATTCTTTTTGGGAATCTGTCTTCTGTCATTCTTTTTTATGGCTGCTACCTTGCACTTAGGCTTGAGTTTATGAAGAGCTAGAGGAAGAGAATCTTGATTAAAAAACTCCTGGTCCTCCAGGTTGGATGTTGACGCATCAGGCTAACACCCTGTTTGTTTGAAAAATGTAAAATGTTAAGAAGCTAATTAATTTTAATACGTTTAATTACATTTATCAAAATGTAACGACAAATAATTCAATTTTTTTTTCTCTTAGAGATTGAGTTATATTAAAATTTAGGTATTTATAACAATAGATGGAACCACGTAACATGCTATTGTTTTTTTATTAATGTATAATGTATATATTTCATACAGTAATAGTAATGAAACTTGTGTATTTGTATATATAATTGAACATCCGCCCATTATAACGTTGCAAACCCTCCCCAAGTTTTATTTAGGAAATGTATTTTTAATGACAGGTGGACCTTTTCCCATGTAAATATCAATTTTGGAGGGAAAAAAATTAAGATATACAACTTTGTTCTGGGCGGCTATTCAATTGTAGCGTAAGAGTTCTAAACCAGCCAAGTGCTAAAAATCATACATTGAAGATATTAAAGAAAATATGTTCGGTTTTGTGTCCAGGATACGTAATCCAATCTATAGGCAGGAGACTGAATTACATATTGGAAACCTTGAGCTATTGGAATACATTCTCTTTGGCGCATAGATTACTTGTAAGTACAAGATTAAAATTTATTGAAAATGGCACATAACACGATTCAGAACTTCGAAGCTACAATTGTTCTCACGTCTTAAAAATATGGGAACAAAAGTAGTTTACTAACTCTTGTGGTGGTGGAGGTTATTTCACTTTTGTTCTGATTCCACATACAATGACGTCAGTAACATTTGGATCTTGTCTTTTCTATGGACCCGTCACTTCCAAGAAATTATGAAACAGTATTAAAGTGATAAAATGTATCCTTCACCGAGTAGAATAAAACCGAGCATAGAAGTTTTCTTTTTCGCTCTCAATGCTTTTCATCATCTTTGAGAAGAAGTTCACGAATTTTGATATCGCAACCAGTTGGTGGTTATGTCTAGGATTCAATTATTTTTAATCCATAATTTTACACAAATTTGATTTTGACCTAAGATCATTATAATACATTTCTTCTCTGGCTGAATCCGATGGCGCAATTATTTCCTATCAACCTTACATGTATTATGGTTGGAGTATTTACATACTAAACCAATAGTATATTTGTCATATACATACACAGTAGCTCTATTTTACATTAATATAGTAGCAATGTATAATATAAAATTTTACATTATATATTTGTATTTTTCCAAAACAATTTAATACTTCTTCTTCTTCTTCCTTCCAAGTATTAGGCCAAGGCCTGTTACGATCCTATAGAAAATTTTCCCTCCAGCGTTTGAGGGAAATTCTCGTATAAGACTTGAAAGCATAATAATAGTCCCTTCGATTGGTTGCTGACCAAAGGAAGGCAAGACCAGTGATGGGGCTACCATCTTATAGCCTCTGGTCAGGCTTTTCTGGAGAAGAAAAGAAAATAAAGGAAAGAAGAAATGGAAGAAAGGAAAGACTCCCTAGCCCTCGGATGCCCTAATAGCGTCGGCGTCAAAAAAACAAGAGTTAACCAAGAGAGGTTAGATAGTAAAGTTAAAAGAGTGCAAAACACAAGTAAGTGGAAGAAATGTTTTGCACAGCTTGGGCACCTTGTGGTCGCCATCCACATATCCCCTAGACGAGGACCCCTGAGGGGCAAAATGCCTTAAAATCTCTTCTTCTTCTTCTTCTTTACGGTTTAGGCTTATTTACTAGCCTGTTCGGGCTCCAAATTGCTGCTCTTTCCATCTTTCCCTTGGTCTTCACAAATTTCTTCCTCGTGGTGAATAGTTCTGTGCTGCTTTTGGTATTCTATTCTCAGTCACCCTTGCCAAGTGTTCTTTCCAGTTTGTTCTGTATTTCTCTATTGTTGTGTTTAATTCCTCTACTTTTAGTTGTTGTCTTATTTCTGTGTTATTTTTTTTATGTGTTCTTTGATATCCTGCTATTGGTCTGAGGAATCTCATTTAGCAGCTTGTATTCTGGCAGATTGTTGTGTTGTCACTGTCCATGTTTCGGATCTATAAGTAATAATAGGCACTGCCATTGTCCTGTACAATTTCATTATAGAATCTTTCCTGGCTTTATTTTTCAAAGTTCTTTTTAGTGTTCCTGTTATATAATTAAACTTATTTAGTTTGTTATTTATATCTGTTTCCGCTGTGTATGATATTTCGCAACCTAGGAAGCCTTAAAATGTGTATTTTCTAAACAAGTAAAGAAACTCGTATCAAAACCGAGAGAGGAAAATCCAATGATGTTTAAGGAGGGTGGGTGACCTTGGTAAAGAGTGAATGATCGCTGTTTACCCCATAGTCATGCCTGCACTTATAGTTCGAATGTGCATTATTAATTATCTATAGGCGCTAATAAATTATATATTCAGCTATTTCTTGTTCTCCTTATACAACTATAGTATATATAGTTCTGTGCATATATATTATAATATTAAAAGTATATTATGTGAATCTACAATGCAATTAGTGTGAAATGTCCTGTATCACAAAAATCCATTTGAAGGAGGAGATTGTACGGTTTGAAAATAGTGGGGATCCTTTCTTCCTTAGAAAAACCAGACTATAGTATATTGTTTTCTTTATTTAACCCTATTTGATAATGTTAAATAACGCACATTTGTAATAGTTTTTCAATGAACGTTTTAACTGCTTCACTCACTTACTGGTACTTCCAGTTTTACGTAATTTTGCAAGACTGCAAATTATCTAATTGCCTAAAATATTCATTGTTTTACTTTTTTACTTCAAGCATATTTATATAGTTTGTAACATCGTTAGACTTGCCTCATATACACTCCTCCATTGTATACAGTGAATTGTGTGTATATATATCTTGTAGCCGTAGCGGGGTTCGGCCTTGCGTAGTTTCGGCGTAAATGATCACACACAGTTGTCACAACCATTTTATTTAATTCTACAAAATATCGGCAACATTTAGTTCACAATTTCCACTCATATTTCAAAGTTTATCTGTTTTACAATTATTTCACAGTTTCATATGCCTTCACCCACTGCAGCTCTCTCCCTCTGCCCACTATACCGCTGCTAAAACACAACTAACTGACCTCCCTCCTCACCATATTATTACATAGGCGGGGAGGAACTTTCTAGGTTTACGTTCGAGACGCTTCGAAACATAGAAGTCTCTGGCCACCGATCTTTCCCGAAAGGCGAAGGAGATGTCCGTAGAGATTTCTGGATTGACTATCCAGAATTCTATGATCTGTGCGGGTCTTTCGACTCGCGAGTCGGCGAATCGCAAACCTATTATGCGAGGCCACTACTCTCGCCTTGTCCACGCAATTTAAACGTCCTTATTACGACGCGTCAATATATATTCATGTGATGTACAGATTATTAAATTATAATGACATGGAGTCCACCGCTGTGGTCTCGAGGTAGCGTGCTGCCTTGTCACGCAGCGGGCCCGGGTTCGATCCCCGGTAAGGACAGTTTTCTGGGTGAGGTTTTTATCGGGGTTTTTCCTCACCTGTAAGACAAATGTCAGGAACACTTTAAGGCCCAAACGGTCCCCGAAATCATGTGGCCATCATCATCATCATCCTTATCATTATCATCATCATCTTTCACCGGTGTGAAAAGCAACGAGAAGCTATCACACCTACAATTCCGTAGTAAAGCTGCAAGCATAGCATGAACATGCTGTGATTGCAGTGAAGGACCTGCCCTCGGGCAGAATTACTATGGATGGATGGAATGACATGGAATAGTGACATGGAATGACGAAATGGGTCCAGATGATGTATTTCCAACTCAGTTTTTTCATTAGCGACTGAGAGAAACTAGGAGAAATTCCCAATAGCTCGCTTGATATCGGTTCTCCCGATTACGCTACCGTGTGATCCAACTACCTGGCTTATATTAATTTATTTTTACTTCCTGTCAAAAGTATTTTATGTTCACGTAGACTTTCACGGCCGGAGTTGCTATGATGATCTTGAAGAAGATTTTCGGGCTGTAGGCCGTGGTCGTGAGGCTTGTAATTCCCCGACGTTTCGCCAGAGACTGCGTCTGGCATCATCAAGGGTTGTCTTGAAATTGGCAATTCTGTCCGCTGTATGAGAATGTACAGATTGTAGATTATTATGTCGAATAATGCTATTTTTGTGCTGATATATGTAAACACCTTCCAAATGTATATATAGATGTATAACAGAATACTATTAATAAATACAATACAATTGTATGTATATATATATATATATATATATATATACGTATAAGTGGGGGCACGCCGTAGCGTAGTGGTTAAGGCACTGAGCTGCAAGCCGGTGGGTCGAGGGTTCAAGTCCCGTTGGGGTCAGGATTTTTAAACTGACCCAAACCCTCTGGCGGTACTATGGCCCTGGGGTCGACTCAGCCTCTAACGGAAATGAGTACCAGACGCTTGTTCTGGGGGTAAAGGCGGCCGTCACGCAGGGCTGACAACCCGGCTGACATAAAGTGCCGATTGTCTAGAAAACGTGGGAGCCTTAACCTCCTACTACCCCAAGGTCCTCCGGGCCTGTTGTGGGATCACTTTACTTTTTTTTACGTATAAATAGGACAGACAGCGGACAGAATTGCCAGTCTCAAGACATCCTTTGAGGATGCCAGACGCAGTCTCTGGCGAGACGTCGGGGAAATACAAGCCTCACGACCACGGCCTACAGCCTGAAAATCTTCTTCAAGATCATCATATTCTATGTTCTTTTTAGTCAAACCCTGTTAACTTATACTTTGATATTACGCTAAATTATTTGTGCCGCCAATTATCAGAAAGCATGGCTGAGTATGCGAGTTCTCTCTGTCTGCCCCTTTCTCTTGTGTGCTAATAACCAAACTAAAAGTATCGGTCGCTTACATGCGCTACTTCACTTTAAACAGCTAAAAGTTAGCGTTTTGCGAGTTAGAATTATAACTAATAATGCAGATGGTCCACGCATGGGTTTGATGAATTCGGCGGGCTGACCAAACGGATTTTATGCTTTCAAATACCTGGCAGTCTCTGTACTGTCAGTGTGTACAGATTCATACAATACACGGTATGTTTATTTGTTCAGAACAAGCATAAGTTACGTAATTAAATGTTGTTTCGGTATTTGTAAACTACCACTTTTCTCATTGAAGTGAAAGCAATTATATTAAATAATACATTCTGGAAACAAGTCATTTAGTTGAACAAATAATCTCATCGACATGGATTTATCACTTGCAACATTAGATTAAAGAATAAAGATGTCCTTCTTCGCTTTTTAAATCATTTGAATCGATTCTTGTTTAGTTGGTCTTCCGAGCTAATTGGCCGTAGTGTAGACCAATTTTCTCTAAACTCGACGTGTCGTCTACTACTGCGTTAGACACCTGAGGAGATTCTGTGTGCTCTCTGTGAATCTCCTGAGGATGTCTAAAGTAGCAGTAGACGAAACGTCGAATTTAAACAAAAATGGATCATGGCCATATAGCACGGATGACCAAATAAACAAGAATCAAGATCCGGCAGTGAAAGCTTACAATTTTAGATAATCTGAATCTCTATGAAAAGTAATATGAGATTTAGAGGTATAGTGCTAATAACGAAATAGTTTTCCTCCTCATTCGTTTCCAGAAACGGAGTAAAAAATTCCCACTTGTTCTAATTAAGAAAACTACTGAAATCACGCTTTCATCTAAAAATCGATCGCAGCGTGGCGCTAATGTAACTTATCCATGTTCAACACACAGGAACCTGTTCAATCGTCTATAAAGACTAATACAGTGTTCTGAACTTACTTAAGAGTATAAATGAGGGGAATTTTTTGAACAAGTGGTGAATTCAAGTTCCTAGAAAAACTAATTACAAACAGGAATGAGGTGCAGAATTAAATTAAACATAGGCTTAGATCCGGAAACGCAATGCTTTTACCTTTTACAAAGATTCTTGCTTTACCTACTTACTCACTGGCACTATCGAACCCGTAGGTTCATGGCCGCGCGGACATAAGCTCTCCATACATCCCTATCCTGAGCTAATGCTTTCCAATCATTCCCTGTATAATCTACTTTCCTCAAATCATAGTTAATGTTGTTCTCCCACCTCATTCTTGGTCTACCAACTGGGCGTTTTCCTTCTGGCTTTACTACAAGAAGTTTCCATGCACGTCTTTCATTCCCCATACGCGCAACATGTCCTGCCCATCGCAGTCTACGAGACTTAACTGTTCTTATTATATCTGGCTTCCTATAAAGACCAAGTAGTTCATTGTTATGTAGTCTTCTCCATTCACCTGTCTGTTCATCTCTCTTTGGTCCAAAAATTTTCCTAAGAACTTTATTCTCAAATACTCGTAATCTCCTTTCTTCCCTTAAAGTAAGAGTCCATGTTTCGCACCCATATAATATGACTGGTAGAATAATAGTTTTATATATTTTATATATTCTTGCTTTACCAACATTTATAAAAAGGACATTAAACATACAATATATAAAACGGTTTGTCTTGGAGTTATTTGCATGCGAAACATGGTCTCTTATTTTAAGGAAGGAGAAAAGCTAACGAGTATTTGAGAATGAAGTTTTTAAGAAAAGATTTGAACCAAAGAGAAAGAGTTATGCGAATGGAGAAGACTACATAACTGCGAGTAACATGTATTTTTATGGGAAAGCAGATGTAATAAGAATAACTTAGTCTCATAGACAGCGATGGGCAGCACATGCGGCACGGGCGGGTAGTAAGAGTGACGTGGGAAACATGATGGAAAGCACCCAATAAATAGCCCAAGAAACAATTGGGAGAATTAACCATGGTTTGAGGGAGATAAATTATACAGGAGATGATCAGAAAAATTAGCTAAGAATAAGGTTGTATGGAAAATGTGTGTCCGTGGGACCATGAACCTCCGGGTTCGATAGAATAGTAAGTGAATTAGTTGAGGGTATACTCGGTCAGAATATAAAAGCAACGAATTTCATTCATTAATAACTTTCTTTTTTCATTTTTTCTCTCTTCCATTTTTTTGTTTTGTTTTTCTTCGTCTCTCTTTTTTCTTGCTTTTTTCCTTTACTTTTATTTTCTTTCTTCGATTATTTTTCTTACTCTATTTTCTTTCTTTTCCTTTTTATTTCTTTTCCTTTCTCTTACTTTCTTTCTTTCACTTTTTTCTTTACTTTATTTATTTTTTCTTTTTCTTCCTTCCTTTCTTTCCCCCTAGATCTTTCCTACTTGTTTTTTTTTCTTCTAGTTTTTGTTAATTCATTCTTTCCATGCTCGTAGGCAACGGTGACAATAACAATAAAATAATGTTACACATTATGAATGAAACCCAAATCAGCAAAAAATATAATATTAAAATCGTCAGATATCGAAACGCGTTGATTATTGTAATATGTTAGTTTGGTGATTTGGGTCTTATTGATATAATATGTAATATAATTTCATTATCACCGAGAAGAATCTATTTATTAATATAGTAAGGAAATAGTTTAGAAAGGCCAGTCAAAACAGTTACGATATTTCTCCATACAGTTAAAATTCGCACCGTTGAAATCTTGAACATTTTGTATCTTAGTATGGATATCCCTAGGGTACTTTATTTCAGTTAATCTCCCTTATAGAAGAGGTAAGATAACATTTTAAAAGTATAATCATTCTTGTTGTCGATTGATGAATTGATTTTCGATCGGTTGCTTGTTACAATGCGAACTGACGTCACTACACTCTCTCGAGATGAGCTCTGCTCTACTGTCTTGGAAAATTGTTTTCTCAGAGGTCCGCTCCACGCCGCTAGGTCACATGTGCAGCAATTTCCCCGCTTTGGGTATAAAATTCCCCGCAATAAAACCTTCTCTTCCTGCAGTGCCATTAAACTTCTAGTTTCATGATATGCTAAAACCGTGACCTTCTAAATATCATAAATTTTTAAGAAACATGCCGGATGTAATTCACTTGGAAGTAACTCACCACCGACAGTCTCCTACAAAACATGTTTTAAATTTATTAAAAACAAAGTGCAAATCGTGTTTTACGCAAGGCATTTCGAAATTGCAGATAATCGTGAGGAGTGATTGATAACAATTAGTATGGGGTAGCGATTTTTCGCAAATGCGATATGAAGATAAATGTTCAAAAATGCTTTGTATACTTGTATTCTCACTTTTCACGAACTTTTAATCACTTGTAATGTGTTTTGAAAGAACCACAGAATACTAAATTGGCTCAAAATGCAAAACTTATACCAAAATGTGATAGAAATGTGTATTTTTGTTTCTTTTGTTCAGCAAATTTCAAGAAAATAAAGATGTCAATTTCTTGTAAATGCTGTTGGCAGTTAAATGACCAGAGTTTTCCCAAGCAGGTCTACACTATATTTGTGCTAGATTCTGAAAGTTAATTTTGTGAATTTTCTTTGTTATTCTGTTTTTGCGTCAGTATAATTTTATCTTTCTTTTACATGTTATGCTTTAACGTATATCATTATATTAGCTTTTCTATATGTTGCTTTAACCTGTAGTATAATAATAATAATAATAATAATAATAATAATAATAATAATAATAATAATAATAATTACGGTTTCAAACTCGGCCGGGTGGAAATATCTAAGTACCAAGTCCTCCGGGATGGATTTTATGCTGTGCATCCCTAGTCAGAATATTTCAGGCTCGTAAAAGAAACTTAAGCCTGAAAAAAGAGGCGTCTAAACAACATTTACAGACCTTCATCACTACATTAATACCATAATTGCCTACTAGATGTCTCATAAGGTCGGTATGCTACTTATGACATCTGTAGGGGAATGAACGTAAGTAAATTATTTTGGTCCAGTAACTCCTAACAAAAGGAGAAGCTATGAATAGACTCAAAGAACCATAAAGTCAATAATTAAGTATATTAATTTAAAATAAATGCACAATATAATGTACACATTTTATCTCCCTATCAAATGTGATTTAAATTTCACATTGAAATAGTTTTATAAGCCAACCATTGCCTTTCATTAGAAGTAACTCGTATTAACTTGTATTATTTTCTTCAAAATTCTATAAAATTCAATATTGCGAGCGTATAAACAATACTAAATGATACATTCTCAAATCAATTGCTAAATTTATGATTTCAAAATACTAAAAATCCCCATACCGAATAACGATTTAAATGCACGCACGCGCATACACACATACGTACCAAGTTTTAGATAAATGGATATGCATTTGGTTCGCGAAGATTTTTATATAGGCTTGTATCTATGATGTTCGTTTCGCTAAATTGTGTACGAACGGATGATTTGTTTCATTTTGCCCTTGTTTTGTTTATGAAATTATATATTTCTGGAGATGAAGTTTATGTTGAGTTGGAAATTCCTGACGTTTAAGGAGCAAAGCCGAAGATTTAGGATGATATGAAAATATTAAAAGGAAATAATTTTATTAGATATAGTATTAATATAAGTTTAAGTTTATTAAAGAATCTAAAAGATTTCTTTATACATGAAAAATTGTCAACAGTAATCTAACAAGAGGTTGTGTTTTTCTGAAAAAAATCACGAGCGACGAAGTCGGGAGTGATTTTGTCTAATGAAAAACTCAATCTCGCGTTGGATTTGGAGTGACTATTTAGCGAATAATACAGCATCAGAAGCTAAAAATAATTATAATGTTTAATATTTACGTAATGTGATTTTATTTATTCCGATCTTACTTCCGGGCGATTTCTAAGCCGGCTGTATTGTTATAAATAGCTTATCTTTACTGTTAAATCTCTTTGTGATTGGCAAAAATCAATAACAGATGATTGTATGAGAAATAACTATTAACAATAATGCAGATTCATTATACAGCATTTAATATTTTTTTTAGAGAAAAAGAACAAACTTTTTTTTTGTAATTTTTTACTTTTTTTTTGAAATTTCTAGCTGTGCCATATCGATCGTGCACTATTGAATCGATTTGAATCGATATTCTTGTCAAATAAGTTAATTTGCGGAGATATATCACATTAGGATATAAAATTATCATAAGTAATGCCATGAGTGATTTTCAAATTATCGATAAATTCACGACTCACGAAGTGAGGAGTGAATTTATCTAGAGAATTTGGAAATCAAGAGTGGCATTTGTTAGGACTATTTAACGAATAAAATTAAGCTGTTTACTCACAAATCATTATTTAACTATAGTTTATTTTAAAATATTTATATATTTAATGTAAACGGCGATGTTTGAAAACAAATGAGAAACGATAGGTACGCTTCTACTGCTTCATTTGTTTATCACTGCAACCAGATCATACTATTTATTGCCAAAGGAACGCAATATTGTAAGGAGGAGCTTTCTTTAATGTGGTAATTGATAAATATTTGGTGAAACACGACTCTGATTGGTTGTAAAACAGAAATCATTGAAACGTGATTGGTCATTGACTCCCATTTGGGGCATGAGTTAAATAGTCATAAGTAATGCCACGAGTGATTTCCAAATTAACGATAAATTCACGACTCACGAAGTGAGGAGTTAATTTATCTAGAGAATTTGGAAATCAAGAGTGGCATTTGTTGGGACTATTTAACGAATAAAATTAAGCTCTTTACTAAAAAATAATTATTTGAATATAGTTACCGGCGTGTTAAAACAATTAGAAATGTGAAGTTATGTATATTCACTGCAACTCATATTATGTATCGACAAATAGGATCACAATATTGTAAGAATGCACTCTAGTGGAGAAATAATGACATACATCAAACTATTATAATCAACATTATAGGTTAATCATTTATATTTTGAATAAACAACTCAGTAAAATCACATTATTTGGTATATTCAATGTATTTGTTGGAGAAATATAATGGTCTAACCTGTTCAGAATATTAAAAAAAGAGGAGCTTTCTTTATTACAAAAGCAGAAGCTGATAAAGAGAAATCGATAAAGAGCGAGGTGAAACACGACTGTCATTGGTGTAAAACAGAATTCATTGAAACGTGATTGGCCATTGACTACCATTTGCGATATGAGTTAAATAGCCAACAAAAATTATTGGTCTATGAGTTAAATAGTCATAATAATAACAAATATATAGCATTCATAATTGTTTTTGTGCATTGTTCAGAATATTTTGAGAAATGTAAGTTTAACAAAACTGTCAACATTTGAAACTCTCAACAGAATATTTTACTTATCTTTAATCTGATTAGTTAAAGATCAGTCTTTAGGACTTTGAAGTTACCAGTTGAAATGTATATACTTAAATATATAATCCTTGACCAATAGTAAGTCATAATTTGGTCACATGATATTATGGATACTTTGTTTTCTTGAAATTCAAAGATGGCAGTTAACCAGTTACTCACTAATGTCCGTAGAGAATGGACGCATCTCGGTTCAATATAAAAAAGTTCATTATCTAGAAATCCACAGTATCGGGTAGAGACCTAATGTATATTACTCGAACAAATAACCGAGATAGTGAATAACCCGATTTTAATAGATTCATACATAAATTATTTTAGTCTATATATAAAAGTTCATTAGTGCGTATAATGTATTTAATAGTGCCGCAAATGGAACAATCCTCATTGAAAATGTATTAGTGTCAAAAGAAGATAAATAGATGGATTTGTTAAGATTATCCGAGGGTTACATGTTTTCAGTTTAACTTCCTTTTGATTACCTACGGTCTCCTTCAAGAGATTTCATGTTTAACAGAGAACTAATCGAACCTACAAGAGCAAATCTCATCCCATAAATCAACTATCACTACTCCTTTGATGTTGCCTCAACGAATAACACAACAAGCAACAACATTTATAACTTTGGGAGACTGATGAAGCAACTGGCGAAGAGATTGATGATTCTGGAAATGCTTTTAAAACAATGCATTTTTGAGTGTTCATATCTTGAAAATATTTTTTTCCCGAATTATATTATTCATAAAATCATTCTAAAATGTGAATTTTAGATTTTTTAAATTATTTGTTTCCTAATTTCACAAAAATTGCTAGTTTCGTTAATACGTAGTTTAATGTTGAAATGTAACTTTTATGTAAGATGAAGTAAAGTGATTTCACTACATGCTTTAGGAAGTTAAGGCTCCCACTTTTTTAGACAATTGGCACTTGATGTCAGCCGGATTGTCGGCCTTGCGTGACGGCCGTCTTTACACCAGAACAAGTATCTGGCACTAATTTCCATTAGAGGCTGAGCCGTAGGCTTATAGCGTATTGCCTTAACCAACTACGCTAAGAGTTTTATGACTATTTCGAAGCTTTATAATCGAGTTTCGTATGTTCTCTAAGAAATTAGATCTGAAAGTAAACATCAATAAAACTAAATATATGGTCACACATAAATATATTATATAATGCAAATTGACAGTTAGTGACAAATGAGGGAAATTTTGAAGGTCTGAATTCAATACCTAGGAACACTAATTACAAACAGAAATGAGATGGACAAAGAAATTAAACATATGCTTAATTCTGGAAATGCATGCTATTACATGGAGTATTTTCACAACTTATCTCAAATAACATTACACTTAAAAAAATGGGAAAATCTTATTCTTCCAGTTATATTATATAGATGCGAAACATTAACTCTTACTTTATGGGAGGAGAAAATATTACGAGTATTTGAGAATAAAGTTCTTATGAAAATTTTTGGATAAAAGAGAGATGAACAGAGAGGTGAATAGAGAAGACTGCATAATAGTGAGCTACATTATCTTAATGGGAATCCAGATATAATAAGAAAGTTAAGATTTATATACTGATGGACAGGACATGTGTCACTGAATGGAGTATCAAATAAGGATCGAAACTCCTTGCAGGAAAATCAGAGGCTAGCCCAAGAATGAAGTGGGAGAATAACATTAACAATGATTCAAGGGGACTAGGGATGATTGGAAAACATTAGCTGGGGATAGGAATGTATGGAGAGTTATATCCGCGTGGCCCTGAACCTACGAGTTCGATAGTTCCATTGAGGTAGTTAATGTAATATCCATATTGAAATTTTGGAAATGTAGTTGATATTCCATCCGTCCATCCATAGCAATTCTGCCCGAGGGCAGGTCTTTCACTGCAGTGATAGCATTTTCATGCTATGCTTTGCAGCTTTACTAGAGAGTTATAGGTGTAGTAGCTTCCCATTGATATTATGAAAATTAAAGATTTACATAAGTGAAAAAATATGTTTTTTTGTTATGTTTAGCAAATAGTGTAATGTTTTAATCTTGTAAGTTTATTTGCATAATACTGAAAGGAAACTAATTACATTTGAAGTTGAGGCGCCCTGCATCTCATTCTAACTAGTCTACCGGGACAAAAATTATTTGCTAAAGATTTCTAATTGCGCTAAGAAATATATGAGAAATCGGAAGTGGGCACGTTCTCCTTTTAAGACGTAATTTAGAGTTCAGCCTGCGGGAAATGTATAGCATACGCTGCTCTTGCACTGACCCTGTAAGAGGATATTGAATTCCAAACGTACTGGAGTTATCTCGAACAGGGAAATAATACAACTTGTGCGGGAACTTCAGTGGAAAATAGTTGAGCGCATTTCTTCTCTGTGTTGGCAGCACTGCCTTGAGGCGGTTGGCAACTCAAACAATGAAGGATTTTCTTGTCCCTAACATAGAGCTAGTGTCTAGAGGCGAGGCTTCTGTTGTTCTATTTCAAGACGAGGAAATCAAGAAATGACATAACAGAGTTAATATTACACAAGTTCCAAGAATTATGTCACTTGAAAATGAATTGATGTGGCATATTGTTATATTTTGACTTAATAACCGTAACATTTAAATAAAATATCTTAAAATATTGTGTCTTAGTTTGTTACAAAATGGCGACACTTGTCATATATATATATATATATATATATATATATATATATATGCCATGAAAATAAGAAAAACATTAACGCCTAAACCGGTTTTGAACCCAAGATCTCTAACATTATACATTAGTGCGATATCATATTCTCCACTCGGGCTCTCATTTCAGACATTATTTTTTTCTTTCCTGATGTACAATTCTCTATCATAAGAGACGGCGGGATTTCGCTCGCAGTGCTAACTTACGGCTTCTATAATAAGAAAACATTTTTTGTGAGAATATTTTACTTTATATCAGAACGCTTTTATTTCAAATCCCCGTTCAGGCGTTAATTTTTATTTTCTTGGCATATTTAACCTTCTTTGCTAAATGTCAAAATGTAATTATAACATCGAAAAAAGTATATAACTTACTATCGTTTACTTATCTATTATTATTATTATTATTATTATTATTATTATTATTATTATTATATTATTATTACTATTATTATATTATTACTATTATTATTATATTATTGTTGTTATTATATTATATATATATAATATGAAAAGAAAAATGAATGCTTGAGTCGGGATTTGAACCCGAGTCTCTAAACTCTGTACGTTTAGCGACAGAGTTTAGAGACTCGGGTACAAATCCCGACTCAAGCATTCATTTTTCTTTTCATATCATATTTGCCTTCATTGCCAAATGTCAAAAATATAGTTATAACATATATATATATATATATATATATATATATATATATATATATATATATGAATATGAAAGTTTTCTTGGGTTTTCCGCGTCTTGGATTCAAGTTCGGCCTCTGGCCACTGATTCCGACGTTTCGGCATGATCCCACATGTCATTATCAAGGAGTGATTAAGTTCGAGTCACAGGTTTAGGTCTTATATAATAAAATACATAGAGTTTTCGCTGTGATCCGTTTCCGAAGACGTACACCCATCCTAAGTTTAACAATATAAGAATAAACCTTGGATGGGTGTACGTCTTCGGAAACGGACCACAGCGAAAACTCTATGTATTTTATTATATAAGACCTAAACCTGTGACTAGAACTTATCATTCCTTGATAATGGCATGTGGGATCATGCCGAAACGTTGGAATCAGTAGCCAGAGGCCGAACTTGAATCCAAGACGCGGAAAACCCAAGAAAACTTTCATATTGATACTTATATCCGCGAAAATCTGCAATAAATATATATATATATGAGTAAAATCCGACAATTATAAGTGGAGGTTTACATGAAATCCGAAATTACAAATTAACAACCGCCATGTTTATTTCGTCTCACATACATACAAGCATATATATATATATATATATATATATATATATATATATATATTCCTGAGTTAATTATTTTAACATGCTGGTCCAATATAATTGGTGCATTTTAATTCTAATTACGTAGACTCACTCCTGGCATACAGTCCCCTAAAGTAATATAAAACTTAACTAAATATGCTACTGTTTGATAGAACAATTGCCTACCAGATCTTAGTAATAACGTAAGCTATGACACAACACAGTTTACAAAAGCACAGATAGAAAAAATGCAAATAATACACGAATATTGCTATGGATGTAATTCACAGATCATTATGGACTAAGTAATAACTGCTGTTGTATAAAGTTATATATATACACAGGGTGTTGCAAAAAACCACCGACTACGGAGGTGAGGTGTTATATTGAGATGTGTTGATCATTTTAATAAGGTAACCATGTCCGGATACGATGCGTTTTCATACTATAAGTAGCTAACTTGTCAAGAGTTCCGTTAGTTGGATTTCAAGACACAATACTTGACAATACTCTCACAGTCACATCAAGTTTTCAAAATACCCACCTCCCATCTCATTGCAGACCGAACATCGGTGGTGTAGTGATTGCCGCACACGTTCAAATACGCCTAGCCTCGTTTAAATTAATTCTGTAGCAACTGGATTTGGGCTATATGATCCATACGTAACTCTACTGGAGTCTGATAAACAGACTGTTTCATGTCGCCCCACAAAAAGTAGTCGAGAGGGTTAAGATCAGAGGCCATTGGACTGGTCCCCCTCTGCCAATCCATCATCCTAAATACGTGGTATCCAAATGTCTCCTCACGTTGGCATGGAAGTGAACTGGAGCTCCGTCGTGTTGTAGCCACATTCCGATGCGAAGCCACGTATCATAGGTCCCGTCCATGTGAGGTGTTGTCAAGTAATGGATCTTCAAATCCTCCGAACTAATACTGATCTTGAGAAATAATTATTAACTAGTCATAAATAAATGAATAAGTAATAAAAATAATTATATATTTATATCGTAATTATTATTGATACCCCAGGCGTTGCCCGGGAATATACTTATCCCGATCTTCTTGGCATCAATGACCTGAAAGACAAAAATGGTTATTGTGAGTTATTCGCAAAAGATAGACTATGCTGTCGCGGACTTTAGTGTAGAATGTTTTGAGATATTAAATATTGTGTACATTCATGTGGTGTATTTGTTATGGTTTAGACAGCGTAAGCCATTTAAGCATCCAAAAAAAAGACTCTATTAGTGCATAGATGCACTTTTTTTTTAGCTCCGGCCTTATAGTACGTACGGTAATATGTCTTCTTCTTAAACTTAATTTGTAGGATTTTCATCCTGTTTATTTCTAAAATCACTCCTCGGAGGATGACGTATTGGATGTGCATTCACTGTCTTGGCTGGTCTTCCTCTTGTTCTTCTCCCGTCCATTGGTCTATCTTCTTTAGCTCTTTTTGCAGGCCGGTTTTCTTCCATTCTTTCTATATGACCCTTCCAATATTTTCGTCTATCTATAATAGATTTGGTTAAGTCTTGAATATGGCATTTGTCCCGAATTTCTGTGTTGTGTATTTTATCAAATAATGTTTTCCCCTGAATAGTTCTTAAGATTTTCATTTCGCATGTGCTTATTATTTGTTTAGTTTTTGTTGTATCAGCCCTAGTTTTTGCTCCATATACGATAACTGGTCGAACTATCGTTTTGTATATGCGGGTTTTGCTTTCTATTGACATATGTTTGTTGCGCCAAATTAAATCTTTCATATACCCTGATATTTGTGCTGCTTTATCAGCTTGTTTCTTTACTTCTTTTATTAAATTTTTAGTGTTTGTTATTAATACACCTAAATAAATAAATTCTGACACTAGTTCTATAATTTTTCTTTCCACTTCTAATTTTCATCTTACTGGTTCTTTTGATATTGTTAAGCATTTTGTCTTATTTGTGTTAATTTCCATATTGTATTTTCTGGCATTTATATTAAATTGATGTAAAGATCTTTGTAAATTATCTTCAGATTCTGAAAGGAGAATGACATCATCTGCGTAACATATTAAGTGAAATCTAGTGTTTCCCATTTTATAACCCAAACGTGGTGGTATGTTTTCAATAATTTTAATCATTATAATATTAAATAAGAATGGACTTAAAGAGTCACCTAGCCTGATGCCCTTTACGAGTGTTATTTCTTCAGTTTGCTGTTATTTTACTTTGATTACTGTTTTGCAGTGTGTGTTAATTGATATTATTGCTCGAATCAGATCATTAGGAATTTCATTCTCTCTCAAGATATGTACAACATCTTCAAGCTGTACTCTATCAAAAGCTTTCTTCATATCTATGAAACATAAGAATACTGGTTTATTGAATTCCCATGATTTTTCCACAATTTGTCTATGTAAATTGCATCTAATGCGGATCTATTTTTCCGAAATCCTTGTTGTTGTTCTTTAATATGGATTAATGTGTTTAATTTATTGTTTAATATTTTTGTGAATACTTTTAGAGAATTACTAAGTAATGTAATTCCACGACTATTTAACTCATGCCCCAAATGGGAGTCAATGACCAATCACATTTCAATGATTTCTATTTTACAACCAATCAGAGTCGTGTTTCACCAAATATTTATCAGTGTTATAATTACCATATTAAAGAAAGCTCCTCCTTACAATATTGCGTTCCTTTGGCAATAAATAGTATGATCTGGTTGCAGTGATAAACAAAAGAAGCAGTAGAAGCGTACCTATCGTTTCTCATTTGTTTTCAAACATCGCCGTTTACATTAAATATATAAATATTTTAAAATAACTATAGTTAAATAATGATTTGTGAGTAAACAGCTTAATTTTATTCATTAAATAGTCCTAACAAATGCCACTCTTGATTTCCAAATTCTCTAGATAAATTCACTCCTCACTTCGTGAGTCGTGAATTTATCGATAATTTGGAAATCACTCGTGGCATTACTTATGATAATTTTCTGGTTTAGTTTTGTCACCCTTTTTAAATAATGTGATGATTATACTCGATTTCCATTCTAGTGGGGTGGAAGGATTAAGATGAAAAAATTGTTTTATTCTCATGACTATTCAGAAAATTGCCCTATTAATATCAATTTCATATACAATTAGGTACCACTTATTATGATATTTTGGAATAACTTCTGTAGTTCATTTATCAGTTGTATTCCTCCATATTTCGACATTTCATTTGTTATCGTATCAGGAGCTGCAGCCTTTCGATTTTTCAATATGTCATATGCGTTAATTGTCTCAGAAAAATTATCTAAATGATGATGGAAACCCCATTCAAATCGGTCAAGTACTTTTTGGATCCATAAAGGATAGACAGACAGGCAAACCGGCTTATAGACCTCATTTTTTATATATAAATATTTGTTGCAAATGCGGATTCTACTCTTTTGCTATATTTTATCAATTTATAATTCGATTGAAAACATGCATGTATAAAGTTTCAAAAGGTATTGAAATAAAAATCGATGGTCCTAATGATACTATTGCGGAAAATTTCATTTTCACACAAAATACTCTTACATACAATGACGTATGATGACAAAATAAGTGAATAATTGACCATCGAATTCCCATAGCGACTGTGACGTAACCGTGACGTAACTGGCGGAGTTTGGAGCTCTCTGTGACAGGTGAAGCGAGTGATTCTGTCAGTTAGGTTGGCAGTGCCTAGTCCGTCTTCCTTTGTTCTAGATATGCAAGACATGCTTCAAACTTTTTTTTCACAATGGATTTTTATAAACAACTCATGATGCACACATCATCTGTAATTGATTTTTCTTCTGTAATTTCCGCTTCAATTATTGATTCTGTGTACACTTGTTGACATCTCTTCCTGTTATGTTAGATGTTGCCACATATTCACACCTGGCATTATTGTGTAACTTCCAGTGTGTTTTTTTTTTTAAGTTCCAGTTATCGGCACTCCAACATAATATTTTCCACATGATTTAAAAATCGTTCATTCTTAATTTGAGTCCTTGAGAATTAATATTACATTTCGAGAAAACTGCATTTTCTTCTACATACTGGTATAAATAATATATTATAAACAATTTACATAGAACAATGTTTTATTTGTTTATAGACACTTGGCATCACTAGAAAAACAATAATTATAAACATAAATATACTCTTGATCTATCAGTAGATGTGCTCACTTATAAATGCATCATAAGTGAACATGGTCCATGTTAATACTCAGAGGCTCATTTATTAGTGATTAAATAAATTTGTTCACATTCCAATTCATATTATACGTAAAGTTAAAGTGATGATGAAGATGGATGCACGTTCGTCCTACTGCGGAGACATTGATGGTTCCCTAGTGGCAAGTTAAACTATAATAATTTAGTTACGCTTACTTCCCACATATGTCAGCGAGGGACATGCTCAGATGTATTTTTACTCAGACTTGAGCTTATTTTACGAGCCTAAAAATATTCAGCATCCTGACCCACAGCTTAAAATCCTTCCCTTAGTACTCGAGCCTTGGATTTTCCCATCCTAAAAGTCCATCATCCCGGCCCAATTTTAACCTGCGACCCTCTGGACAAGAGACGAGGAACATAAGCACTGGACAATGGCGGCCGAGATATAGTTAAATGGGTTTATTATTTGTAGGAGAAATAATTTAAATCGAAACAATAAAAATTTAATTAACATGTATCCTAAATCTATTTATTTCTTACCAATGTCAGGTTTAATTGGCACTTTGGCATTAATCCTTACATCCTTGTGGTTACAGTAACAGTAGACTTCACTGTTTGATTTTACAGCCGTACAGAATCTTGTTCTGTTTCATACCTGAATTTTGCAGCATTTGCGCAATGTCTTTCACTTCACGAAGTTAAAACCATAAGATCGTATCCAAATGAATAAGCTGTATTTAAATGAATACGGTATAAGAGATGATTTATATCACTTTACTTCTAATCCTCGTAAATCTATTTCAACATAATTTTCAGGAGAGCATAAAACATTTTTAACATTGCTTATTATTTTGTAACTATGTTTTTAAAGGGTTATTTTTAATTTAAACATTCAAAATAGGACAAAAGAAACATAGTTACTAAATAATAAGCAATGTTTTAAAGGTTTTTTTAAGTAAACATTAAAAATAGGACAAGAGAAACATAGTTACAAAATAATAATCAATGTTTTAAAAGATTATTTTGAAAGTAAACATTCAAAATAGGACAAAAGTAACTTAGTTACAAAATAATGAGCAATGTTTTAAAGGCTTATTTTGAAAGTAAACATTCAAAATAGGACAAAAGAAACACAGTTGCAAAATATTAAGCAATGTTTTAAAGGCTTTTATTTTGAATTTAAACATTAACATTGGACAAAAGAAACATACGAGTAGTTACAAAATAATAAGCAATGTTTTAAAGGCTTTTTTAAGTAAACATTCAAAATAGGACAAAACAAATATAGTTACAAAATAATAAGCAATGTTTTAAAGGTTTTTATTTTGAAAGTAAACATTCAAAGTAAGACAAAAGAAACATAGTTACAAAATAATAAGCAATGTTTTAAAGGATTATTTTGAAAGTAAACATTCAAAATAGGACAAAAAAACATAGTTGCAAAATAGTAAGCAATGTTTAAGGCTGTTTTTAAGTAAACATCAAAAATAGGACAAGAGAAACATAGTTACAAAATAATAAGCAATGTTTAAAAGCTTATTTTGAAAGTAAATATTCAAAATAGGACAAAAGTAACATAGTTACAAAATAGTAAGCAATGTTTAAAGGCTGTTTTTAAGTAAACATCAAAAATAGGACAAGAGAAACATAGTTACAAAATAATAAGCAATGTTTAAAAGCTTATTTTGAAAGTAAATATTCAAAATAGAACAAAAGTAACATAGTTACAAAATAGTAAGCAATGTTTAAAGGCTGTTTTTAAGTAAACATCAAAAATAGGACAAGAGAAACATAGTTACAAAATAATAAGCAATGTTTAAAAGCTTATTTTGAAAGTAAACATTCAAAGTAGGACAAAAGAAACATAGTTACAAAATAATAAGCAATGTTTTAAAGGATTATTTTGAAAGTAAACATTCAAAATAGGACAAAAAAACATAGTTACAAAATAGTAAGCAATGTTCAAAGGCTGTTTTTAAGTAAACATCAAAAATAGGACAAGAGAAACATAGTTACAAAATAATAAGCAATGTTTAAAAGCTTATTTTGAAAGTAAAAATTCAAAATAGGACAAAAGTAACATAGTTACAAAATAATGAGCAATATTTTAAAGGCTTATTTTGAAATCAAACATCAACATTGGACAAAAGAAACATAGTTACAAAATAATAAGCAATGTTTTAAAGGCTTTTATTTCTAATGTAAACATTCAAAATAGGACAACAGAAACATGGTTACAAAATAATAAGCAATGTTTTAAAGGCTTTTATTTTGAATGTAAACATCAAAATAGGACAAAAGAAACATAGTTACAAAATAATAAGCAATGTTTTACAAATTTATTTTGAAAGTAAACTTTCAAAATTTGACAATAGAAACATATTTACAAAATAATAAGCAATGTTTTAAAGGTTTTTTTAAGTAAACAGTCAATATAGGACAAAACAATCATAGTTACAAAATAATAAGCAATATTTTAAAGGCTTATTTTGAAAGTGAACTTTCAAAATTGGACAATAGAAACATATTTACAAAATAATAAGCAATGTTTTAAAGGCTTTTTTTAAGTAAACAATCAATATAGGACAAAACAATCATAGTTACAAAATAATAAGCAATGTTATAAAGGCTTTTATTTTGAATGTAAACATCAAAATAGCACACATGAAACATACTTACAAAATAATAAGCAATGTTTTAAAGGCTTATTTTGAAAGTAAAAATTCAAAATAGGACAAAGGAAACATACTTACAAAATAATAAGCAATGTTTTAAAGGCTTATTTTGACAGTAAACATTCAAAACAGGACAAAAGAAACATAGTTACAACATAATAAGCATTGTTTTAAAAGCTTATTTTGAAAGTAAACATTCAAATTAGGACAAAAGAAACATAGTTACAAAATATTGAGCAATGCTTTAAAGGCTTTTATTGAAAGTGAACATTCAAAATAGGACAAAAGAAACATAGTTACAAAATAATTAGCAATGTTTTAAAGGCTTATTTTGAAAGTAAACATTCAAAATAGGACAAAAGGAACATAGTTACAAAATAATAAGCAATGATTTAAAGGCTTATTTTGAAAGTAAACATTAAAAATAGGACAAAAGGAACATAGTTACAAAATAATAAACAATGTTTTAAAAGCTTATTTTGAAAGTAAACATTAAAAATAGGACAAATGAAACATAGTTACAACATAATAAGCAATGTTTTAAAAGCTTATTTTGAAAGTAAACATTCAAAATAGGACAAAAGAAACATAGTTACAAAATATTGAGCAATGCTTTAAAGGCTTTTATTGAAAGTGAACATTCAAAATAGGACAAAAGAAACATAGTTACAAAATAATAAGCAATGTTTTAAAGGCTTATTTTGAAAGTAAACATTCAAAATAGGACAAAAGGAACATAGTAACAAAATAATAAGCAATGTTTTAAAGGCTTATTTTGAAAGTAAACATTAAAAATAGGACAAAAGGAACATAGTTACAAAATAATAAACAATGTTTTAAAGGCTTAATTTGAAAGTAAACATTCAAAATAGGACACAAGAAACATAGTTACAAAATAATGAGCAATGTTTTAAAGGCTTATTTTGAAAGTAAACATTAAAAATAGGACAAAAGGAACATAGTTACAAAATAATAAACAATGTTTTAAAGGCTTATTTTGAAAGTAAACATTCAAAATAGGACACAAGAAACATAGTTACAAAATATTGAGCAATGTTTTAAAGGCTTATATTGAAAGTGAACATTCAAAATAGGACAAAAGGAACATAGTTACAAAATAATAAGCAATGTTTTAAAGGCTCATTTTGAAAGTAAACATTAAAAATAGGACAAAAGGAAAATAGTTACAAAATAATAAGCAATGTTTTAAATGCTTATTTTGAAAGTAAACATTAAAAATAGGACAAAAGGAATATAGTTACAAAATAATAAGCAATGTTTTAAAGGCTTATTTTGAAAGTAAACATTAAAAATAGGATACAAGAAACATAGTTACAAAATAATAAGCAATGTTTTAAAGGCTTTTATTTTGAATGTAAACATCAAAATAGCACACATGAAACATACTTACAAAATAATAAGCAATGTTTTAAAGGCTTATTTTGAAAGTAAAAATTCAAAATAGGACAAAGGAAACATACTTACAAAATAATAAGCAATGTTTTAAAGGCTTATTTTGAAAGTAAACATTCAAAATAGGACAAAAGAAACATAGTTACAACATAATAAGCAATGTTTTAAAAGCTTATTTTGAAAGTAAACATTCAAAATAGGACAAAAGAAACATAGTTACAAAATATTGAGCAATGCTTTAAAGGCTTTTATTGAAAGTGAACATTCAAAATAGGACAAAAGAAACATAGTTACAAAATAATAAGCAAAGTTTTAAAGGCTTATTTTGAAAGTAAACATTCAAAATAGGACAAAAGAAACATAGTTACAAAATAATAATCAATGTTTTAAAAGATTATTTTGAAAGTAAACATTGAAAATAGGACAAAAGTAACTTAGTTACAAAATAATGAGCAATGTTTTAAAGGCTTATTTTGAAAGTAAACATTCAAAATAGGACAAAAGAAACACAGTTGCAAAATATTAAGCAATGTTTTAAAGGCTTTTATTTTGAATTTAAACATTAACATTGGAAAAAGAAACATACGAGTAGTTACAAAATAATAAGCAATGTTTTAAAGGCTTTTTTAAGTAAACATTCAAAATAGGACAAAACAAATATAGTTACAAAATAATAAGCAATGTTTTAAAGGTTTTTATTTTGAAAGTAAACATTCAAAGTAAGACAAAAGAAACATAGTTACAAAATAATAAGCAATGTTTTAAAGGATTATTTTGAAAGTAAACATTCAAAATAGGACAAAAAAACATAGTTACAAAATAGTAAGCAATGTTTAAAGGCTGTTTTTAAGTAAACATCAAAAATAGGACAAGAGAAACATAGTTACAAAATAATAAGCAATGTTTAAAAGCTTATTTTGAAAGTAAATATTCAAAATAGGACAAAAGTAACATAGTTACAAAATAGTAAGCAATGTTTAAAGGCTGTTTTCAAGTAAAGATCAAAAATAGGACAAGAGAAACATAGTTACAAAATAATAAGCAATGTTTAAAAGCTTATTTTGAAAGTAAATATTCAAAATAGAACAAAAGTAACATAGTTACAAAATAGTAAGCAATGTTTAAAGGCTGTTTTTAAGTAAACATCAAAAATAGGACAAGAGAAACATAGTTACAAAATAATAAGCAATGTTTAAAAGCTTATTTTAAAAGTAAACATTCAAAGTAGGACAAAAGAAACATAGTTACTAAATAATAAGCAATGTTTTAAAGGCTTATTTTGAAAGTAAACATTCAAAATAGGACAAAAGGAATATAGTTACAAAATAATAAGCAATGTTTTAAAGGCTTATTTTGAAAGTAAACATTAAAAATAGGATACAAGAAACATAGTTACAAAATAATAAGCAATGTTTTAAAGGCTTTTATTTTGAATGTAAACATCAAAATAGCACACATGAAACATACTTACAAAATAATAAGCAATGTTTTAAAGGCTTATTTTGAAAGTAAAAATTCAAAATAGGACAAAGGAAACATACTTAGAAAATAATAAGCAATGTTTTAAAGCCTTATTTTGAAAGTAAACATTCAAAATAGGACAAAAGAAACATAGTTACAACATAATAAGCAATGTTTTAAAAGCTTATTTTGAAAGTAAACATTCAAAATAGGACAAAAGAAACATAGTTACAAAATATTGAGCATTGCTTTAAAGGCTTTTATTGAAAGTGAACATTCAAAATAGGACAAAAGAAACATAGTTACAAAATAATAAGCAATGTTTTAAAGGCTTATTTTGAAAGTAAACATTCAAAATAGGACAAAAGGAACATAGTTACAAAATAATAAGCAATGTTTTAAAGGCTTATTTTGAAAGTAAACATTAAAAATAGGACAAAAGGAACATAGTTACAAAATAATAAACAATGTTTTAAAAGCTTATTTTGAAAGTAAACATTAAAAATAGGACAAATGAAACATAGTTACAATATAATAAGCAATGTTTTAAAAGCTTATTTTGAAACTAAACATTCAAAATAGGACAAAAGAAACATAGTTACAAAATATTGAGCATTGCTTTAAAGGCTTTTATTGAAAGTGAACATTCAAAATAGGACAAAAGAAACATAGTTACAAAATAATAAGCAATGTTTTAAAGGCTTATTTTGAAAGTAAACATTTAAAATAGGACAAAAGGAACATAGTTACAAAATAATAAACAATGTTTTAAAGGCTTATTTTGAAAGTAAACATTCAAAATAGGACACAAGAAACATAGTTACAAAATATTGAGCAATGTTTTAAAGGCTTATATTGAAAGTGAACATTCAAAATAGGACAAAAGGAACATAGTTACTAAATAATAAGCAATGTTTTAAAGGCTTATTTTGAAAGTAAACATTAAAAATAGGACAAAAGGAACATAGTTACTAAATAATAAGCAATGTTTTAAAGGCTTATTTTGAAAGTAAACATTCAAAATAGGACAAAAGGAATATAGTTACAAAATAATAAGCAATGTTTTAAAAGGCTTATTTTGTAAACATTAAAAAAGGACACAAGAAACATAGTTACAAAATAATAAGCAATGTTTTAAAGGCTTATTTTGAAAGTAAACATTCAAAAAAGGACACAAGAAACATAGTTACAAAATAATAAGCCATGTCAATACTGTCTTTGTACTGTTTCGAAAAAGTTGTTAAATAAGACTTACGACGTGTCAGACGGAGGGTGACGATAAAATGTGCCTAAGGAAGTTTACAGTAAATGTATTTTAAGTGATTTGAGTCGGATGATCCTTGATACAAGAAATAATGAAAGATTATAAATTACGAGTTGCTATATCTAAACATATAACTTGAGGTAGGTTATTTTTCGATCGCACATATTTTGCGTGGTACTATACTTAAGTATGGGTGTGATTATATTCCTATACACCATCTTTAATTGATTTTTCTTCTGTAATTCTTCTCTTCTAGATAGTCATGATTTATTATTAGGCAGAAGGTACCAGCTGCTGTTTTTGTATATTACCGTGTCTTAAAATTAATTGTTTTTAAATATGAATATTTGCAGGATGTATTCAATATAAAGTACTTTTCTTCTAACAAATCCTTCAGTTGAAAATTCTAGAAGGCAAAATATAAATATAAAGTACTTACTTACTTACTTACTTACTTACTCTCTGGCACTATCGAACCCGTAGGTTCATGGCCGCGCGGACGTAAGCTCTCCATACATCCCTATCCTGAGCTAATGCTTTCCAATCATTCTCTGTATAATCTACTTCCCTCAAATCATAGTTAATGAAATTCTCCCACCTCATTCTTGGTCTACCAATTGGGCGTTTTCCCTCTGGCTTTCCTACAAGAAGCTTCCATGCAAGTATTTCATTCCCCATACGTGCAACATGTCCTGCCCATCGCAGTCTACGAGACTTAACTGTTCTTATTATATCTGGCTTCCTATAAAGACCATGTAGTTCATTGTTATATAGTCTTCTCCATTCACACGTTTTTGTTATGGCCGAATTTGATTTATCTAAATCTGGAAATTTGATTTTTATAAATACACGAAATGTTTTTCTTTAAAGTCGCGATTTATTTTGTAGGATAAAATCATTCAAAATAAGACCAATTTCTGTAGCTGAATTGTGTTCACTATCAATCTGTTGAATCGTGTAAAATAGTTGCTTGATCATGTAAAAATTACTAATATCTCAAATATTTCATTATTGTAAAATGATTCCAGGATTTTACGACATTTGTCTAAATTTAAAAAAATAATGGAGATCTCAAATAATTGTAGAACACGCTATATAGTAGGTGTTAAAGCAAGCCACCTAACTTTTGAATATCCTGAAAGTTGTTGTGTTCGGTATTCGCTTCTTCACAGAATAGTTTAAAGAAGCCACATAAACTTTAAACGGATTAAAATACAAATAAGTTGTGGTTATTACTTCTGCGTCAATTTTCATAACATAAGACGTTGTGTTGGTTACATTTGATAAAGTATGTGCATTACATACAACCGATTTCTAGTACTTTCTTTTGGATTGAACTTTGTACTTTTATATACATATTATTCACTCTTTTGCGACATCGCCCACTAAACTGTGTTTTTATATTATCAGCTATTAGTCCAACAATTTCGGATTTTAATTTTTCATTTATCTTGAAAGAATGAGTTCAAATTGGATCCCCAAAGCTGTTTATAATTATATACCAAGAGGACGAAGATCACTGGGCCGCCCTATGAAACGCTGGAGGGAAAAATTTTCTATAGGATCGTAACAGGCCTTGGCCTAAAACTTGGAAGGAAGAAAAAGAAGAAATTTTCATTTATTCCTCTTTACATATTGTTTGACAAAATTTCAGTAGTTTCGCGCTCAGTGGTTTCTAAATTTAAATGTTTTACTTGAATGTCCTTGGTAGCATTAAATATATTACTATTACTGGATATAATTTAGTTTTATTAAGATCTAATGCATCAGATAAAACTGGTAAATATTCCCCAGTTTCCAAATTTTCTGTATTTTCTCACAGTAATATTTTAAATGCTCATTTAATAATGGTCTCGCAATTTGTCCTGCGCAGGAAAATTTATCATTGTGAAACTTTTCCAGTAAATGAATTGTACAATCCATACTATGAAAATTTTGAGCGTTAATTATGGTATGAAATTCAAATCAAATGTTTCATGTTAACCTTTTTATCTTTTAGAATAGTTTGAAGTGTTATAAAAATAATTTTACAAATGAAAACTGGTGCATTCAATGATTGCTTATGTTTGTTGGTGTTCAAATGTTTCGTAATAGCTGCTCTGATTTCAATTGCAACATAGAATTCTCCGCTGTAAATATTGCAGAAAAGGGTGGTAACTTTATTTGATGTGAAGAATATAATTGAATTATTCAGATAGATAGATAGATCATCGGTTGATTAATGTATTTGACATCGTCCGATTCCTAATAGCCAATTTTGTCGGTCCATCCAATCTCCTGGTTGTAGATGTTTCTCCATCATATATAAATATATTCCCTGACTCCAGGAGGTTTTAGGTCTTCCTCTACTTCGTCTTCCCTCAGGTTTCCATTCCAAAACAGATTTTGGTAGTCGATCCTCTTCCATTCGCTGGACATGTCCGTACCATCTTAATTGCTGAGTTTTAATATAATCTAAAATAGTATCTTCAATCTTCATTTTCTCCCTTATAACTGAGTTCCTCATTTTTTCTCTTCTTGAAATTCTTGCTGCCCTTCGTATAAAATCCATTTCCGTTACCAAAAGGTACTTATTTGTTTTTGTTGTTAATGGCCAAAGTTCTGCTCCATAAGTAATGATGTTTTTAACAATTGTATGATATATATGCATTTCATTTTTATTACTTATATTTTTATCCCACAATATTCCATTGAGGCAAGCAATTGCAAATTTTCCTTTATTATTTCTATTTCTTATTTCCTCTTCATAACTCCCATTTTTATTTATTTTAATTCCTAAATATGTGATCTCACTACAAGATTTTATTGTTTCTCCAGTTTCCAAAATTAAATTTTGTTCTGATTCACCAATTGATAAATATTTTGTTTTTTTTCGTGTTCAAATTTAAACCCCATTTTTCATATTCTTCTATTACTTTTCTAGTCATATATTCTAAATCTTCATAATCTTGTGCAATTAACAATTGATCATCTGCAAAATGTAAGTTGTATAACGTTTTGTTGTTTGAAATAGGAATTCCCATGCATAACATTTTCTCCTCCAATTCTTTAATATTTCATGCACATATATTTTGAACAGAGTCGGTGATAGACAACAACCTTGACGAAGACCTTTATTTATCGTAAAACCATGTGACAATTCACTGTCAATTTCAATTTTAGACTTGCAATTGTCATATAAATTTTGTATAGCTTTAATTATTATAGTCTTAATTCCCATACGCTTAAAGCAATCCATAGTTTCTCTATAGGTACATTGTCGAATGCTTTCTCTAGATCTACAAATACGAGTAGGTGCAAAGGTTGTCCATATTGAATTTTCTTTTCTATTACCTGAGTAATGCAAAATAAATTGTCGGTTGTGGAACGACCTGCTCTAAATCCTGACTGTTCCTCTAATTCCATATCACTATAGTTTTTTTCAAATAATATTTTAGTATACGTCCATAGAGTCTACTCATAGTACTTACTACTATTATACCTCTATAATTTTCACATTGGTCTTTTTTTCCTTTTTTTTATGGATTGTCCAAATGTATCCTAGTTTCCATTCTTCAGGAACTTTTTCGTCATTCATAAATTTTGTGTCCCGCGCCGTAGCCGAACGGTTAAGGTAGGAAGCCTTGGCGCAGAGCTACGGGACTTGCGCTGGTTCGAGTCTCCATGGGGGAAGAAATTTTCTCATGGTATTTCGGCCAGTATGGGACCGGTGCCCACCCAGCATCGTGAGGCAATTGGGTAGCTACAATAAGTAGCGGCTCCAGGTTGAGGAACCAGCTGTAACGGCTATAACGGCTATAACCCCAAGGGCCTGTTGTGGGTCACTTTACTGTATTCTTCCTGAGTATTGTCAAACGTAGAGATTAGTAACTGATCATCTAACCTTTTCTCTTAGAGATATGATGTGCTCTCATTCTCCAAACTATCCAAGTTGTATAGAGTTGTTGGCAAGTCATGGAAACTGTCCTCTTCATTTTTACTTTTATTTAGCCTGTCATTTTTACTTTGGAATGGAAATATTATTTTTGCATTCAATAAATAGTGATCACTTCCGCATGTTAATCCTCTATATGCCCTTACATTCTGGGTCTTTAAAATTGAATGTTTCTTAATTATTACAAAATCTATTATCGATTGTAGATTAAGAGTATCTTGGTGCTAAGTATACTTATGAATATCTGTATGTTGGTAAAATCCATTTAGGATTTTAAGTGAATATTGTTCACAAAATCCTATCAATCTTCTACCATTGTCATTTTTCTCCACTTCTCCGTATGGTCCGACTACATTATTATCAACCTCTTTGTCGATTCTGCTGTTAAAATCGCCAGCTAATATAATTTCTCTTGAGGTCCCGATCTCATCCATAATAGAATTTAATATACTATAAAATGTATCTTTTATTAATTAATTTCCATCCACACTAATTCCATATATTCCTAATATAGAGCATTTTATACCAAAAAGAGATATATTAATTTTAATTATGTTTTCATTTATTGCTTCCCAGTTTGTGATATAGCTCTTATATTTCTTCTTGATAAGTATTGAAACCCCTCTTTTACCCCTTTCATTCTTTTTAACACCACTATAAATGTGAACATACGATCCTAAAGTTTCCATTCCTTCTCCTTTCTTCTTTTTTTTCTGTCAGTACGATTATGTCCTGCTTCAAATCCTCCATCTGTTTAAGGACATCCTCCATTTTATTCCTTATGCCTTGTACGTTCCATGTTCCAATTAGCAGAGTTCGTTTCCGTAGCTTGATTCGTCTTCCTTTTAATCTGACCGGCTTATCTCTATTAGGTTTTTTAGCATTTCAATATTTTTCTGGTGGGAGGGAGCTGGCCTACCGCATCAACCCCCAACCTGGAGGACCAAGAATTTTTTTTCAGGTGTCCATCCTTAGATCAGTTGCTTTCACTACAGCTAAGAGCCTGATCTGCCCTATAGGAAGAATTTGACAGAAAAGATAAGATAAAATGATCCCCTCGGCCTCGAATACTCTAATAGAGGAAACGTGCCTATTATGGGATAGTTCCCTAATATGCGATACTTCGATTCTGATCATAGTATGTGATGAACTCTGCTGGAAATTTTCTAAATAAGGTCCCCAGTAAGTTCAAGTATAATTCCATGAACGAAGGCACCAGTGCGAGATTGGATAGCGTGGGTAGAGGTTGTTGTTCAAAAAATTAAATTTCAAGTTTTTGTAGTGTTGGTGTTCCTTGGGTATCTGTGCTTAAAGACACAGCTGCCCTGTTTAATTGTTCTCATTTATTATATAATTTCCTATATATAACGACAATTGGTTTTCTTTTTAATCGAAGGTGATTCTCGAAATCGTTGTTTCTTTTTTCAAGATGGCTAGCTCCTAATATGCGATACCATGGTGTACTCTATCGCATATTGGGAATTTGTTTTCTCGCGTGTTTATTATAAATTATACATTAAATTATAACAATAAATTTATTAAATATTGCACAAAATTCCGTTAATTTGCGTTTAAATGAGTGGTTCTACTGATAACCAACCTTTATCGTCAAACTAAGGGGACGCCATGGAAGAACGATTTTATGCTCTGAGATGTAAGGACATAAGGAGCATGGCATTTCAGCTAGCTATTAGGAATCGGCTGAAAAATCCGTTTAATTCAGATAATGATTCAGCAGGCAAAAAATGGCTCAGGGCTTTTCTGAAAAGGCATCCAATTTTTGCTCTGAAAACTACACAAGGGATCTCCGCAGCAAGAGTGAAAGCTTTCACTTCCAGAGAACATGGCCATTTTTTTTATATTTATGAAGCTGTTCTACAAAAGGTCAACCATAAGGTTCTCAGGATCTAATGTTGACGAAACCGGGGTGACATCTGTGCAGCACAAACATAGCAAAGTTATTGCTATAAACGGGGAAAAAGCAAGTTGTTGCCTTGACTTCATCGGAGAGGGGCAACCTAATCAAAATTGTGACTTGCATGAATGCAGCAGGCACTTATGTTTCTCCTCTAATTGTCTTCCTAAGTCAAATATGAAAGAAGAACTCATGGATGGTGCACCACCAGGATCAGTGTTAGCTTGCCATCCAAGTGGTTGGACATAGACTCTCATTTCCACGAAATGGTTTGATCATTTTTTTTAACTTTGTGAAGCCGTCATCTGAAGACCCTGTTGTGCTGGTACTTGATGAGCATTGTTCCCACACAAAGAACCTTGACGTGCTAGACAAAGCAAGGGAAAATAATGTCCACATTGTCTGTTTTCCACTTCGTTCCAGCATAAAATCCCTTGCGTGGGATTTATGGGACCATTTAAGACTATTACGCCCAAGAAATAGAGACTTGGCTGGAAAGTAACCCTGGTCGTGTTATCACTCCATTATTAATAGCCAGGTTATTTGTGGCAGCCTACATGAGAGCAGCCACAATGGAAGCTTCCGTCAACGCCTTTAGAAAATCGGGGTTCGTCTCTTGTAACAGGCACATCTTCAGAGACAGTGTATATTTAATTCATCGAGCAGTTTACTCTGCTCAAGAGAAACAAATGGCGAAACTCATTGTGAGCCTGTTCCAAGTGGTATAAGTGCTGTTGAACAGATTAGACAAACTGTGAACCCTAAAGACATCAGACCCCTTCCACAAATAAGGAAGCCATCTGATGATTCGGCCGGTAAAGGAAGATCACGTTCGGGTTCTGCTGAATTAATAACATCGGCTCCATACAGGAAACGATTAAAAAATAGCAGCAGAAGCTAAGAAGACAGTAGCGAGGATATTATTCGAGAAGAAGTAAAAAACAATGTTCAAAAAAAGAAAATCAGAAGAATTTTCGAGTGACTCTGAGTCTGATGTTCATCTAGCTAAAAGTGGCGATTCGGATTTGGACATTTATGACGAAGATACTGAATACCTTTTCTGCACTGGTCGTTTTTCGGATGGCATGCACGGGGAAAAATGGGCAGTGTATAAAGTGTTATCGCTGGGCTCATGAAGACTGTGATGTCGAAGAAAATACTTTTCTATGTCCTGACTGTAGTATATGTAGACGCAAATAATCTGATGTGGCAGTTAATTCATTAAATATATGAAGATGTAAAATTAAATTGTCTTGTTTCATGTTATTCACACTTTTAAAAAATCTTTGTTGGCTCTCCCATATTAGGAGTCCTCTTCCTCAATTGTAAGAAATGACATATCATCAATTTTTAAGTAATTACGCCTTTTTGAATTGTTTTATTGCAAATTTGATAATTGTGTTGTAAAATGTAACTATGTTATATAGTAATGACATTGTTGAATGCAGGCTTTCACGGCCGGTAATCATAATGTTGAGTGCTACACATCCAAGGAAATAAGACAAACCATACATCCACGAAGACAGCACGTCAGAATGGATAACACACCCTCGACCAGCATAGCCTACTTACCATATGTACAAAGAGTCACAGATCGTATCGGAAAACTCCTACGAAAATACAACATAAAAACAGTTTACAGACCTACAAGAAAAATAGAAGACTGCCTTCGCTCAGCTAAGGATCCTCGGCCACCTCTCTCCACTTGCGGCGTATATCGACTTCCTTGTTCGTGTGGTAAACCATACATAGGGACCACGAAAAGAAGTATAGCCACCCGTTTATCAGAACACAAAAGAAACTGCAGACAAGGAGAAATGGATAAATCGGCTGTAGCAGAACATGCCATTATGAATGGACACCAGATTCTATTCGATGATACACAAGTTTTAGCCACAACTTCCTACTATTTCCCTAGATTATATCGAGAGGCTATAGAAATACACAAGCATAAGGAAAATATTAACAGAAAAGAGGAAGGTATTAAACTGTCTAAGGCCTGGTACCGTACACTAGAAAATAAATGCATCAACACTAGGGACAACAAGGAGACGACCATTAGCCAATCAGCAAGAGCCACGCCCGCTCACCCTGCTCCCACCACTAGTATCAATACAACGCCCGCAGCGTTCACTCTAAGTAGAGCTTCCGACCAGGAAACACGCCTAGAAGCACTCGCCACTGAAGATGCCCTCCGCAGTTGAGGGCGAAACGTCTGGTATCAACACCAACTATGGACCACGGCCACAGAACCCGGAATCACTCAACATTATAGTAATGACATTATTTAAATACTTTTGAGTCTATGTTCGATTGCACAACAAGTATTTAAAAAGTGTCTCTCATATTAGGCACCTTTCCTCTACTATCGGGGTCAGTGTTCAGTCCAGAGAGACTGGATAGGAAAGATAAAAAAGAGATATGGTATGAAAGTGGAAGTAATACCATATCGGTCAATATCTCACCATGCTGACCAGTGCAATTGGTGAGTAGCCCATCCCGTCCGTTCACCACATAAGTTATACGTATAAGTTATATGGTTACTAACAGCTGCACCACGTGAAGGTGGGATTGGGCACTAGGAAGATATGCAGGTCGGTTCCTCTAAGTCTCAGAATTTAAAACAATTAGAGGCTCTCTTTCCTCTTAGCATGTTCCCTTTTACAGCCTGTATTTTTCAAATTATCTTTTAAATGGCCTTTCCTCTTTTTTCTTCCGTCACTGAAATACAATTTAAAATTGTAAATAAAATATAGAAGTGCAATGATGCAAGCGCATTATCAATAAATAAAATAAATTATTAGAACTGAAACTTAATAACATATGCGAATAAATTTCACTAAATGTTTAATTTATATTATTTTACAATTTTGTTGGCAACAGAGTTGTACAAACCTATAAATAAGATCATACATATTTCGAAATTATTAAATTGTAAGAAATAAATTAATAAAACGTTAATAATGGTTATCTGTGTATGATTGAATTGACACTGTTAAATAAATGATTGCCGTTAATCCATTGTATGCTCGCACAAGTTCTTCGTACACAGCGCGTGCGTTCTATAATCGTGTCTCTCCTCACTGTACATACCTATATTTGACTAATCGGCATATCAAATACAAATACGTCATACAACATGGATTGGTTCGTTATCAATCGAATACGGAGATTTACAGATTTGTTTTCAAATGTTAAAAAGGACATGTAGGAGGACACTTTACGAGGAAGGTCAGGACATACAAAAGAAGGACTGTCCTCCCTAAATGAGGACGATTGGTAACCGTATCAATACCTCCTACATTATCTGTTCCGTTGGCCAAGAATGACAAGGAACTGTCAACTATTACATGCCGAAACCTTATCTCCCAGATAAGCGTTGTACTGTACGATGGCCGTGCCCAAAAAAATTGCGTTTTTAACTACAAGACACAGAAATCGAACCATTTAGCATTGTTTACATTACCTGCTATTTTATCAACAGTTGCGAAAATAGTCACAAATCTCAATTAATTCGTTTTGAATTTGGAGACATATATTGAGAACTCATGAATGATGATTTTAAATGTCCTTTCAGAACATCATTCCTACTAACAACCCTCAATTTTAATTAAACGCAAAATGTTCCATCATTTTCGCTTTCGCCAATAAAATCGGTTGTTCAAACTCCCTATATCCTCTTAGAGCAAAATTTTGGTGTCAACAGAGCATAACTATTCATTAATTGTAGGTAATTTTTGTCTGTTCTCTAAAATTTGTATATTGTGTGTACTGTCAAGACTTTGTACAATGATCGTATTACTCGCGATACAAAGTCATCTGCTGCTATAGTACTTCGTGATATTGAATTTGTTCATGAGAACTGAAATATTAAAGAATCTCCATCCAATTTGTGAAGAATTGTGAAACCAAATGTCCTAGCCTTTGACTTCTCCGTCGTTCCTCACTGGCAGAAAACAAGACGCATGCGACGCTATAACCATTTAAGCTGATTGAAATACCTCTGGCAACGCCTTCCTATTAGTACTAAAAACACAGAGTTTTCATCTGCAATTTAGGATTCCATCGATAACTTCACTAAAACGTCAAATTCATTTATTAAGGAATTCGTAATATTAACTTCTATATCCAACTTGAGATGGTGATGAGATTCACTTTGACTACCAATCGTGACAGAGGTGAAAGTAGATGGAATGGTATTAATAAATAACGCGAGAGACGCATTGTTTAGATTCATGTGTGTCTGTGTTTTCTAACTTTGAATTTTTTCAAGAAAAAAAGTAATACTCCTTTTAACTAATTTTGAGTTCACTGAACTAATCGGCTAACCAACTGAGCTCTCAATAAAAACAAACATTAATATAATGTGGATGTATCGGTAGCTTTTCTTTTAATTGGAGCTGAATAAACCATACTGTTATATGATTCTGTTGCACGAGACAATTTGGAACACATTATTTTGAGTTGGGATGCCGCCTTTTCGCGGCATACCGTGTGATTATTGTTCGCAGAAATACAAAAACGTTTTTTAGTGTCGCACTCGTAATGCCAGAGATAGATTTTCCTTCATTCTTTACATCTAATTAAATTTTGAAAAATTATGTAGAAAAATGGGGCGACTATGGTGGGTTGAGCCACCGTCCTGTCTAAGCCATTTTCACTTATTAGGCACACTTCATTTGTACTTGAATGATTTACTCTTTTGTTCAGATCAGAAACTCAGCAAATCCATTCTTGTATGTGAAAGATGGTCGGACATTCATCTAATGCTATTAATGTTACGCCTAGTCTACACGTAACGTTTTATCGTCTGTCTTCCAAATAAGACTGACACACTACATTACATTACTCTACACTACACTACTCAAACTTGTACTCAGTATTTGGATCAGTCGTTACACTACCTTACAGACGGCACCAGACCTTATCGACTACATCAGAAGACTGGCACGCAAACTAAAGCTTTGACGCTTATATGTTCGCACATTCTTTACGGTAAACTGTTCGAAATTAGTTGATTTTTTGTTGTGACAGACTCTTTACTTGCTTTACTATCCACGTATTTATATTTACTAACCAAAGCTGTGTAAGCTTGGTTTTTCTTATCTCTATTGCTGTAATACTTCGATTTCACGTGCTAGAGGCAAGAAAAACTCTGGTACAGTTCTATGAATTCCGCGAAATAAATCCTGAGATTAGTGTCGTAAATCTGGTACTATTTTGTCCGTCACTATACACAGCAAAAACACTAGTTAAATCCTCCATTATCGCCAAGAAAAGACTAGCAGAAGAGCGAAGTTTAACCGATTAGACTTGCATGCGTCTATATGCACAAACTTGTCCGCCGTCTTGCTTGTACACAAAGCTCCAGTCCATCAGTCTTTTGCGAATTTGTCAAAACTCATTCAGTTCATGCAAAACGTCCAATTTTCCGTACACACGCAACGTTTTGTTTGACAAACTTGGCATGATGATGCAAGACTGACGACAAAACGTTACGTGTAGACCAGACTTTAGACCTGTGCTTCAAACCACCAAGTAACGATACATTGGCTCAGTACAGTTTATAATCACACCAGAAGATGATGTTCAAAATAGATGTGAACTGCGAAATGTTTAGAAAAAGAGGCAATTAATGGGCATCAGTTGAAGTGATTGAAAGTTAGATGCAGTTTGAGCAAACAAAAATCCATTCATTACGGCGTTCAAAGAGAAAATGAACCAAAATGATGAATTCTATTATCTTTCAACATCATGGAGGGAACCTCTACAAAATATAACATCAGTGGATTAGACGTTTTGAGATGGGAGCAAAGAAAAAGGGCATGAAAATATTCTTCCTTTTATTTCTCCTCTGTATCACTCATTTTTCAAAACCTTGCTATCAACTTCTTACATTTGTCTGTCAGTGCCTTCCAAGACCAATGTTTTTAAAAGGTTGATGTACTACAAACGTCATTATATAAATTAACTATTATAGAGGTTTGACTGAATTAAGTTATTCTGTGCAGAAATAGGCCTAAACAACTCTATATTCTTCTCAAATTCCTGTACTTTTAATTTCATTAGTTACATAAAATATACTATTATAACAATTTTTATAGATTTCAGTTCATATTATTCTAAATATTTCAATAAAATATTTTGATATATTCATTAATTGTTCATCTAAGTTTTAGAGAACTTGTCCTTTCTAGATGGACGTAAATCAGTTGTGAACTGAACATTTAATCTATCCTTCCGTAAATAATTTTATGAGAAAGTAGTATGTATACAAATAATAAACGGAAGTCTAATTAAATTTTAAATGTGATACACAACGTTATGAGCATTTCGTGATCAGAATATTTGCATTATTTCAAAAAAATAGAGTGAATATTATTTCTGAAGGAGATATTTGCATAAAAAAGATGACATAAGCATTATTGATAAATAACTATTCTTATGAGAACAATTGTTATGTACGATTACTGTAGTTAAATTGCAACAAGTGTTCGATTGTGATATTCTACACTATAGATTCTAAAAGTGTATAATTAAAACGTTCCCGTTAATTATTATGAATTAAATTGGATTCTACGTACAAATGGTAGCTTTCAGCACTGCGTTATATAAGCTTGTAGCTCAAAACTATTTTCTCACCACTACATCTACTAAATCGTTGTGGGTACAAGCTCTTGCTCTACAAAGAACTGGAGGATGAACTAGTAGGGTTAAGTCAAATCAGACGTAAACAGTATGGACGAGGAAGTAAAGTAATGACGAAAAACATCACCATACATAAATATTGTATGTAGGCCTATAGAAACTCCGGGAGGATAGGATAAGGGGAAGAACCTCAATTATTGTTTTGGTAGAAAGAATAGAGAACTTACCTTCGCCAAATCATCAACGTTCATTAGATGTTCTAAGTGAGTCGTTCTACTTAACCTTTTTTTTCAGGGAATCTAAATTCAAGAATATACGTAATTTGTTGGCTTGTTTCGGTCTTAATAGAAATACCATCCAAAAGTATTTAGAGTGGACGTCCTGATCTTCTTATTCTTGCAGGTTGCTAACTTAACATCTGCTTAGGTATCTAGTGGCCCTCCATTCGATGAACATCTTGCATCCATCTTGACTTATAAATTTTGTTTTCGACAGGTTCCATATGATATTCTTCTAAGATGTCTTCAGTTTTTTTATGATCTAGTAGTGTGTATCCAGCAGCCCTACGAATACATCTCATTTCAGCAGATCTAAGTCGTTGTATGTCTTTCTGTTTCAATTTGTACCATTTCCTTTTAACCTTTTATTTCTTTGCTGTGGGTCGTCATATTTCAATTCCTTCTGGATTTCTTAATGTTGAGACTTGAAAGTAAAGTTAAGATTCTTTAGGACGGGTTACTGGCCCGACGCTAAGTAGTCCAGTGGTAGAGCTGCTACCTTTTAGTCTCTGGACAGACATTAGGATACTGCATTTAGGGTCAATTTCACCAACAGAGGTAACTGTATTACGTCAGTTTTCCCCATGTATATTGCATAGCTTAAACTGGCGTAATACACTTATTACCCGTTCAAGGAGTAAGCGCAATTGTTGACGGAGGGCACTGCAGTCATGTTTATGCAGGAATAGAACACATGACACTGCTATCTATGAGTGCAAAGGGGAACGGGACGTGGGACGCTGACAGTGAACACTGCCTTAGATGACGTCACGTGTAGCAACAAAGAGAGCTTCGCAATTCTTCCGCCTGCAGAGATATTTTGAACGACTAATACCTCTGTTAGTGAAACCGACCCTCACACTCAGTACCCGATGGAAGGGTTATACCGCCGTTACTCGGCCATTAGAGCCTTGTTTGTTAAAACGGGTTGTACCACGAGAAAGTGAGGATGAGAGTTCGGTAGGTGATTTTTGTTGTACATCACTACCTCTTACAACTCCAAATCTAAATTCAAACACTTAAATTAATATAATGCTATAAACATGGCTACAATAAATTGAATTAAAATATAAATAAGAAAATGTTCATCAGTAAAATGTAAAATTTTACAGCAATTTCATTTAACTTCACAATTTGTAATAAATAATGCTTTAGCACTAGGATTCTGCTTTATTCTTGTCTTCTAAATTTCTCTGCTGGTGAGGAAGACGTTTGAACAGAGAATTACAGTTACTGGTCACGCCATCTATTCGGCATTTATTCAAGTTCTCTGTGATTGTCGTTATAAGAATATAAAATAAGAGGTAAAGACATGCAGAGGTGAAAGTATTCAGTTATTCTTCGAGAATATTAAAAAATTAACTTAATCAGGATTGACGGCATCGGGATTTAAAAGTGCATATATCTTAATTTGAAATAAGCTATCTCTCTCGGAATATAGGTTTAAAACTTCTATAATGAAGACAAGAAACAGTCGACAGTTTAATGTAAATTATTTTGCAACAATATTTATATTAAATAATGTATTCCAAGTCTTTTAATAGTAGTAAAATGTAATAGTTGTGCAATAAAATATAATTGTTGTATAACTGTGTTTTATGCGAATGTTTAATGTTAATTAATGTAGTTGTCTGCTCTTAACCGTAATATTTTCCATGCATGTCGTTCTTCTTTTTGTTGGACGAGTAATTTTCTCGCAAATGCGTGCACTGTAATTTCATAACACATTAGTTGAAATGCCTGCTACTAGAGAGCTCTCTAAATCCTGCAATTAACGTTACAATAATCTGATTGTTGTCCTTTTTCTTCATTTCTTGATTAGGATTTGAGAAATCGTTGTTTCGTGACTAGTCTCGCTAATTCTCCTGTTCGATTCATATAACAACAACGATACGAGATAATAATTCCTACAATGTGCACAATAAAACATGATTTGTGTTGTACTTTAAATAATAATTTCTAGGATTACAATAAATTTTACCTGTTATATCTTAGGTTTCATCTTTATATGATTAACTGCAGAAGGAAACCTATAATTTGCGCTCTATCTCGCTTTCATTCTCTGACAAAAATATAATGAACATAGACTGCATATGTTTTACATATTCAGATGGTATATCTCTTTTACATATTGAGATGGTATATCTCAATAAAATGGTTATAGACATGTGATTGTGAATTTGTACTGTAATCAAATTTTCGATACTTGGATTACGTCATACTGCGCAACCGATACGTCATCGCGTCTCCATATCTTCTGTGATCTTAGTGAACAGTGCCAAATTCTCTCCTACGTACCCCCCCCCCCGTCTTCTCTTTATGCGCTGTGTGCTATCGCGCATCCTCCCCTCTCATAGTAAACCCTCAAATATAGCTGCGCTTACCAAAATCAGATCATCTGTTTGTCAACCAAAAAGAGTCTAGTCAAAATAGCTCGGAGGAGCTTGTTTTGTTTATTGGTCCCTCAGGCCAGGGTGGGGCCACAAGGATCGTGCACCCTAACCCTTGGCGGGACTAGTGTGGATGAAAGAGAGTACGTATGTTTTATAATTATTGTTTTGTTAGATGATAGATAAGACTATTGTTTTCTTTTCTCGACTTATTTTCAATGTTAAGCTAACTATGTTTTATTTATTTGAATGTTATATCTGACTGTTTTTTTACTGTTATTAAATATAAGTTATCTGTTTTAATTAACTTTTGCCTATTGATTTAATAGCTAGTCACGTCAGATATGAGTATAAAGTTCCAAAACTTTCTCAAGCGGATATGATTCCCTCTTTCCTTGAAACTTCCACGATCGTAATCTGTTTAGCTTACAATATATTACATGCTTAACAATTTGTTAAGGAAGAGTGAATTAATCTTTGTCTTTTATGGGCCCGGGCAAAGATGTGTTAATTTGAGCAAACTATGTTCTCGACTCAAAGTAATTATCAACAACATTGGTACGATCCAGCACCAATACGGTGCAAATTAAAAGCCTGTATTTCACTTGTAAATAAGAATAATAATTTCAATAATATCTTATTAGTATATTAAAATAAAAAATAACTATTTTAGTTGGCAGAGGTGAAGTTTGTCCACTCAATTAGGTTAAATAAAATTTATAATAATTAGTCTTACAAAGAAATTGTCAAACATTGCTAGCCCAAACCTACCTTGAACGTTCTCCCAGAGAAGCATTGTGACATATAATGCAGTGTTCATAAAAATCTGCCGTTTTTAACTACAAGGCACTAAATTCCAGTTCCAAATTTCTAATTTAATAATAACTACGACTTTATTAGACTAAAAGTAAGATACATACAATGTTATTTACAAATATGGGGTCGCACGAGCAGCAAGCCGTACGTGCTGTTCACAGTCCGTTACAATAAGTTAATGTTTGGTGATACTATAACTTAAAACAAACACAGTAATATTACAATTAGATAACAATACAATTACATTATACATTAACTTGGTTATGTAAAATTATTAAGAATTAATGGTATTGCAATTTAACATATTTATTTATGCGTGAATAAGTGTTGTTCTTATTTTCCGCGTTTTGTCCAGAAATTTACCCAAGTTTATCAAATTATCTGGGCTTTCATTAACTCGTAGCATGCCAATCTTTCACGATTTGAATTCAGAAATATTTCCGGTAATAACTGCCGCCTCCAATATTTCAAATCGTTACTCTCTAATTGTAACTATAGAGAAGTAATACAACCCCTTACTTGGTTAAATGGATAACCCTGGCAAACTGCCTGCGGCGCCTCACTCCACATCGCTCTACTCACGCAGGGAGTTCAACTCTTCGGAACAGTGGGTTGCCAATTATGGATTTGTCATCAATATCTGTACCTTGCAGTTAAAAAGGCAGATTGTTTGGACACGACCTTGATACATCACGTTGGTTCTCTAGTAGGGTTCGACATGCAACGTTTCCTTGTCAGGCCTATAGGTAAAGATGAAATATATATCTTCTTCTTCGTCCAGCCAAGTCTTAGGCCTATAGGTCTGTTACGATCTCACTGATGAATTTTGTATCCAGCGTTTCCTTGGACGGCCCAGAGATCTCTTTCCTGTTGGACAATGAGGAAGCATGGCTTAGGAAACTCTGTCTGAACTCATCCATCGCAAATTATTCATCCAGTTGTTCTAGTATTTATGTATATATTTAATGACCGGTTCTAAACGTAGTTCCTTCAAGACATCATCATTGTGTTTGTGATCCCATTTGATATCTCCTGCTGTATATCTCATGAATCTCATTTTAATGTAAGTTATCCTGCTCTCTTCTCATTTCCTCAAAGTCAAATGAAATATATATAATAATATCAACTCGTGTTTTACATAGGATCGGGTCGAGGGATGAGATGAGATGAAGACCCTATATTTATAGAGGTCTGTGAACGATAATGATGCCGGCCGATCACCCCTGAAACAATGCCACAGCCGGATGAACGAATTGAAACGAAGCGGATGACATGAGTAAGGAGTAATGGTAGAAGTAAATATGTGGCAGGAAAAACGGAAAAACCCCGAGATAAACCTGTCCAAGCTCCGTTTTGTCCACCTCGAAATCCTCATGGAATGACCAGGTTCCCAGCGGTGAGTGGTAGCGTCTGACCGTTTGCTCCACGGAACCGCCAGTGAGATAAAATATGTTAGAAAGTAAATTATTACAGAATAGGACTGCATTATAATCAGTTAAATATGTATTGACTTACTCCATATTTAACGAATAAAAGATAAAAGTAGAAAATAAGTTAATTTAAATTAAAATAAACTTATGGATTACTGACATAGAATAAATCGCATTGTTTATCAGAGAAAATTATCTAACAACACATAATTGTTTAGATCTAACCAAAAATATCAAGTATGGGTCAGTCATGATTCATGATTAACAATATTCCAGAAAACGGCCCTGGCTAGAATACACAGAACTCTGTGAAGTGGTTATTGTTAGTGTATTGTTTCCTTGGCGTTTTCCCTTTTTTTCTACAAGAAGCTTCCATGCACCTCTTTCATCCCCCATACGTGCTACATGTCCTGCCCATCGCAGTCTACCAGATTTAGCTGGTCTTATTATATCTGACTTCTTAGACACAGTTCACTATTATATAGTTTTTTCCGTTCATCTCTTTCTTGTCCAAACATTTTACCTTTATTGTAGAATTTAAAAGCTTATCAATTCAAGAATCTTTAATTGTATCTATAAGGTTCTGTGTATTTCTGTAGATACGTTTGTCTTTCGTTTATCTATGTTATAGAAGTTCATTATTTTTTCCCCAATGCCACTATTTTGTTTTACGACATTCCTCGCATCGGAGGAACTGTGGACAGAATATATAACAAGAAATACATGAGGTTGGTAGGACAATTAATACAACGTTTATGATACTAATAAATCCATCCATAGTAATTCTGCCCGAGTGCAGGTATTTCACTGCAATCGCAGAATTTTCATGTTATGCTTTGCGGCTTTACTAGGCAATTATAGGTGTAGTAGCTTCCCGTTGCTTTCCACACTGGTGAAGGATGATGATGATGATGATGGTGATGGCCGGATGATTTTCGGGGACCGTTGGGCCCTACGTTTCCTGACATTTGTCTTACAGGCGAGGAAAAACCCCGAAAAATCTCATCCAGAATCCTGCCCCGACCAGGAATCGAACCCCGGGCCCGCTGTGTGACAAGTCAGCACGCTACCTCGAGACCACAGCGGTGGACTTACTAATGAATAGTGGTTAAAATTAAATAATGATCACTTGTAGTGAAAATCTAATTCGGGATTTGCCTTGTCGACTCAAGAAAATGACTCGGGACATAGGATCTCCCGAATACATTATCGTGGTATAATTTTGTGTGTGTTATATATAATATATATATATTATATTGTTATATATAATATATATATTATATATAACACACACAAAATATATATATTAACTAACTAACTAACTAACTAACTACTGGCACTAATGAACCCATCGATTCATCACCGCGTGGAGATAAGCTCTTGATTAATCCGTATCTTGAGCTTTTTTTTTCATTTATCCCAAATATAATCTACGTCCCTCAAATCATTGTTAATGTTTTTCTCCTACCTCATTCTTTGTCTGGACGTTTTCTTTCTGGTTTTCCTAAAAGAAGTTTCCGTGCACCTCAGAATCCCGCTACACCCCCATAGTACAGTACAAATCTTCCTGATTACCTTCTCCTCGTCATCTAACTTCCTGTAAAGCGACTATATTCAAGGGTGATTCATCTAATTCCCACGTTAATATTTCTAATGTCACACTACTATATAATGTCCTAACATCCCATGTTCCTACTAAAATTTCCTCGTGTCTGAGCACCTCTCTGAAGTATCACCCCTCCCCTGAGAAATGAATGGGCGACTATTTTACCTCCGAAAACTTTATATCAGTGGGTTCCACTATCTCCTCTACTATTCAATTTTGTACTAAAGCATGCAGTCAAATCTTTGGAGAATGAAGAAGGCCGACAACTCAATGGTATTAATAGGCTGTTAGTTAATGCTGATGTAGTACTATTGAGCGATAGCGAGGAGATATTAAGGGCCAACACGCACACTCTATTGAGTAACACTAAGAAATTGGGACTAGAAGTAAACCAATAAAACGAAATATATGTTCACACATATACATGCATTATATAAAGTAAATGGACAACTAATGACAAATGAGACAAATTTTAAAGAAGTGGCTGAACTCAAATATCCTTGAGGATGCCGGACGCAGTCTCTGGCGAAACGTCGGGGAACTTCAAGCCTCTATACCACGGCTAACAGCCCTGAAATCTTCTTCAAGATCTTCATAATAACTGCGGCCGTGAAAGCCTAAGTCAATATATAAGATTATGAGCATTTGAGAATAAAGTTCTTGGGAAAATGTTTGGACCAAAAAAAATATGAACTGACAGGTGAATGGAGAAAACTTCGTAATACTGAGCTGGATGGTATGTATAGGAAGCCAGATATAATAAGAACAGTTAAGTCTCTTAGACTGCGGTGGGCAGGACATATGTAACGTATGGGAAATGAAAGAGATGCATTGAAACTTCTTGTAGGAAAACTACAGGGAAAACGCTCAATTGGTAGACCAAGAATGAGGTGAGAGAATTACATTATCCATGATTTGAGGGAAGTAGATTATACAGGGATGATTGGAAAATATTAGCTCAGGATAGGGATGTATGGAGAGCTTATTCCCGCGCGGCCATGAACTTACGGATTCGATAGACCCAGTTAGTTAGTTAGTTAGGTAATTAGTAATCCAAGTCTGTGTTTCTTGACAGTTGTAATTTTACGGTAAAAGATCGTCACTCTTCCGACCATGGTACTTTTTTCGTCTGGCTTATCGCTTTGGTCCTCTCCGTCGAGGGTAACCTTTTCGGTAGCAATGCTACGGCCGTCATAGCTCTCGGATTCATTTAAGCATGCAAGCCACTTCACCACGACAAGGTTAAGATTCCATGGACGTCTTGTTTATAGGCCTATATTTGTCCTCCAAATTACTTATTATTTATTTCGCTTTACGTTATTCATTGTCTTCGTAATGTGATTTCATTTAAACAATCGCAAGTACTGTTTATCTGTTATTGGAGTTTTCCAGTTACGAGAATAGGATAACTCCGTGTAGCAAAATTCGATAATCACAAAAAAAAAAAATGTTGCACCATGTTGTTTACATGCGTTGCCAAGCAACGTATTTTGTAGGTAATTAAGATTGTCTTCATATAATAAATGAAGTGTGAAAAATAATGAAGGTATTTATAAAAAGAAAGTGACATCCGATATTCACTCCCACATGCCTTTATCCCATCTCGTCAAAAGGAATCTGACACTCGTATCCTAACACTCGAGGGATCCAAGTGTGACTTGTATAGAAGTTCCAGAGCTTTCTCTTGTCCGTTGCATGGCCTTATTTAATTTCTTTTTGTTTTCAAAGCTTGAAGAGTAAGCACTACATAATATTTCAGTTCTAGACGCCCAGCTGAGTTTCTATTTCTTCTTGTAATGATTCACTAAATATAGACTTGTACACACCAACGTTATATTGTTAGGTTGTACGTTTTCCTTCTAGAATAAGCCCCTTAGATATGTATCACGTTCAGTCGGCCCCGGTAGTCGCCTAATCCGCTTCTGGTTATGAGGTTCGCGTGTTCAAAACCCGACCTTAGTCGATATCTTTCAGGGCGTAAAATTCCTAGTATGGCTTCCTTGGAGCGGAAACAAAGCTGTAGGTCCCTTGTAATAGATCCACGGGACGTAAAATAACTTCAAGCCTGAAGTGTGATTAATGTGTTGACCGTTTCACGCCCAGCTTTGAATTTCGACGGTAATAACTTTAGCTGTCAAAGAACTCCGTTAAATAAAATACCCTCAACCTACCTATATTAAGTTGATTAATATTATTTTTGTTAGACTAATGTTGAAAATTTCACTTTAAAAAAAAAGTAATTGGGTTGAAGGTACCGATATGACGTCTGAAGTTCCGGTGTTTAATCCTGTTATTTTTTTAGAGAATGTTTACATAAATCGGCTCTTTCCGAAATAAAAGTTGTCATTAGTTCTGTTTAAAAATAACTAAATTAAACTTACTAACTAACTAACAAACTCACTGGCACTATCGAACCCGTAGGTTCATGGCTGCGCGGACATAAGCTCTCCATACATCCCTATCCTGAACTAATGTTTTCCAATTATCCCCTGTATAATCTACTTCCCTCGAATCATAGTTAATGTTATTCTCCCACCTCATTCTTGGTAAAAATAAGTAAATTAAACTTACTAAATAAATGATTGGTCGGCTGCGGTGATCAAATGGTTATGTCTCTTGTCCCGAGAGTTGCGGATTCAAACCCACCGCCCTTCTCAATGGAGTTCAAGAATTGAAAAATCCAAGAAAAACGTCCTCCGGGAGAGACTTTAATCTGTGGGTTCCGAGACTGAAAATGTTCGGGATCAAACCCAAAATAGTGCCTCTGAGGAAAATTTAACTGACATTCCCTATCCAAGAACTCCTTTAGATGTCTACTAGATGTCTGTTTGAGGAGACCTGCTTACCACACGTCACTATTCATAGAGATATATGTAGGGAAATAAGTGTAACTAAATTAACTTAGCCAAGAAATTCTATTCTAGCTAGGAGAGCATTCATGTCTCATATACAAGTAAATATCTTAGACATTTTTAATCCGTCCCGATTGGTCTTGTCAAATACGTATCTCCCTAAAAAAAAAAAGACATCTAGCTGAATTTCTATTTATTTTCGTAATGTTTCACTAAAGCATGAATTCGTTAGATGGACACTACAACGCCAGGGTAATATGAAACCATTAGTTTTTTATGAACAAGACTTTTGTTCCTTATCAACGCAAATGGAATGCCAATCAATGAGGACCAAGGTGTCTTGAGCCCAGCTAACATCGACGGAATTTCTGCTGGGTGAGTAAATATTTTTATTTAATTGCGCTCTTCAACAGCTTAGGTAAATACAATCGTAGCGTAATTCAAATATGAGTAAGAAAGGCCCTTATTTGAGGCTTCATATTGTTTTACGTTACATAATGTATGACCCACGGCTTCACCTCCCTTCCGAAGGAAGCTGTGCTCGGGAGTTTTAAGCATGAAAATCCAGCGATACCTGCCGTGTTTGAACCCGTAAACCACGGATACTCAAGCGTGCATGGTAATCTGTAGCTCATCAGGGCCGACAAGAATTTCCGGAGTGACCAACAAGCTTCCTTACAGGTAACACATGTATCTTGTCCATGAGGTTTTCTGCCCCTGATTTTATCAGTTCTGCTGGATTGCAACTGAACCTGATTTTTATACATCTTTTAACTTTTAGATCGTCATTTAAACCTCTAATATGCTTGGTTCTGTGACTAATATTTCTGCTATCTTTAAATCATCCTTATCAATATCCTGTCATTCATATACATTTAAAACTGGTTAAAGTAATTCTTCAGTCTATTTAATATATTCTTGAGATCTGCAGTCATATAACATTTTCATTTCTAATATTTGAAGAGACTTAGATCTGCTAAAATGAGATACCTTCAGAGAACTGCAGGATACACACTACTAGATCACAAAAAAATGAAGACATCTTAGAAAAATTACACATGGAAACTTTAGAAAACAAAATTTCTGATTATAAGTCAAGATGGGTGCAACATGTTCATCGAATGGAAGATCACAGAGTACCCAAACAAATGTTAAGATATCAACCTGCAGGAAGAAGAAGACCAGGACGTCCACTGAAAAGACTTTTGGATGGTGTTTCTCTTGAGGCCGAAACAGGTCAACAAATGGCCTAAATTCGTGAATGTAATATGATGATGATGATGATGATATTTGAAGGACACAAGAAAAGATCCAGGTGTCCATTGTTTGGTGTCATTATATTCTCCACTATCATTATAAAGAGTAAAACAATAATAAACACAGTTCGGTCATGGGTTCATTAACTTCCAAAGTTTGGCATACAGGTATGGAAGTATGTATGTTGTACAACTAAAAGTTCTTTTCTAGGTTTCAAGGAAAAAATAACTTACCTCTTTTCTCCTTCTTTAGCCTTTCCTATCTATTCTAATTTCCTAATATAATTTTTGATGTTTCCATTACTGAGTTCATTTAAAGATCGTTAATTTTCTCTTAAATATTCCCTCTTTTTACTCTTTAAAAACCTAGTTCTTTCCCGTCTGGTGTTACTCAATTGTTCTAAATTTACTTAATTTAGTACGCTTAACCAATTTATTCTTCCTTTCTTTTCTTTACATTTTCAACATATTCCCCATAAAACAATTTATTTTTCATTTTTTTAAATAACCTATCCTTTCTGTTGTTGACAGTTTAATACTATCTCTTACAGTCTCCTTTTTCCATTTATCTTAGTTCTTATTCGGTTATCATATTTTCATCTGAATAATCCTATATTTCAAATCTATTTTTCATCTGGTGTTTCTATCGCAGTTCATTATTTCTCAAATTTTTAAATCACGTTTTTCATAACCATCCATAGTAATTCTGCCCGAAGGCAGGTCCTTCACTGCAATCATAGCATTTTCGTGCTATGCTTGCAGCTTTACTAGGGAATTGTGTAGGTGTGGTAGCTTCCCGTTGCTTTCCACACCGGTGAAGGATGATGATGATAATGATAATGGTAAGGATGATAATGATAAGGATGATGGCCATATGATTTCGGGGAACGTTTGGGCCTTAAAGTTTTCCTGACATTTGTCTTACAGGTGAGGAAAAACCCCGATAAAAACCTCACCCAGCAAAACTGCCCCGACCGGGGATCGAACCCGGGCCCGCTGCGTGACAAGGCAGCACGCTACCTCGAGACCACAGCGGTGGACGTTTTTCATACAAATTACATTAATTAAATCAAAGGTTTTCTTTTATATTTAATTTGAGAATGCTTTCAGATGTTTCCATCAGGCTGCTATGTTTTCGTAAAACATGTTTAAAGGTTTATAGATTAGTTTCATCATCATCATCATCATCATCATACACCATTCATGAATATAGGTCAATGTTAACCTGTTTCGGTCTCAACAAACAGGGTCTAGAAGTCGTTTTTGTGGACAACTAGGTCTCGTCGTCCTCGTGGGCGATACCGAAGAACTACATGTAGGGATCCTAGTGGTGACATTCGGGATACATCTTGCAGTTATCTGTCTCTGTAGGTGGATATCCTATAGGTTGCATGCTGAGTTCCTTTAAAATATCATTTCCTGATGGTCAAGTAGAGTATATCCAGTAGTAATAGTAATAATACAATTTAAGATTGTTAAATGTTCCTATGTCAAACTGATCTAAATCGGTTTAATTTGTTCCAATTAATTTGTTTCCATTTTTTATTATTTTAGTTACTCCTATCTACAGGATGTCCACCGCTGTGGTCTCGAGGTAGCGTTCTGCCTAGCTACGCAGCGGGCTTGGGTTCGATCCCCGGTCGGGGCAGTTTTTCTGGGTGAGGTTTTTATCGGGATTTTTTTTCCTGACCTGTAAGACAAATGTCAGGAAAACTTTAAGGCACAAACGGTCCCCGAAATCATATGGCCATCATCATCATATCATCCTTCACTGGTGTGGGAAGCAACGGGAAGCTACCACACCTACAATTCAATTCCCTAGTAAAGCTGCAAGCATAGCATGAAAATGCTATGATTGCAGTGAAGGACCTGCCTTCGGGCAGAATTACTATGAATGGATCTACAGGTAACTGATTTCACTGGAATATAATTATAAGAATAACAGAACTCTGTGTTTGAACTGTGTGATTCAGGCACCTGAATGTATATTTTAAAGAATTTATAAACATAGCCAATTAGCTAAGGAGGCATAGTTATCCTTTATAAGTGTTAAATGTATGCTGTTTTTTTTAGTGTATGTACTGACATGGTGTGTTAATTTTTAAAAGCGTAGCATGTTAATAAATAATAGAGCAGAGTGCCTGCATGTGTATGAACAGACTGTACTTGACGTGCTTGCAAGGTACTTCACCTAGCAATTAGAATCAGTTGACTGAGACTCACGCAATCAAGAGCAAAAGCGACATAAATACATTGCGAAACGAGCAGTTTTTAAAGCGGACAGAATGGAATCGTATGAATTAAATTTTGAATTCAGTTGTAGGAGTTTATCGATCAACCGCAGTAACTGCATCGTGGCGCGGGGTTTAAATGTTAATGAGATGCTTAATGCGCATGTCACAATCTCATTGTTAACCAGGTTTAAGCCGCGGTTACAAGATGCCTCTATTTAGGCAGCCGTTTCTAAATGCAATTTGCCTCTTTCTCTTTATATTTTTGAATAAGATATATACACTTTTTTAATTCGTAGGCTACTTTATATGATGATTTAATTCCTTTCACGAAATCGCTGTTATTGGTACAAATTTCAATATGCTTGCTTTAAATTGTTTACATATATTTTAGATGCTCGGAAATAAAACAAAATATTCATTATTTATTTATTTTACATGAACGTAGAGGATAATACCTTTTTGTGTACGAAAGAAGAAAAGAAAAATATTTTTTGGTAATAAAAAATATATTTAACAAATAATAAGTTTTATTTAAAGAACGGATATAATCTTAAATAATGTTCCTGAAAATAGTGGGAATAGTGTTTTTAGAAAAACAGACAATTTCAAAATATTTGTTAAATTTAAGTATTTAAACGACACAAGCGTGCACTATTTAAAACATATATTTAATAATTTTAAACATATTATGTCAGGTTATTGATTAAAATATTTACATTATTTCGTTGGGTATCTATAACAACATGAAAATTCTTCCAGGTTCTTTAAGATGTAAATTTTTAATGCTTAATAATTATATAGAATTTTTACATATAGTGACAAATTTTAATCCTTCTTATTCTTCATACTAAATGGAAAGGAACAAATTATACACTTAATTTCATACCCGGCTTCTAAGGAATTTCTATTATCGAATTATTTTTTACTCACTACCCCATGTTGTCATTTCGATATTTCTGGTGTTCTCTCCTGGCATTGGCATATTTGTAATCCACATCTGAGGTCGGGGCGCCTGGAAGGAGGGGTTACGCTGCTCCGATGATATTATGGGTGGTGATGATGATGATGATAATTGTGCGCCGGTAGAGTCTTTAATCTAAGGAGAACATGAATGATGATGATGGCCGTGTGATGTTCGGGGACCGTTTGGGTCTTAGAGATTCCTAACATTTCCCTTAGGAAACGGGATGATAAATAATTGGGAATCGAGGTATGTAGGATCTTAAATAGGAGAATTAGACAGTGCGATTTTCTTCTCTCTTTTAGATGTAGCCATGACAATTCGTGGAATAATGGAGAAATGTGATCGTATTTTCGAACATTAAATATGAATCTGATACACATATTATGGACACGCTGCAGTTTGTCCGACAATCCGTCACTTATGTCAGTTAGTAGAACGTAACAGTAGTCAAAATGCGGCATCACTAAAGTTTGGATTAAAATTCATTTAAGAGTTGTAGGAAGAAAATGTTTAAGTCGCTTTAGGGAATGGATTATGGAGAAGATCCTTTTAGATGTTTGTTTTATTTGCACATGCCAATTTAAATTAGAATCTAAGTAAAATCCCAAGTTTTTAACGACGTCGGTATAAGGAATTTGTTCATTATCTGATATGACAGCCGGCATATTGCCATTGTTTATGAGGTGTAATAGCCTTGGATGTCCGATAATTATTGCTTACGTATTGTTTACATTTAGTTTCAGCCCATATTGTCTGGACCATAAAGATATATGCCTGAGGTCAGTGTTTACTTTGTCAATATATTCATTAATTTCGTCAGGCCTAAAGTGTGTGTAAATCTGTAGGTCGTCGGCGTAAAGATGATGCTTGCAGTTTTGTAGTTCCTTGGTCACGTCATTAATATAAATCGAGAAGAGAAGAGGAGCGAGGACGCCGCCTTGAGGTACCCCTTTCCTCACCAAGCACCAGGATGAAATGCGTATCATCCATAAGTGTATCATAAGGATTATATATATTTTGAGGAGGCTTGCTGATTTCATTATACTTTCGTTTTTTCTACGAACTTGTTGGCAGTTTGGATTCCCATCATCATCAAGAAGTCATAGTAATATCATCTTGTGATATATTATAGTCCTCTTGTTTTTCATTTAATTGAGGCATGGAGATTGTTTCTGTAATATTAGGCATATAATTATAACAAACAGACTTACTTACAGTTCTGTTATTCCGTTCCTTAGGACCTTCATATCTTTTTAAATTGACATTCTTCTTAAATGTAAGATTTATGTCACATAGGCCTATACCAATTTGCGGAAATTCACTTGATATCTTATCATTCATGGTCTCTAGAACTGATTCGCCATATTGTTCAATGTCTCTTCTCGGTCCAGTTAAATTTAAATTAAGTTGCTCTCTTTCAGCCAGATTACTTAAAACTAATACTTATATACGAAATGAATATAATTAATAAAATATATTGAAAATAAAATAAACAGAAACACACTTAAATTATGAAATAATCAATATTTGTAATTCAATTGAAATTCGGGTTGCAACAAAAAGCAAAGCCACCTGGTTAAATAATAAACCAATTACCTTACACGGTCATCTGTTAGAATCGTATGGAACTCACAGATAATTATAACTCTTTGTTAAATAATAAACAAATAATTTGCAATAAAAATAATGCGACTATAAATTTAGTTATAAACAACCGTAGGTCTCAAGTTGGATCAAACAGCACACAGTGTGCAAAATTTTATTAAAATCGGTTCACTAGTTTAGGATTCCATCGCGGACAAACAACGTGACACGTAATTTATTTATATATATATATATATATATATATATATATATATATATATTAGATTATTATTTCGGAATGAGAAGTTAGATTTAGTTTTGTTCCGTGTTACAATAAAGAACTCTCTCTTAGCCAAAACATTCTTTGAAATATTTGCAGATATAAGAGATCGTTTTGTGGTGTTGCTGTTAGCATTATAGCAGAAATAGCTACATTAAATCCATAAAATAAAATAAAAATTAAAACACTGTAAACTATTCGACAGTAGAAAAATCATTGCATGCATCTTTTGTTTGCAGTTAGGCTTATATGAAAAGATAAATCTTTCACAAATAGAAGAGGTGCGAACAAATATAATAAAATACAAACCCTGACATGTGGATGAAAATAAATATTCGTGTGCGAATCAAATGACAGCTTTTCTGCATGCCAAAGTTTTAAGGTTACAATTTAATAAAATTACTTGATTTCCTAAACAAAATATAGGTGTAACACGACAGACCTTCACAATTTACAAAATTATGATACATCTTGAGGATGTATTACGTTTCAAGTTCGGGTGTGGAAATAATATTGAATCGTGTAGCTGTCTACCAAATAATATCATATATAAAAATGTTTGTTTGTTTGTTTGTTTGTTTGTTTGTATTCTATGCGCGGCCACACCGTTGACCCGATTTTGATGGGTTTTTTTGCACAATGTTCGGGAGATTCCCGAGATGAACAAAGGCTACAAGGGAGTTGTAATATTCAACCCTTTGCATCTCTAAAAGGCTGTAAAATACCAATAAATCCTACCTTATTAGGTCCTTTACGAATGTGGACTCACCCTTTGTAGTGAAAAACGTGAAATAAAGTCCCTATTTTGACGCTTAAATGACTTACGCTGCCTAAACGATAACAAATACCACAAATTAATGTACACAGAATTGAATATCTCAAAAACCCTCTACAAAAAGTCCGCGACAGCACATGTTTATCTTTTACGGATAACTCACAATAACAATTTTTGTCTTTCATTGATTCCAAGAAGATCGGCATAAGTAAATTCCCGGGTAAGCGTGCTCTGCCATACCGTTCATCCGATTGAGATGGGGTTTTTGTAAAAATGTTCAGGAGATTCCGGGGATGAACATAGGCTATAAGAGAATTGTAATACTCAACCCCTTCACCCCTAAAATACAGTGGAGGAAATTGGTATAAAGCCACTAACTTTTAGTAGTAAAACAACCTGAAATATTTATGCAAATACCGTATGTGTGTCATAGATTACATATAATTATCTTGGACATAATTTCATACTGGTCTCCTCATTTTGCATTTATTATATTTGTAAATAATACGTAAAATCTAAGAAAACGCTGTCCTAAGGATGGAAATCGGTATAAAGCCAGGTCAACTTCTGGCTCTTACAGAGACATAAATGTAAACAAAACACTGCAATTATATGGAGACGACGTGTCTGTGAGCATCGTTCATCAGTTACAAGTCAGCAGTACATACAATGCCACGTGGAAAGCCTCTATCAAATGAAGAGAAATCAAGAGTTAGTGCCTTCAAGGAGATGGGCCTTTCCAATAGACAAATACCTACGAAATTGGGGCTTCAAGATGTGTCATTGATCATTTTGTCAAACTGGGCTCACAATATGGAAAAAACGGGAAATATGGACGGACAAGAAAATTGTCTGAGCGCACTAAACGTCTCATTTTACGTAAAGAAAAAGGTAAGATTATGTTTTCTTCTCAAATCCAGGCTGATTTGAAGTTGCCAGTAACAACCATACGAGTAAGACAAATTCTGTCAGAAGACAAGAACCTAAAATTAAAAAAAGAAAAAAAACACCTCTGAACGATGCACATAAGAAAGTAAGAATGACTTTTGCTGAAGAACACATGTCCTGGACCTCAGAATGGAATAAAGTAATGTTCAGTGATGAGAAGAAGTTTAATCTGGACGGGCCTGATGGCCTTCAGTATTACTGGAACGACCTCCGTACTGAAGAGCAAGTTAGAATGAGTAGAAACTTCGGTGGTGGAGGCGTTATGATTTGGGCAGCATTCTGCTTTAAAGGAAGATCAAAATAGCATGGATACGCATCAAGATCAATTCTGAGTCCTACACTGATGAGCTTCTGGGGTCCTAATTGATACGAATGTATGAGGAATTTGGCGAATATCTAATTTTTCAGCCAGATAATGCTTTCATTCACGTGTATGCCAAATCAAAGGAGTAGTTCAGGAAGAAAGAAATGCCACTTTTGACGTGGCCAGTCAGAAGTCCTGATTTAAATCCGATTGAGAACTTACGGAGATCCTGGCAAGGCGTGTGTATCGCAATGGACGGCAGTTTGAGACAGTGACTGAGCAGTAAAATTTTTTCAGGAAGAGTGGGCTTCAATCTGAGTGGAAGAAATAAACACCCTCATCAAGTCTATGCCAAAGAGAATCTTCATAAGTAATGCCACGAGTGATTTCCAAATTATAGATAAATTCACGACTCACGAAGTGAGTCGTGAATTTATCGATAATTTGGAAATCAAGAGTGGTATTTCTTAGGACTATTTAACGAATAAAATTAAGCTGTTTACTCACAAATCATTATTTAACTATAGTTATTTTAAAATATTTATATATTTAATGTAAACGGCGATGTTTGAAAACAAATGAGAAACGATAGGTACGCTTCTACTGCTTCTTTTGTTTATCACTGCAACCAGATCATACTATTATTGCCAAAGGAACGCAATATTGTAAGGAGGAGCTTTCTTTAATATGGTAATTATAACAGTGATAAATATTTGGTGAAACACGACTCTGATTGGTTGTAAAACAGAAATCATTGAAACCTGATTGGTCATTGACTCCCATTTGAGGCATGAGTTAAATAGTCCAAGTAATTAACAACAATGGAGGTTCAACTAAATTTTAGAACTTTGTTGTAAACTTTGCGCTCAGCCTTTTAGGTTTAATTTGTGAAATACACAAAGTGCCTTTATACTAATTTCCACCCATAGGTGAGAGCGGTTTCAGTTTTCATGCACTTTTTTTGGACGGAAATGGATAATTAATTTTGACATTATTTGTGTGTGTTTTATACTCAATCACCTCCTAAGTTAATATAGAAATACGCCAAAGAAAGAGTAAATAAACTTGTGTTAACACTTTTAACAAGTGCCTTTATACCAATTTCCTCCACTGTATCACCCTTTGTAGTGAAAAACGTGAAATGAAGTCCCTATTTTAACGCTTCAATGGCTTACGCTGCCTAAACCATAACAAATAAACCAAATTATTGAACACGGAATTGAATATCTCAAAAATCTCTCACAATAACGCCGCAAGCGACAGAATATGTTTATCTTTTACGGATAACTCACAATAACCTTTTTTTTTCATTGATGCCAAGCCAAGATACGTGAAAGAAGCCGATTCCCGGGCAAAAATTAGCAGCATAAGGGTTCGGTGCCGTAAAAAGACATTAGCATTTATTTAGGAGTAGCAGCGCAAACCGGATATTAGATAGTATCATAATTCAAATACCTAGGAACAATCAATTCATTAATAATAGGAATGAGATGCCACACAAGAAAATTAACATACGCGCCTCAATTCTGGAAATGCGTGCTATTATGCATTGCAGAGACTCTTGATGTCCCAACTCCTTTCAAAAAACGTTAAACTGAAAATATATAAAACTATTATTCTACCAGTTATATTATATGGGTGCGAAACATGGACTCTTACTTTAAGGGAGGAAAGGAGATTACAAGTATTTGAGAATAAAGTACTTAGGAAGATTTTTGGACCAAAGAGAGATGAACAGACATGTGAATGGAGAAGACTACATAACAATGAACTACATGGTCTTTATAGGAAGCCAGATATAATAAGAACAGTTAAGTCTCGTAGACTGCGATGGGCAGGACATGTTGCACGTATGGGGAATGAAAGACATGCATGGAAGCTTCTTGTAGGAAGCCAGAGGGAAAACGTCCAGTTGGTAGACCAAGAATGAGATGGGAGAATAACATTAACTATGATTTGAGGGAAGTAGATTATACAGTGAATGATTGGAAAGCATTAGCTCAGGATAGGGATGTATGGAGAGCATATGTCCGCGCGGCCATGAGCCTGCGGGTTCGATAGTGCCAGTGAGTGAGTAAGTAAGTATCATATAATTGTTAAATCGGTATTCTCAATGCAAAAATATCACAGACTCAATATAGTTAGTATTTTAACGGCTGTTCAACAGCCCAAGTGAACAGCGTCGCGTTTCAAAGCTGATAATCAGAGGATTGGCTCTGATACCTCGCTGCAAATCAACAACTTGATACCATGCACAAGGAAACCATATTCAAAATGTTTAAGCCATGAAAAAGTCCATCAATCTCAGCGATATTAAACCCGCGAACCTAGAATCAAGAATCTATCCGGCCTGAGTCAAACGAAACGCATTGTAAAAGAGAGTGTTTATGTTAGAGTTTGTAATTGATTACTTCAAATACCACAATATAAAAACAAATTACTATCATAAAAATTTGTAGGTTCCAAGCTTTTCGTTTTATTGAATGTCAGTGACATGCATTGTAAATAAAACACTATCGTAAATCACAACAACAAAAAAATTGGTGAGGATGGGTAATGGTGACGTCATGTTTACAATGTGAGCAATGAATCCACTGCTTACTGTTCCTCTAGCGATTGTGTTTTTTAAAATATATTTAATGCTTTCATTGATATGGCCTTTAGCTACCTACATATTCTATCACGGCCAAATCACTATAGGCTAACGAATTTGTTTTCATGGCCTACACATTGTTTAGAAAGGCATTAAGTAAGTTCAAACATTTACAAAACCAATTGCTTTGGCTGGTAGATGACGTCATTCACATTTTTACAAAAGGCATGACTTCTTCAATTAAGAATCGGTTTTGTTAGCTTATCAGTATTATTTCAACACATGTTTTGCATGATAGTGCGTTCTGTCGTACTTACAGCAATAGCGACCATGATTGAAAATTCAATTTCCTAAATTTGGGGATTGCCAACCTATAAATAACTAAATAACTATGCTGTAATATTACAAAATACCTACCTAGGGCAGGAAGTAAAACCACTGCCTTTTATATATAATACGTACAATAAATAAATAAATAGATAAATAAATATATATATATATATATATAAGAAGAATAAATACTTCAATTGGATTCGCCTGGTGGTGTAATGGATAACACGCTGGGGTACCGACCCATAGTTCCGGGTTCGAATCCCGTCCAGGCATTTATTTTTCTTATGTCATATATATATATATATATATATATATATATATATATCCCAAAGGTAGTGCTACTAAACATTTTACAAACAAATCACTGTATTTTAAATTAACTCAACTTTATTTGAAACAATATAAAGTAATAAATTCGTACTTGCCGCCATTTTATTCCTGATTGATGTCACGGCCTGCTGTGGTCTCAACTAAATTATTTTTGGCATTTAGCGTATTTACATTGACCAGATTGCTAGCGTCAGTCAGTTATTTGCAATGAACGCAAAGATTTCCAACAAAGATGCTATTGTTTACTATTACTTATTATTTTGAAAACACAATCGTGCAAAAAATAAAGTACAAAACACGTTTGTGAAATGTTTTACAGAATCTTGGAAATTAAAAACCTCGCTACCACTCAGTTTTAATTATTTTCTCCCTTATCTAAAAACACTTCCCAACCTCCCATTGTAGTATAATATTGTTTTCAGAGTGTGTTACTGCAATTTGACATAGTATTAACATAAAGCATGAAAAGTAAATAGAATTCTACAACACAAACTTTTAGAGGTTGGTCTAGGATTGAAGGGATGTTGGTTGAATTTATTACGTTCTCCGGTGTCTTATTAAAAATAATTTCGTAACTATACCATGTAAGTAATTATTCTAGATTAAGCGCTCATTTAAGTAAGAAAGGTAGGCATGTAGGTAAATAGGTATTTAACAGTATATTTATTTAACTTAGATCAATGTGAGCTTCAAACTTCGTCAAAAGTGCTCAGAGCACTTTCTTTTAGGCTTAGCTTATTTAGTACATCCACGGAATGGGAACCACAATTTCTTTTTTTTTCCGAATGAAACAATTTATATTTTTATGCGATTAAAATCCCATCGATATTTAACTACTAATCCACCGGAAGCGCCCATTGAAATATGGCGTTTCGTAATACTAAATTTACTATCCAATATGCTTTATACAATATTAATCATATTAATGGTGATAGAATTACATCTACTGCTTGCTTGTGCGAGCTCCGCAAAATTTAAAAGTAATTGCCATTATCAAAGCCGGGGAAGAAATTATCTTAAAAGAGGATAAGTTCGAAATATATGAGAAAAATGCTATAAATCGCAGGGCCGGAGACTCGATACGAGTTTGCATAGATAATGAGAAACTAACATTATATTTACTCACTTTATATTAGCTTAGCATGTATCTATCTATGTAACGGAATCTTTCAACGCGATTTTCACCCACTTAAAATCATTTGATCGACTTGAAACTTTGTATACTTGTAAAGTACCCGTGATAATACAATAATTTCATATTTATTTTATAAAATCCTGGCCAGAATCATGAGAAATTCAAAAAAGTGTCCTTGTATCTATGTAACGGAATATTTGAACACGGGTTTTACCCACGTAGAAACATTGGATCGACTTGAAACTTTGTATACTTGTAAAGGGCTCATTACAATACAATAATTTTATATTTTGTTTCTAAAATCCTGGCTAGAATCATCAGAAAATCAAAAAAATGAAAACTGGTATAATAGGTTGCGGATTTGTCGACTTTTTAGTCAATCATTGTAAGAGCTTAGTTGGTAGAGCGGTGAACTCTTAATTGTATACAATTTCAGTAATCCATAGGTCGCTAGTTCAAATCCAACTGGGGGATTTTTTTAGAAGAGTATTATTTTTAGCTCATACTACAATAGTATGGAATTTAAATTTTTATCTTATTCTGTAAAATATCAAAGCTAAAAAATTAATAATAGTTTTAAAAACTAAAACAACACGCTTTATTAGAAAACCTAACTAAAAAATGAAAAATAATTTTAATTTCCAACACGCTTGGGATAAAATTAAAGTGGTCAACAAACCAATCATCTCCAACACATCTAGAATAAAACTAGAGTTATCAACAAAAAGAAAATAATGTTACCATCAAAAGCGTGGGGTGCTTTTTAAGATTATTACATTTTCTTCTTTGAGATTTTAATTTTACCGATATCTGTTTATTATCAAATATATTAATTGATGTAGAGCACCCCACGCTTTTGATGGTAACAGTATTTTCTTTTTGTTGATAACTCTAGTTTTATTCTAGATGTGTTGGAGATGATTTTTTTGTTGACCACTTTAATTTTATCACAAGCGTGTTGGAAATTAAAATTATTTATAATTTTTTAGTTCGGTTTTCTAATAAAGCGTGTTGTCTTAGTTTTTTAAAACGATTATTTATTAATTGGATTATTGTCCATTAAACGCTCGATTGGGAATAATTTTAATGTAATCTAGAATTTAAAAAAATAAAATAACGCAGTACACTAAGTCGCTGACTAATGAGTGTAATCCGCTTAGATGAGTTGTGCTGAAAGAGGTTCATTGGAGATGGAGTATTCTGATGAAGTACAAACCCATGAGTGATTACTCAATGACAATTACGATGTCGAAGTTAAAAAAAAAAAAAAAGGCCCGTGATCAAAACTTGACAGCCCTTTCACACCCAGATTTGAATTTCAACGCTGATGGCCTTAACTGCTAAAAAAGGTTGTTAAACAAAATAATATAATTTTTTTTTCCAAATGCCCCAGGTTTGTCTTTCGACAATATGGAATATATCATATTATCGTGTCATAACTGTGTTATTGTCTTTGCAGTCGAGGTTATAATTTGAAAAAACTTTGTCACTGATTTCTGTCCGCGTGAGATTTGTCCGTGTGAGTCTTGTTCGCGTGAATCTCGTCCGCGTGAGTCTCGTCCGCGTGAGCCTCGTCCGCGTGAGCCTCGTCCGCGTGAGCCTCGTCCGCGTGAGCCTCGTCCGCGTGAGCCTCGTCCGCGTGAGCCTCGTCCGCGTGAGCCTCGTCCGCGTGAGCCTCGTCCGCGTGAGCCCCGTCCGCGTGAGCCCCGTTCGCGTGACGCACGTCCGCGTGAGCCTCGTCTGCATTAGTGTCGCCAGCATGAGTCTTGTTCCACACGAGTCTTGTTCCACACGAGTCTTGTTCCACATGAGTCTTGTATTCCCTCAGCAAGTTTTATAACAAGTGTCAGTAAATTTCTTGGAGATTACTGTAGTTAATTTTTAAGTATGAACATTGCCTTATGCTCATGCAGTAAGTTCAAAGTATGTGGGTTGTTGCTTCAGTAACCCCAACGGCCTTCAAAGTCTTGTCTATTCTTTGTAATAAATGTAACACTAAAGCAAAAAGATTTAAAGATATTTTATCGGTATAAACTACTTCTTAAAAGACCTCACGCAAAATGTACATCAGTCATACAGTGAAGCTAATTATCGAGATATAACACGTAGGAACTCAAAATCGATATTACATAGCGCATACTGATAAATAAGGTTCGGAAAGGCTTTACGAATAGTAATGTTAATACTTTATTAAATCATATTTTGTAGCTTCGTACTTAGATAAGTAGTTGTATAGACAGTACTTTATTGCTATAAATATTACAACATATGACAGCGTATATTAGTATGTTAATTACTGTGATGTCTCAACCAATCATTGCTACAGTATTTATGGACACTGTAAAGATGGTTCAAACAAAACTGATTTTGATTGTTGATTTAAAATTTTAAATATGAAGATTCTTTATACCATCTGGAAGACTATTGAATATTTTCACGAATAACACCTCATAATTATTTTTAGTTTCACTAAATTTACACTTATTTAATTATATATTGTTTGTATTCCCCATACTCTAGTTATAAAGAGAGATGTAGCATGTATATTTGTGTATATTATTTTTACATAACGTAAACAACTGTGTACATAGATCGTTGCCTGAATCAGCATTCTTAGTTTTATAAAAGGGATTTACATTGAGTTGTGATACTATTTCCATTAATTGTTCTAACAACTCTTTTCTGTAGAATAAAAAGTTTTTTTTTTCGAATAATTCACTGACCAACAAGAAAGAAACTTTTTTTGTCTCAGAAAGGCAAATATGTGATTCTAACAGTATTTGTATCTACTGAATCCAAATATGATATCGGTTTTTCACTTTTTAAACACTTTAATATTTTCTACATTCGTAACTACTCAATATTCGATCATTCGGACTCGCCTAGAAAGTAAGAAATGACGATTTTCTGCTATATTTCTCCTGTGGAGCATCCCTCTTAATGGACCAACAATAATCGGCCAGCATATTAGGATTCTATTTGTCTTGATATCTCTTTTCCATAGCTGAAATCTCCTGATGAAAGTGTTCCCCGTGTTCATCGCTCACTGCGCCAAGATTTTCGGGGAAGAAAACTAGGTGCGAGTGCAGGAAATGTATTTTTAAGAACATATTACAGCCCAATTTTGTATAAGATGTTATAAGATCATTGACAATATCACGGTAATTTTCCGCCTTTCGATTTCCCAAAAATCTGTGCGTAACTTTTTTGAATGCTTGCCAAGCTGCTTTCTCTTGTGGATTCAATAGTTCCTCAAACTTCTCATCATGTATTATTGATCTATTTGTGGACCCGCAAATATCCCTCCTTTAATTTTTGCTCCACTAATTTTAGGAAACATGTTTTAAATACATGGAACCAGAAGTATTGTCCATGGCTTTCACGAAATTCTTCATTAATCTTAGTTTGATATATAACTGAGGTAGATACACAATTTTAGGATTACACAATGCATCATGTTACACACTTTTCTGTCAAGGAATGAATGATTCTCGTACGGTCTGATTATGTGATCACCAATAATACCTGCCCATACACTCACTGAACATCTATATTGATGAACATAGAACCCATCTCTGGTGAACTGTCTTTCATCTGTGAACAACACGTTTGCTTAAAAAATTGGGCACATTCTCACAAAGGTCAACAATTCAATCACAAAATTTAAGTCGTCATAGGAATTCGTCCACACTCAAACCTTCAACTTTCTGTGGATGATACGGATGCAGCTGATTGTCATCCAGGACACGGTAAACGTTTTGAAACATTCGAGACTGTTCGGATATTGTGCGCTGTGGAGACATTGAGTTTCGCGTGCATTACCATTCGCTTTATAATATATGAAATGTATATCTCAAAGTTCTGATAACGTGTATTCCATCCATTTCACATAAATCACAAACGTTGCTACCTTCAAAGTAATGCTGTAGTGGACATTTCCAATATACTGCAGATACCGTATTGAAATAAAAACAACCTACAGAGTTCACGAATGACCATCAGATATGAACATAAGAGTATACAAGCGCTGTACTGCACTGAACGGTATGACAATAGACGGAGGGTCTTCATAAATTCATATAGTAGAGTATCGAACCCAATGCCTCTCTGAAAAGCAAACTTAGATACACATTGAAGTTCCTGACTTTTCCAGGCTTACTAACTTTCTCTTGATGACTAAAACCAAATCGTGAATTACATTTGACGTCTGCAGAAATAACTGGTGAACTGGTCGCTAGATTAATTCTTAAATTTCTCAAAAATCTAACACTATTTAACTTGGATAACTCACTCTTGTCTTAATCTATGTTAAAAAGAAAATATCTTCGTGACGTATATCTGACATAGAAGACGTTCTCTGTCGTTCTCTGTCGTTTTACTGACTTTTATGATGCACCAAAGGGAAATTTCAAGCTTCGGTTTTTTTACACCCGTTAATAGGACGTGCTGCATTACTTGATTTCAGTATGAAGCCAAACTTAGGATTTTATTTTTATGCCCTAAAAATTTACCTAATTTGTTGTAAAGGATCAAGACACACATTACATAGAACAATGGAGAACTTTAATTAAGGGAAATTTGTGAATGTTTGTTACAAACTGATAGTCTATACGCCAGTAGTAAATTATGTATTTTTTAAAAACTAATGTTAATTACCGGTACTAAGATTGGTTGGAAAAAACCCTCAATGAAGACAAAAATTCTCAAAATGAATTAATGAATGAAAATTTACCTACGCATGTCATAATTTCATATTTAAACAACATAGGAAATTATTGATAAGAAATTCAATCAAAGCCATTATTTTATTTTCAACTGATGTTCAATGAGTAAGTTATGGAATTTTTCTGAGAATTATACAAGATATCTGGTATAATGAATTTGAATCCCGACTTCTGTAATTTTAAGATAAATTTAGGTAGTTGAGATAAGATTTCATATTCGAGAATCAAGTCCTGAGGGTCAGAATAGCTATTGAATTTGGATTCCATATGTTAGTGAACAATGATGGAACAACAGTTAGGAAGAGATGATAAATTGTAGGTATTTGAAGGTGAAAATACTTCAGATCCACCCGGTATGACGACGGATTGGCGAGATCTTACAACAAACTTTTACAAAACTTGATGAAATGGCGAGTTTTTTACTTCTATCTGACGCCATCCCTGGCGGGCGTCTTCACAGCATCAAAACGTCTCCTTCCGCCTACAGTGATATGTTTAGAGCACACGCAATACAGTTAAGTAGGAGAAGTTGCCGTACAAGCAAGGCGCTACCAGTCATTTTACTTTTTTTTTTATTTAATGACCTGATTTTTATTTCAGGAGAAATAATAATATACAATCGTTATACTTTGTGGTGCTGTTAATTGCTAAGTAAAATATAATATTAATTTTAGTGAAAAAGTAAGTAATTACTTTTATTTAACTTTTACAGGAATTAATCACTATGAGGTTTAATTTATGGTAAAATCAAATGTTTTCTACCTCGTATGAGGAGAGGTAGGAAATATTTAATTACTTTTATTTTCATTATTGGGACATAAAGTTGTTGACATGTGGGCCTAAATACACATATTTTGAATGTGTGTACAATTTTCACACTTACATGGAAAATAGGCGATAAATTAAGTTTTTTTTTTTTCAATTTCTATAATGAGATTATGAATGTTGGTTATAACGGATTTGATTTTGCCGTTTCTTTATTTATATATTCACTCATTAATTAATTCAATCATTATTTTATGTAGTTTAACTTAATTCTAGGGCGAGCATTATATTAAATTACATGTTTTAAACAATTAAGCCAAAGATCATTAAAAGAAAGACGTGTAACATTTTATGGTGTGTAGAATAGAATGGGACTAAAATTGGTTTTCTTATTTCCTAATAGTTTGGCAAAAAGTTCATATTTTAATAAACATGTGATATTCCTTCATCTTGCAGCAGTATTATAACATCTTACTCTACAGTACATGAAATTAGCAAAGTTCTTGAACTAAGAACAACATGACTCTGTCTGACTTCAAGTTACCAAATATAGCGCGATACAAGAAAGCGCTCATAACACTGTGTGATGTGCAGCGTACTTTTTCATCCTACAAGACAATACAGGAAGACAGGGGTTATAGGTTATTACCAGAAAATACCATAAACTTCTAATTGTATATTGTGATCTAAATGAATAATTTAATGTTATTGTTCCATGTTCCATGTTCAATAACTTTATGCATTGTAAATAACAATAATGCCAAACTGAGACGGGTCTGAATTTTGTTAGTTTATACTTCATAGAAGATTGTTGAAATCGAAATAGGGTGAACATCCGGCTTTTCTGAGCCACAAATAAGGTCTACATACTTTATTTATGTGATTATATGTACACTAAAAAATTATTTTGGGCATTTATATATACATTTCTGTAATCGTCTTTATCTTCTTGTTATCAAGTTGTAGTTCGGAAAGGACTATTACGATTACATAAAACATCCAGTCATCTCTTTCGTATCTTCCCAATGATCTCACATCATTTGATTGGTAATTTAAAATGTCCTTAGGAATCCTGGATATGAACGTATGATCACTTCTTCGCGCCAACTCTGTTGAACTGAAGAAATTGGTTTAATTACTTTACAAAAGTATCTTCATAATATTTGTTTCATCATTTTCAAATTTTCGTTTTTTTATTATCATTTTATATTTTGTTATAATTTTCTTCATATAATTCCTCGCTCTACTTATTACATATAACAAATCAAAATTCAAATAAATGATGGTTGTAAAATCAATATACTACGAAATTAATTAACATTGTTGTTTGTTGAAATTCCCTTAACAGTGACACTATATTTACTGGAGTGATTTCATTCATTTAACAATTTAAGATATGAAATCTGCAAGGAAAATTAAGAACTACCTTAAACTATTACTACTACAATAACGTAGCGTAATGTCGAGTCATAGCCTCTTCTGTGTTAGGAGTTACTTGACCAAGTTAATTCAATAACTCTTATTTGCCCACAGATGTCAAGAATGGTATGCGGTCAACATACCAACCCAATGAGACATCTAGCTGGAAACTAAGTTATTACTAGGATGATGAGGTCGGTAAATTTTGTTTAGAGGCCTTTTATTCAGGCTTAAGGATATTTTACTAGCCTGAAAATCTTCCGGTTCGGGGCACCGAGGCTTAACGTCCATCTAGGATGACTTGCTATTTGCATTTTTCCATCCGTCTGTCCCGGCCAGATTAGAACCCGCGGCCTCGGGACCAGAGGCAAAGAACATAACCACTAGTCTTCGACGGCCGACAACTATCGTAAAACTACAATATATTTCAATTATTATGGATCTCACAGCATTTTCTGTAAGCACAAATAATACGTATTGGTGTTTAGGAAGATACTCATTTCAGGTCCCACTTATATATTTACTATCTCATTTCAAGATTTTAGGTATTTTTAAATAGAAACGTTATTTACAATAGAGAACCTTATATTGAAACCATGCTATAAAGCTTATAAATATCTCACAAGATACCAAATTTAGTATCAATTTTTATATTCTTTCCTCTTTATGTATCCGTGCATGACATATTTGTTATTAACCACGTATTTGTTCACGTTAAATGAGGCGTAACACGAGTTCAAATCCAGGAATGTTACAGCATAAAGAGAATGATAAATATAGGTAACTCTCTGCTATGAATACAGTTCTTTTGATCTCAGGTTGGGAATGCATTATTCTTACTGTGGGGGGTGACTGTGGAAATAAATAATGGTGACATGAGGGGTGCGTTATCAGTGCGACACAGAAGCGAATGTAAAACCCTTCTTCATGTTACCCGATGATCCAAAAATAAATTCACTCTGTTACTATAAGTGAATTGGATTTTTATATTGTATGTAACAACGGAAACAATGTGTATTGTCAACTACGAACTTCCTGCGCTTAATAAAATGCAGTAGGTCTACTTCAATGAACGATGTTCCTCGACATCTCAGGTCATTAGAATCTCGACTCAAAATAAGACATAAAACGGAAGACAGATTTTACCTGGACACCCCTTATTTTAGGATTGAGATTCTTTCACGTGCCGTAAATCCATAGCTATAGCCTACTTCGTTTCTCTTCTGAAGAAAAGCAAGTCTATAATTTTTAAGTACTGAAAACAATATTATTTTTGGCCGCTGTAGTTTTACGCCAGAATTTGAAGATGGTACCCGGTTTTCATTATCGTAAAAAAACAGTTTTATATTAATATTTTAAATAGTTATAACTATTTTGTATATTGAAAAAATCAAGTAAGACTAGGGTCCAAGCGCATTTACAAGTCTGCTTGTATTCTAAACTAAGTGTGTCATTACGGAATCCATTAACAGAAATAACAATGACCTCACTGATACTTTGAATTAGACAAATGTATACTTCGACTAAACAAACAAAACTTACAATCTATATTGCTTGAACATAAAATATTACTGTTCGTATCATGCACGATCAAACTTAAAATCTTCTGATATCCGTGCCCGTAGAACAAAATGTTCATAATAGACGCAAAAAAGTGTTCGAATTAATCCTTTGGGTCGCAGACAAATTATAATGATTTCAGATCTTGCCACTTAATATTACGGCATGGCAGCAATGGTAAAAGGTAAAGTTATCCCATTACAGACCTTAGGAGGCCTTAGGGGTGCAGGAGGTTAAAGCTTCCACTTTTTCTAGATATCGGCACTTTAATAATAATTACAGATAGGAATGAGATGCACAAAGAAATTAAACATAGAATCAATTCTGGAAATTCATGCTATTATACATTACAGGGAATCTTGTAGTCCCAACTCTTTTCAAAAAGCTTTAAACTGAATATATATAAAACAGTTATTCTCCCAGTTACATGGATGCGAAACATGGACTCTTACTTTAAGGGAGGAAAGAAGATTACGAGTATTTGAGAATAAAGTTCTTAGGAAAATTTTTGGGCCAAAAAGAGATGAACAGACAGGTGAATGGAAAGAAAAAAACATAATAGTGAGCTAGCATATATATAGGAAGCTATATATAATAAGAACAGTTAAGTCTCATAGACTGTGATGGCTAGGACATGTGGAACGTATGTGGGATGAAAGAGGTGCATGGAAGCTTCTTGTAGGAAAACCAGAGGGAAAACGCCCAGTTGGTAGACTAATAATGACTTGGGAAAATAACATTAATCTTGATTTGAGGGAAGTAGATTATACAGCGGATGATTGGAAAACATTAGCTCAGAACAGGAGTGTATGGAGAGTTTATGTCCGCGCGGCCATGAACCTACGGGTTCGATAGAACCAGTGAGTTAGTTAGTTCTCACTATTTTTAACTATTTCTTTTAGTTATTTGAATTCAGCCATTTCTTCAAAATTCCCCTCATTTGACATTAATTGTCCATTCCAATTATAAAATGTACAGATATTCATATTTGTGTACTGGGAATTACTACCACTTGAAATCACCAGTTGCCGCTCAAGCAAATATTGACAACATTTCTGAAAACTCTACATTAGTGTTATTGTATTATTTTTAATGCCACGAGTTATTTAATAATGAGAAAGTATTTATAACTACTAAAGTATTTAACCTTAATCTATTTATTTGCAAACATACGTTCAAGTTAATTTGTAACGTATTAGGTTTAGAGATACAATGTATAAACTTGTTTCTGTAGATCTTATTTTATTTGGTTAAATGTAGGATAATGCATTATGGGCTTAACTCTATTAGTTTAAATGAAATTTATATTTTTCAATTATAATAATTAATCAATAAAACTAAATAGAAAAGCATTATATAATGGAAATGGACAGCTAATGACAAATGAGAGACATTTTGAGAAAGTGGCTGAATTCAAATACCTAGGAACAATAATCACAAATAGGAATGAGATGCACAAAGAAATTAAACATAGGCTCAATTCTGGAAATGCATGTTATTATGCATTGCAGAGACTTTTGATGTCCCAACTCATTTCAAAAAACGTTAAACTGAAAATATATAAAACTATTATTCTACCAGTTATATTATATGGGTACGAAACATGGACTCTTACTTTAAGGGAGGAAATGAGATTACGAATTTTTGAGAATAAAGTTCTTAGGAAAATTTTTGGACCAAAGAGAGATGAACAGACAGGTGAATGGAGAAGATTACATGACAATGAACTACATGGTCTTTATAGGAAGCCAGATATAATAACAGTTAAGTCTCGTAGACTGCGATGGGCAGGACATGTTGCGCGTATGGGGAATGAAAGACGTGCATGGAAGCTTCTTGTAGGAAAGCCAGAGCGAAAACGCCCAGTTGGTAGGCCAAGAATGAGGTGGGAAAATAACATTAACTATGATTTGAGGGAAGTAGATTATACAGGGAATGATTGGAAAGCATTAGCTCAGGATAGGGATGTATGGAGAGCTTATGTCCGCGAGGCCATGAACCTACGGGTTCGAAAGTGCCAGTGAGTAAGTAAGTAATAATTATTTAGAATCTGCTAAACATAAATTTAAGTACAATAAATTAGTTTCACATTTATGCAAGAAAAAATTAAATAATATTTAATTTTAGGAAGTTATATTTTGAGGTTATATTAATATTGAGGTAAGATGTCCAGACCAAAAATAATATAAAAAAATTAAATATATTGTAATTTTATGTATACAAATCAATGATGCATCGAGAGATTAAAATAGGCCTACATAATGAAATATATCCCTAGCAGGTTGTACCATTATGCTTGATATCTCTTTCAGCAAAGAAAGAAATCTCAAAATCCACAAAATGTATACAACATTTGCATACATCGTAGGACTATCAGAGCAATATAGTGATTAGTTTGCCAAACATTCCCATGATCATGTATAAGTAATTCTATAGCAAGATATATGCTGCTCCTAATGGACCGTGTTGTCGTGTTTAACACGAGGGACATCTGGTGAGAACGTGACAAGTTACAATTAATTTCCTCTCTGCAGATGTTTCACGGAAATCAACGCTCTCTACTAACGGATACTAGAACTTGAGATGATATATTTTATCAGTGTCATCTGCATTTCACACGATAAATTTGCGTGCTGATTAACATCTACCTTTGCTTTAAAAAATTAGTCTGTCTTCCACTCAAAATGTACCTACGTTATAATTTGCATTTCGTGCTTTACAAAAAACTTTAACATTGGAAGGTTTCATGGCCCTTCCAACATTGCATACTAAAAGGTCAAGACAAGACATAGTGGTGGGAGAACTGAGTCCCCCTTCATGTTTCCAAACCATTTGTCCCTGGCCTGTCGAGTTTCCATTCATTTTGCTAGGTGAAATAAAATGGGTCGGACACGGAGCCTCTCCCTTCCGGCTGTTTTAGGGACTTATGTGTCCTCTTCAGTTCATTGATATTAGTTGATCAGTAATGGTTGAGGTCAGAGTGCATATCCAGCAGCCGGTCGTAACTAGCAGTAAAGTTCATATTTGTAACAAATCTATGTATTCATCGGTATTCAGTGACTGTGATGGCAATACACTATTGTCTGTCCAGGCTAACAAACATACTTTGATATTTAACTTCCGAATGTATTACTCCGCGCATCACATGTAAAAGTACTTGCGACCTCAGTCAGCTGTTTATTACAAGCCCATAAATTAATGCACAACAATCATTTTAATTTTTAATGTTGCAGGTAGTATTAACACACAATGATATGTCGAAAACATATTAAATAATAATTTTTAATATTAAAAATATAATTCAAATAGAAATTAAAATTAAAATAAGTGTACTTAGAGTAAAACCTATGCACGTTATAACAAACTACACACTTTACCAAAATCGGCCACCACAGTTTAAGCGGGTTTAGGACTTTTCCTCTTCTTGTTGGGAGTTCTGATATTGCCACTTCTTTTAATTCCCTTCGACTATGCACAACACTATTCTCCGTCACACTGCAGTTAATTTAATTATATCTTTAACCAAATTGCCAAGATTATGCTCTATAATCTTTCAAAATATATTTAATGCCTACTGTTTTTCACCACTCTCTAACAATTTCCCTTTAGGGTGGTTTTTATAATTCTTATCGCCGAGTTAAGTTGCCATAAACTTTACGACAGCCGCCATATTGTGTAACTGGCACCAACTTTCTCTCAAGAATTGATCAGTTTCAAACAAATGCGAATGTTTAGTTACTTTCCGACCTTCGAAGAAACATACAGGTGTAGACTATACTGTATTCTGATCAACTATAGTTAACATAAATATACGCAATTATATTAATCGAATATATGGTCTATTTTTTCGCTTCCGCTAAATTGTGCTTTGGCCTTGAACGAATCGCAGTAACTGCAGCAGTCATGTGCTGCGGGGATTTCCCGTTCATTTGTTTTCCTCAAGTGTATTTATTAGGCTGGACAGACTATAGTAGGATTTACCCCCATATTTCCAACCTTTGTTTAAATCTGTTTGTCATTGCTGTACCTATTAGTATTATCCAACTGGTGATAAACCTTCTTCTTCTTCTTCTCTGTCTTTAGGTGACCATTCCAGTACACATTCAAATAAACTAACCTGCTCCATACGCGTGTCATACTGTAATCTGAAATTGAACTGCATGTAGAAATTTGTATCTGAAAATTAAATTTCTAGCCATAATTCTTCTTGAATTATAATGAATCAGCAGAGAAACTTCATATGCGTTGGCAAATATTTTGTTTTTGTTCAAATCTTTATTCGTCATCCTTTTATTTTTATATTTGATTTATGTATTTTTCTTCTAGTACTGCCTATGTTATTTCTCAGTTTTTGTAACTAATAACATTATTTGTATATTCTTTGTTTAAATTCAATTTACCTTTGATTGTTTTATTTTTTTCTCAATATGGCAGTATTCCATGTCGTCAATATCCTTTGTAGTTAGCCTCTCATTGACTTTCGTTATAATTTAATCATGTTCTCTATTCTCCATATTTAGTTAATCTACCCCTTCCTGCAAAGCTCTCTACTTTGCGTAGCGACAGTACGCGAACCTCTCGTACTTCGACCATCTGAGAGCGAGGACGTACTCCTCGAGACCAAGCTCCGTGTCTTTAAGGAGTGATAGTAAACCACGTGATATACCAACACTTATTTCTTCCCTGTTACTTACACAATAACATTGGATTAGTACGAACTGTGCGTTGTGTTTAATTAGCAAATATTTGTTATGATAGCGGTGTTGTGTTTGGCCGAAAGTATATCAGATTAAGGTTCTTGGAGAGAAAAAAAAGTGAAGTCCATCACCTGATCAGTAATATTTCTGACAAATATAAAGAGAAGTCGAAACAGGATTCTCTCAGGTGTTCACTAAAGCGGATTATCGTGGTAAATCTTAAAATTTCTATTATATAAATTAGGAAGGAGGCACAGCACTTAACGACCAAGCTCAGCATGGTAAAATATCTACCCGGGGAGAATACTCTATTAAACGACGGAAAAAATTAGCTGAGTTTTTATAAACGTGCTAATTGAAATACAGTTCAAGAATTTTTATAACAGAAAAATAGTTCTCACCACTAAAGAAACTACTCAAGAAATTAAAACAAAGACTACACTTTCCTTAGCCCGCAAAATATTTATTAAGTATATTAAAAAGTATTGGGTTAAAAATGGAGAAAATTCAGAATCAGAAGACAAATTTTAATTCTAAAAAATCATCGTTCAATGGTGTCATGAATTCTTTGTCAAAATTAAGGTTCTACGAGACTCCAGCAATGAAATATTCTATTTAATGTACTCCTGGAATCTGCAATCATATATCCAATTTAATTTCTAATTATATTGGTTCCAACGTGAAAACGTTTAATTTCTAAACTAACTTTTTCTTTCATCTGTTCCCTTATATAATTTTCTGATGTTCCTATTTATCCTTTAAAACCCTAGTGGTTTTTCGTCTGTTATTTTTTTATTTAATTATTTTGACTCTTGTAACCAATTCATTTATGTTAATTTTCGTTTCTTTACACTCATTTTCAATCTCCTCTTGTTTGTTTTGAGTTATCTATGATGACTAGGATTTTTATGCACTAAAAGATAAGATTTCAATGCAGACAGTATATATTATTCAACTGTTTGTGTGTGAAACCAAAAGAAAAGACAGTGAGAAATCTAACTTCTCATTATACTATTCAACTGTTTGTGTATGAAAAAAAATCAAATGACAATCATAAGTCTGACTTCTCTTTATACTATGTTGCAATCGTAACTTTTAATACATAAAACTCCTAGCCCTAATGATGACAATATTATAGCCTCTTGTTCTCTATTTAATATCCATCCATAGTAATTCTGCCCGAAGGCAGATCCTTCACGGCATTTGCATGCTATGCCTGCAGCTTTACTAGGGAATTGTAGGTGTGGTAGGTTCCCGTTGCTTTCCACACCGGTGAAGGATGTTGATGATGATGATAATGATAAGGATGATGGTGATGATGATGGCCATATGATTTTGGGGACCGTTTGGGCCTTAACGTTTTCCTGACATTTGTCTTACAGGTGAGGAAAAACTCCGATAAAAACCTCACCCAAAAAAACTGCCCCGACCGGGGATCGAACCCGGGCCCGCTGCGTGACAAGGCTGCACGCTACCTCGAGACCACAGCGGTGGACATATTTAATATATTGTCTGTATTTTTAATTCATTGCTTAATAATGCACCGTGATATACGTCGGATCCGTCGGATCTAACATCGCTAATATAGCTCAAATAATGTAGTATGTGGATCAAACTAATAATACTGCTACCTCTAACATTAATCCACCGGCTTATAAATATATTTTTTAACTGAAGAGATTAAAGGAAAATGGATGTATAAATTCAACATGCTGACGTTAATCATCGATCGCCAAACAAATGAGAACCTAAATGAAAATAAACCTTGAGACCAATATTAAATTTAGAACAAAACAGAGAGTCTATGGCTGGGCTCCGAAATACATAGACATGTTTCATTTCTCTAATAATGCAAACTACTAGGTGTAGCAAAAATACATAAAAATTAGGTATGTACCAGAATGTTCTAATTTGATATACCAATAGGTCCGATTTACTAATCCTATTAATTTTGATTGTATAGCCAATCTTGAGCTTAACTTTGAGGAATGTTTATAGTAAATCATTCTACTGCAATAAACTCAGTTTCAATGGGTTTTACAGCATAAATGAATAATGAATGACATAATTAAAATGGTAATAGGCCTATATGTCATACAAAAATAGTCTTCTCATAAATATAAATTACATAAATGTGCAAATAAATATATATTAATTGCTATGGTGACTCTGAAGAGACAGAACAAACTTAATAAACATAATAAATACTAGAACAATGCTTCTTCGAGACAAATAATAATTAAAAATAATAATACCTGACATACCATTCACACTCATATCAGCATTCGTTCAAAACGACTAAGTTCCTTTAAACAACATAATGCACACGACAAAAATTAAATAACATGAAGTTAATGGCCGAGGGATTCGTATCTTGAATACTGAAACTTCGAGGAAGACTGTTAATGTTAGGGTTTTTGCATCCAGGGATATGGCCTGCCGCGCAGGGATAGGGGTGGCGATAGGTATATTCAGGAAAGATGGAAGTAAAGGAGGCACAAATATCCAAATACATTGATAAAACGGCAGATATATCGCAGGGCAATACAGAATATCACTCTTGCACAGTTCAATAATATGATATTTTACCTTTACTTTTCCCTTTATTCTTGTTATTTATATAAGTTTCATGTCCTCCTTTCCAATGTAAAAATACACAAACACCACTTTGTCGATCAACAGAGATTTAGTATATAGACAACCTCTATTCTCCTTCTCAGTATCCGACTACATATTGTCTCTGTCAGCATCTAAGTATTCTGTAATTAAAAGCTTCAAAGAGACTTACTGCGAAATCGTTTTAATACATTTCAATTTATTCTGGAAAGCAGTTTCACTGAAAAAACATACAAATGTAATAAGCTTACTAATTAGTATATAATTTCAAGGGATCTCTCAAAGTCTCAGCTTGGAAGCAGTGGAGGCTTGTGACTTTGAAGTTACGTGAAGAGCTAGTAATGAAAATTATTTGTACACATGCTTATCTTAATTATTATTAAACTCACCTATTCTTTGTATATCAAATCGATCCTTCGGTCCTTTAAGGCTGCAAATATATCGATTATATCTTCATGGAATGAATGTGTCTTCGTTAACTGCGGTAAAAGTTCTTTCTTCTTCTTCTTCTTCTTAATCATAATTTGTAGGATTTTCATCCTGTTTATTTCCAAAGTCACTCCTCGGAGGAAGGCGTATTGGATGTGCATTCACTGTCTATCCATATCTTGGCTGGTCTTCCTCTTGTTCTTCTCCTGTCCATTGATCTATCTTCTTTAGCTCTTTTTGCAAGTCGGTTGTCTTCCATTCTTTTTATATGACCCTTCCAATATGTTCGTCTATGTATAATAAATTTGATTATGTCTTGAATATAACATTTGTCCCTAATTTCTGTGTTGTGTATTTTATCAAATAATGTTTTCCCCTGAATAGTTCTTAAGATCTTCATTTCACATGTGCTTATTATTTGTTTAGTTTTTGTTGTATCAGCCCTAGTTTCTGCTGCATATATGATAATTGGTCGAACTATCGTTTTGTATATGTATACCCGCCATAGCCTTGTCCCAAACCAGGTTGAAAAAGGGTGAGGGAGAGGAGTAACATCTCGTAAAAAAACCTTGGTTCAGCTTGCCCAGCTGATAGTACCTTGTGAGGGCCCCTTGCCAGGGTATACGGTGAAGACCTCAACGGTAGATACAGCGGAGGAGTCCATCGGTACCTGGCAGAAGAGCCAACTCTACATCTACTACCTTGTAGATTGACAAACGGGCAGATGGGGTTCGTTAGTCCTGCAAGACAACCCACCTAGGAGAGACAACTCAGAAATAAAACGGGGCAGGCTGAGCTCTGGAGCTGGGTGAAGGCAATTGGCCTAGGGAGGAAACCCCGAATAATAAACCCGCCATGAAAACGGGCTAGCAACCCACTTCAAGGTGTATCTTATGCATTGCTCGCAGTCCCAAGGACCAAGCCTCGGATCAAATACGGAAGTTGTTTCTGAATTGTAATATTTACCAAAGAAGAAAATCTCTCTTCTCAAATTGCATTCCACAGATATGTTTTATACACTTCAGACGAGAAACGCTTCTTTCCACAGATGCTGTTGTAGAGGGAGAGGATCATAAACATGGAAATTCTGTAAACCATGACCGTTTGAAACCAAGATTGTAGCGTATTCCTGAATGTTTAAATTATTTTGTAGCACATATTTGTAGAGATTCGTTAGGACGCCCACAATTTAAAACTTCCTTTTTATATTTATCTTTATATTTCCAACGTGATAAAGATGTTTTAAATAAAACACACAATGCATCATAAACAGGATTCATATTCAAACCACCACAACAATAGCCGGATAGCGCGTTACTAAATAATGTCATACACAAAGCCTTGAAGCTGATGGCTAATTCTCTGTCGCTACTTCACTTAGAGGACTTTGTAACGCTAGATCGTCACGGTTTTCATGGTGACCAGCGAGCTAAGCTCCGCCACGGAGGTCGAACAGCTGGAAAGCCAAGAATCGTTTATTTGAATGTTGGTCGTGGGCCAGAATGACAGCATGCGGCGGGGGACGCTCTGTGTCACAATGATTAGTCCCGCCTCGTACAATAATACTTTTCAACTAAAACCAACATTCGCGATAAGGAAACTAAAATTTAAAAATAATTCTGGTAAAATTAAGTTGAAGTGGCACTTCACGTAATTCCCCTGAATAGTTTTGATGTTAAGATTTGAAATTTGTTTTTATGCAGTTATGTTTGCCTTAAAACAAACACTTATTACAGTTCAGTATACAAAAGTTATCTTGCTACATGAATAATGCTATTTAATGACTCGTGAAAATGTGTTTAAACGTTTTTGTAATACAAAATAAATAATATAATAATATTGAAACTCTGTTGTAATATCCGAGCTTAAGGGCAATTTACGCGATGCTCTGTCTTGTGAAATAACCATATCAATTAAATAACATAGATGAGCTTATGCAGAAGAGTACACAATGGATAAAGTCAAAAATCATCGTTATCGTGAAATGTGAAATTGAGCCTCTTAATAGGATCAATATTAATAAAATTCATAATAAAATTCCGTTCAGGAATATAGACATAAATCAAAGTATTAAAATAAATAAATTCCTTGACAGGTTCCGAGTTCTCAGTTAGGTTATTTTTTAAAACTGACGCCTTTTATGAGCGGTCTTACATCTTCAGCAGAAGGGTGTGTGCTAACGCCTCTAGTAGTAGTAGACTCTAGTCAGTAACGCACGCCATTCTGCTGAAGATGGAAGTTAGTTTCTGAAAGGCCTATCATTTTAAAAATGTTAACCTAGTTGAGGACAACGGCATCTCCCAACGTAAGTATTTATCTACTATTATAACAATCAGTGACCCTGCAGTTCGTAGTTACTAGGCAATAAAACCTATACTTTATATTCTAACAAAACACAAGACACGTAATCAAAACATAAAATACAGGTTCAACAAAACGTAAAGTACACTTTAATGATTTCGTTTAACTACCTAAATAAGTTTTACTTGACTTTTCTGGATGTATAGTTTTATCTTGGACTGCTTTTAAAATGTTTCCTGTTGAACCGTGGAAATCACCTTCTCCGCTCATTTTTACTTTAAATTCACATACGAAACTAGCACCCAAAATTGCAGAATATAATAACAATTGTTGATTTATCGTGTCAATTTCTTTTCAAAGGCCATATTACTCTTTCTCTAAACATCGTTTCCGCAATTAATAAATTTAATTAAATATAATAAATATACAACATATACTAAAATATTCTGAACGTAGATAAAATATTATAGACAACACGTTACTCGCTGCTCTTTGGGGAACACTCCCTTCGGTGGTGTTCTAACTTGAGCATCTCTTTAAACCTCTGTTTTTGTAACAAGTCCGAATAACTATTATTTATCTTAATAGGAAATAATTAGATAATAAAGTCTCACGCCGTAGCCGAGTTGTTAAGGCAAGATGCCTTGGCGCAAAGCTACGGGAGTCCCCATGGGGGGGGGGAAAATTTTATAATGGAATTTCGGCCGGTATTGGACCAGTTATCGCTCAGCATCGTGAGGCATTTGGATAGCTATAATAAGTAGCGGTTTCAGGTTGAGAACACAGCTATAACGGCTGGGGAAGCCGACATTCTGACTATATGTCACCCCCTACACTGGCTGCATGATCATCTACCTCTTTAACACATGTGGATGTGAGGCCAGCAGCCGACTAGTAGACCAAGGGCCTTCTAGGCCTGTCGCGGCATGGAATTTGTTTTTAATTAGATAATGAAGCAGAAGTAAGAAAACATTGATTGTATCATCAAATACATACCCAATAATATCTAAATTACGATGATGTAAGATGATTAATGGACGTATCAAACCAAACTGAAGAAAGAAGAGAAAAATGTGTTGACAATGGTGATGTGAGGAGACTTCAATACTAGTAAAATTCATATCACATTCCATTGAGGTGAAGTCATATGATGAAAGTTAAAAATTAAATTGTACCTGTTGGTAGGTGCCGTCGTCCTCAACTTTGTTAAAATATAGCATATAAAATTAACTGGAGCGCTTTCGGAAGTTCCATCTTCTGCAGGCTGAGTTTCCGCTATTTGTTGTTGTTGTGTGTACGGTGATGTATACTCCAACATCACGGAAACTCAACCTGCAGAAGATGGAAGATAACTTCAGAAAACGCTCCAGTTAATTGTATTACAATATTTTAACAAAGTTGAGAACGACGGCAACTACCAACAGGTACAATTTAATTTTTAACTTTCATCATATGAGGTGACTTCGGTAGCAATTCCACATCCTAAAAAGTATTTAATTGTACTTGTAATGGATTTTGATTGCCATGAACGATTTAACCATGCTTTAAGAACAATTAAGTCATATTCATGTCCTTTTAAAAGGCTGTTTTTAAAATAAATAAAAATGTACTTAGGTATTTTCTGACATTTTCTCAAAACTTACATATGAATTCTAACTAATTGTCTGTCTTAATAAACGCCCTCAAAGATCTAGAAACTAAACCAGTACAAAATGTTTAATAAATTGGTAGTGAGTAGTAAATAAAAAAATGGTTGCAACGATTAATTTTAATTAATTTTCAATACTACAATTGAAAATAACATGGGTAAACGTTATGATAAAGTGCCATTTCAAAACCTCGTTAAAAAAGAATATTCATTAATTATTTTTATCACTGTGTTTGTAAATTTGATGTTGAAAAATTACGGATTACTATTAAGTTTTTAGCTACTATATTATAAATGATATCCGAACAGTGACCTCAAAAGAGATTTTTATAGTTATGTATAATGACCTATTCTGATAGTCGTATATTTCTAATGGTTACTGAGAGAACTCATTAATTTGAACTATCTACAAGATACCTATTTGTAAGCTAATGCACATTTGTTTAGAAGTATAATTGACTCGTCAAAACAAAGATACTAACAGTTCTATTTCAGTGCATCGTTGACATAGACTAAGCATAGCAGCTCGGATTTGTGTCAGCTTCATTTGTTTGTCTGCTTTGATAAGGTTTCCTCTAGTTTACTGAAACAAAAGAGACTAGGTTGTGCGCGGGAAAAATTACGGCGTTGTCATGGAAACATCAGAATCAGGTGAAACCTTTTATGAAAACAGAGAAGTTATGCAACACGTTATTACGAGTGTCCCCATTACTTCCATTGTAACATGAATGAAAAATTCATGTATAGAAAAAGTTTGCAGTTGTAGATTATAATGGGCGTTATCGGTTGCTAAGTGAATTACGTGTTACGTTTATTACATCTCTGCAGTATTATTAACATAGTTTTATGATAATTAAGTCGTTCTGTGTTTAAGACAGCTCAGCATTCTTGTTAGATCTCGAGATAAAATTTGAGATCCACCCAACTTGAGTGTTTTTCTCTTGCTTTTCTTTTCTTTATTGCCACAAATAATTTCAACAGTAATCATAATTTTATAATTTAATTAAGAACCAAATTAAAGTAATGTGACTATACAGAAAAATAATAAATTATACAGATGCAGATAAACACTTAACGACTATAGACATGATATGAATTACCGTATTTTACGGACTATAAGACGCACTTTTTTCTTCGAAAAATTGCCTCCAAAATTCAGGCGCATATACTCGAAATTAATATAAAAATCTCCAGTGCTTGATTTAAAATTCCCTCCTGTCTCAAAAATGGCCATATATTCGATGTCGCGGAAAACCTATCTCTATCTGACAACATTGGATTCAACTGGCAGCAGCAGTGCACCGATGTGACGAACATGACTTGCGGGGATTCACAAGCTTGCTAACGCTGTCTTCCTCCCGCCCCGCCATCATAAACCCAGAACACTGTCTAGCCTATGATGCGTCATTGCAGTCTACGATGCCAGTGAACTTGAACAAATGGATGATGGATGAAACCCAACATGAATTCACGCTAAAGGGAGCATCCAAACGACATACAATCAAACAAGTGTGTCAGTGGATAAAAAAAAGTCGTGGTCTAAAGTGTGAGAAGACATTATTGTTAAATCTTCAAGAAGTACGGTGTAAGTAACGTTCGCGATGGCAATGAAGACATCTTATATATGAAGAGGACAGCTATGACGACGATGAGGAGGAGGAAGAAGAAAAAGAAGATGAAGAAAGTTCAGATGACGATTTTCAGGGATTTTAAAGATCAGAACTGTTTTATAAACTAATATTTTTTAGTGTGGCTTTGTAATCTAATATAAAAATGGAAAATGTTATTTTTTTAAGTTGCTTAAAAATTAAGGTGCGTCTTATAGTTCGTAGCGTCTTATATTCTGTAAAATACGGTAAACTGTTTACTCTTCGCAAATAAAAATTTATTTGTCTCAATTTATGGCATAATTGCTTGGAATTTAATTTTATAATTAAGAATTAAATTAAATTACTGTGACTGTACACAACAGTAAACAAAGTGTACAGCAAACTGATTGACACTTAACAACTATACATACGATACGAATTAAGCTGTTCAATCTTCGTAAATAAAAATGAAGTTTTTGTCCGAATTTACGGTAAACCTACATTATCCTCTATTGTATCTGGTCTTTAATTTATATTCTAAATTTAAAAATTGTTCTACGACAATAAATATTTATTTTAAATTAACAATTGCCATTTCAGTACGCTTAGAAAAATAATGAGCTGAAAAATATATTCATATGTATGTACTTGCTGATTAATTCAATTGCATTAAAATAAAATATCGTAATATTTCATGACTATTGTTATTAATGAATGTATCGTATAATGTTTTTCATTTGTAGTGTGGCTAAATGTATTTTGCAATTACCAGTACTTTTTGACATTAACTAAATTTTAAAAAGTTATTTTGAGAACAAACTTGTTTGTATCCATCTTGTCATACTCTGATGTGCCGACTTTTTCCGAGTTTTTGTTGGCTGCTCCTTTAGGGATGAACTAACTCTTTATTTCAGATTATTCGCTACACATTTTGTTTTGTTTTAAAACCGGGTTAAAATATAATATCGAAATAACACAGTAATTTTATTTTTAAAATGTAACAAAAATATGGGCCGCGGTAGGCTAGTGGTTATATAGATTGCTCTAGTTCCGAGGGTCGCGGGTTCAAACCCGGCAGTGGTCGATGGATTTTTAGAATGGAGTAATCCAAGGAACAAGTGGTCCGATTGGGACTTCAAGCCGTGGGTCCCCGGCAGTGGTCAATGGATTTTTAGAATGGAGTAATCCAAGGAACAAGTCGTCCGATTGGGACTTCAAGCCGTGGGTCCCCAGTTGGAAGATTTTCAGGCTCGTAAAAGAACCACAATCCTGAATAAAAACGCTTCTGTACAAAATTTACTAGCCGTTTCCCATCGAGTAATACCGTAGTTACCCACTAATGGCGGACAGCTGCTAACAGCCTTCAACAGCGCTCCTGGCTTTTTCGATTTTTCGCAGGTGTAAACAACAGTTGGGTCAGTGAAACAAATCTATAAGTTTTTTTTAAGTGTTGGTTAATAGTTTAGTGAAATTTATTTCGTGTTTTCAATAGTATATGATAATGGGTGGAAGAAGTAATAAATCTACTTGCTCAATTGAAGACACGGTAAAACGCGTCTTGTCCGACTCGCTCCAAGACAAGCAGTTGCTGCAGGTGTTGGCAACAATGATTAAGAACGAAGTTGTGGCGGAACTTCAAAAAACTATAGAAAACAACACTATAGTGATTGAAAACCTTAAAAAAACAATCGAAGATAAAGATAGTGTGATAAGAAATTTACAGACAAAAGTGGATGACTTGGAGCAATATCAGAGACGACAGTGTTTACGTGTTTTCGGGGTTGAAGAAGTGGCCGGGGAGGACACTGACATTAAGTCAATGGAAATAGCCCAGAAAATCGGTGTTGATCTCAATATTACTGACATTGACAGGAGCCATCGTGTTGGTGTACGAAGAGAAGATAGGCCGCGCCCTATTATTATAAAATTTATTAGTTACCGCAAAAGAAGAGAGATGTTCATAAATAAGAAACAACTCAAGGGATCGGGTATAACAATCCGAGAAGACTTGACAAGAATGCGCCACCAACTATTGAAAGACACTATTGATAAGTTTGGTGTACGCAATGTCTGGACATTGGACGGTGTTATATTCGCTAAGGTTGGTGAATCAAAGAAGCGTATCACCAGTGCTAGTGACCTGTGTTAATTTAAGCCTTTAGCATATTATAGGGTATGTTCTTTTTTTTATAACATATAATTTAAAAACTATTTAATTATTCTATATCTTATTTTTAATATATATCAACTTTTTTTCAATAATTCTTAAATTAATAATTAAGCTATAGCAATTTCTCTAGGCTAATTAGGTTAACATTACTTTATTTTCTTAGAATAGTCCAATTGATTTTATTATTACTAATATTTATTTTTCTCTGCTCCTAATAGTGTGTTAATTCAGTTAAAATTTTCATTATTTGTAAAAGTTGGTACAATTGATCTTCCAAGTTTTAGTCAAATATTTGAAGTCCCTGGCCTGCTTTCAACACGACCACCCCCCAGGCAAATTCCTACCCTTTCTTCAAATGACAATGCCAATGAATCCTCACATTCTTCTCACCCCACCACTGCCTACCTGCTAAAAGAATGTTTTTCTCCTCGTTCAACTACTCTTAAAATCGCCCATATTAATGCTCAAAGCATTCTGCCTCACATTCATGAAATTCGACATTTATTTTCCGAGATTTCTCTGCATGCGATCTTAATATCTGAGTCCTGGCTTAAACCTTCCCTTCACTCCTCACTTGTTGATATTGACGGGTACACCCTCTGTCGCAATGATAGACTAGGGAAAAGAGGTGGGGGAGTTGCGATGTATATCAAATCGAACTTAGAGCCCAAAGTCATTCTTCACTCCTCCCCTGATTACAATGCACGACCAGAATTCCTCTTCATTGAAATTTCAGCTAGTTTACAGAGATGTCTCCTGTGTGTGGTGTACAAACCTCCGAAAGTAGAGTATCTTAGTGACATAGAAACACCCTTATTAAGTTTACTGCCGCATTATCAGCATGTTATAGTAATGGGCGACTTTAACTCTAACTTACTTTCTTCCTCATCTTCATCATCAGAACTACTGGCATTATTTCACGCATGCAATATGTATGTCTTGCCTTTACAACCAACTCATCACACATCGACGACTGATACATTAATAGACATCATAGCCACGACAAATTCACAGAAAATTATAAACTACGGACAAATATCTGCCCCGGCATATCAGCCCATGACGTCATATATATCGAATACTCTCTCCAGTGTCCTAGGACTCGTCCTAAATTATTAACGTATCGAAATTTAAAAAATATTAACCAGCAAGCTCTAATTGCAGACGCTATCGACATGCCGTGGCATGATATTTGGACCCTATTCACAATTGACGAAAAATTGCTTAAATTTAACAATATGATATTAGAACTTTACGACAAACATGCCCCCTTGAAGACTAGACGAATTACTAAATCCCCAGCTCCCTGGATGTCCCACGAAATTCGACTACTGATGGCTGAGAGGGATGCTGCTTTTCGAAAATATAGACGGGACAAAAGTGACGCTAACTTAAGACAATATAAGACATTAAGAAACAAAACGAATCAAAACATTAGGAACGCTAAGTTGCGGTATGCTCATAGTCTCATTGATCCAAACACAAATGCAAGTGATATGTGGAAACGTATTAGATCAATGGGTCTACGGCAGCCGACAACCAAAGGAGAGAGCATTAACATATCACTGGACGATCTAAACCAACATTTCACATCATATGCCACACTTAACATAAACACTACGACCAAACAACAAACTATAGATGAGCTCCTATCCACACCTACTCCTTCCCGAGAAAAATTCTTCTTTTCCTATATAATGCCAATCGACGTTAAACTATCCCTGGACCGCATTAGAACTAAAACACAAGGTATAGACAATATAAGTATCGACTTTTTAAAGAAAATACTCCATGTCATACTGTCAACTGTAACCCATATATTTAATGCCTCAATTATGACCTCAACTTACCCCGAACTCTGGAAAAAAGCTATAGTCAGACCAATCCCTAAAATTAAATTACCTGTAACACCAAACGACTTTAGACCAATCAGCATCCTCCCAGTCCTATCTAAGGCCTTGGAGCGCATTGTTCATGAACAATTAACTGATTACCTTAACACTCATAACATACTCGACCCATACCAATCAGGTTTTAGGACAGGCCATAGTACGGCAACCGCACTTCTTAAAGTTACCGAAGATACGCGTGAAGCAATGGACAGTGGTCACATGACAATATTTACACTCTTGGACTTCAGCAAAGCTTTCGACACTGTTGACACTGACATATTAATAGCAAAATTACGCGCTCTGAATCTTTCGGACAATGCTGTTAACTGGCTTGGATCCTATCTTCATGGTCGCCAGCAATGTGTATCCAATGCAGAACTTTCCTCATCCTGGCTATCACTGAAGGGTGGCGTCCAACAAGGTTCAGTGTTAGGACCACTTCTGTTCTCTATCTATGTTAACGATATATCCACTAGACTTACCTATTGTCGATATCACCTATACGCTGACGATTTGCAAATTTACATTCACTCCCATCCTGACGATGTACATGACACACTAGACAAATTAAATAGTGACCTAGACTCAATTTCCCAATGGTCGAAGAAACATGGACTTAATCTAAATACTGACAAGACACAGTGCATAATTATAGGACATCGGCGAATCCAAAGCATTATAAATTACGAAAATATCCCTACCATTCTCCTAAATGACAAAAATATCCCCTACAGCTCAGTAGTAAAAAATCTGGGTATCTATATGGACCAACACCTAGACTGGAAAATCCAGGTGAATAATACCTGCAAGAAAGTGTTCTCAATTCTTCACTCCCTAAATAGTTTTAAAAACTTCCTTCCTACAAAATTAAAACAAATACTTGTACAGACTCTTATAATGCCACACTTCGACTACTGCGACATATTACTGACTAATCTTACAACTGATCTATCTGACAGACTACAGCGTGCTCATAATGCGTGCATTCGATTTATATTCAATCTCCGTCGTTATGACCACGTGTCTCCTTCATTTCAGGCCTTATCATGGCTACGCCTAAATGACAGAAGAACTTTACATTCACATACCTTACTATTCCAAATTCTGCACACATATTTACCAACTTATTTAACAACACGTTTTCAACATTTATCGGCTCATCACAATTTAGGAACAAGATCACAAGACTCTTCTTTACTTTTGATACCACAACACAGGACCTGTCTGTACTCTGAATCTTACACAATATCTATGGCTAGAGCATGGAACTCACTTCCCAGTCATGTCAGGGACTGTCAATCGCTATCATTATTTAAATCCAAATTAACTGATATCTTAAGTTCGACACAATGAAAACATTAACTACATAACAACTATATAGAGCATTCTATTAATAATCATGTAGGAAGCTACTTACTTTATTTTATATCATTTTAATTTTATTATATTCTATGTTTTTGTTAGCATTAGCTAGTATTAGATCCATCATCATTGTATTTTGTTTAGTCTGTATTTTAATATCTTAAAATTGTAATATGTACTTAATTCTTGTATAATTTTACTATTCGCTGGTTGAGTGGAAGAGAAGGCCTTATGGCCTTAACTCTGCCAGCTAAAATAAATCATTATTATTATTATTATTATTATTATTATTATTATTATTATTATTATTATTATTATTATTATTATTATTATTATTATTATTATTATTATTTAGATGTCTCATCGAGGCACTAGGCCGACCCCCTATCACTCTCTGGCATCTATGGGTGAATAAATTAACTTGATTCAATAAGTGCCCATTAAGGAGCGCCCTAATCCCGGCACAAGGGAAAGAAAGTGCTTAAGAAGAAGAACAAAATTTTCACTGCGGTTCATAGGTGATATTCCATCGTGTCGTTATATTCTGATATGTCGACTTTTTCTGAGCTTTTGCTGGCTCCTTCTAGGCTGGACTTTGGCGACAGAATCTGAAATCAAATATCATGTGCCATAAAATGATTGTCTTATGTTAATAAATTTCTGTGTTATTACGGTATTTTATATTTTAATCTGATTTAAGAAGAAGCATCGTTGTAAAAATAAAAATCATTATTTTATTTCTATTATCATTACTTATTACAAGATTGTATTATTATTATTATTATTATTATTATTATTATTATTATTATTATTATTATTATTATTATTATTATTATATTAGTTAATACATATTACTAAAGCCTGCCGAAGTGGTCTAGTAGTTTCACTGCCCTTGCCCTTGTCCATAGGGTCGCGGGTGAAACTCAGCCGGATCGATAGATTTTTAGGATGGAAAAATCCAAGGGACGAGTCCTCCAGGAGGGGCTTTAAGCCGTGGGTCCCGGATCTGAAGATTTTCAACTTGTAAAAGATACACAAGCCTCAATATAAATGGTTCTTTGAAAATGTAACCATCCAAATAATACCTTAGTTGCCTACTAGATGTCTCATTGAGGCGATGGGCTAACAACATGTCACTCGTTGACACCTGTAGGTAAATAAGCGTAACTAAATTAGCTTGTTAAGGAACTCCCGCTAGGGAGCATTCGTGTCCCATGCTGGACGTATGCGTATACACACATACATACTCACATACACATATATATACGCACATACATAAGACAAAAATGTATTTTTAACTGGTGACAGTGCCTACACTTTCTGAAGCTGTAGTTATTTTAGTCGCTTTAACTGCTAACAATTACAGCAGGATTCTAAAGCTCTTGGGATACGATATTTTATGCATATTTCTTTTTATAAATTAAAGTCTGCAACATTCTACTGATAGACAATAAAATGATCAAAGCCTTCAATATCACAAATTTTATCTGTGTTTTAATTATGAAAATTGTTAAATAGTTTATAAATTGAGAAAGAAGAGATTTACTCTCTTATAAATTGCCTTCAGAAGTGTATACTTCTCGCTTCTAAATTAGATCAATTGTTTTAATATCTTTACAACGGTGTTTGTTAATTTATATTTTGTTTTGTTTCAGTTTCCGAGAAGGAAGTGAGACAGTGGTAAGTAGTTATTTATTACATTTTTAAGTACGATTGCACACAATAATTTCCCGATAATAACGTTCACTGTATTCTTATCGCTATCTATTCAGTTGTTATTTGAACTGACACCTAATGTGGTTTGATATGAATGTCCATTTGGTTGATGTGTTGTCATTCCCAGTTATTTCAATATATGGTCTGTGATAATTTTAAGAGAATCCGGGCTATGTGGCCGTTGTCCAGACTGGCGTTTCTTCTAGATGTTTCTCCCTCGATTGCTGACATCTTCAGTGGCGAGTACCGCACACTTGGCACCTTTAAGTCACGCTTATACAGTTACCTGTTGTCTATTTTTTTTTCTTTATTTATTTAAATTTATACTATGCCATTAATAATCTTTTTTTCGTTTTTTTTATATCTTGGACATATATATTTAATTCGTTAAATTTAGAGTAAATCAAAATGCATTATAAATATTAATTGTATTGTATTTATAACATGTAATCGTTTATGTATCTTATAATTTAGATGTAAGACTATTTTTCATGTATTTTTTAAAACCTGGTTGAGTGCCAGACAAGGCCTTAAGGCCTTAAATCTGCCAGGTAAATTAAAGCTATTTATTATTATTATTATTATTATTATTATTATTATTATTATTATTATTATTATTATTATTATTATTATTATTATTATTATTATTATTATTATTATTATTATTTACTTACTTACTTACTTACTTACTTACTTACTTACTTACTTACTTACTTACTTACTTACTTACTTACTTACTTACTTACTCACTGGCACTATCGAACCCGAAGGTTCATGGCCGCGCGGACATAAGCTCTCCATACATCCCTATCCTGAGCTAATGTTTTCCAATCATTCCCTGTATAATCTACTTCCCTCAAATCATAGTTAATGTTGTTCTCTCACCTCATTCTTGGTCTACCAACTGGGCGTTTTCCCTCTGGCTTTCCTACAAGAAGCTTCCATGCACGTCTATCATTCCCCATACGCGCAACATGTCCTGCCCATCACAGTCTACGAGACTTAACTGTTCTTATTATATCTGGCTTCCTATAAAGACCATGTAAGTTCATTGTTATGTAGTCTTCTCCATTCACCTGTCTGTTCATCTATCTTTGGTCCAAAAATTTTCCTAAGAACTTTATTCTCAAATACTCGTAATCTCCTGTCCTCCCTTTAAGTAAGAGTCCATGTTTCGCACCCATATAATATAAAAAAAAAAACTCCTGGCGCGACAGGCCTACAAGGCCCTTAGCCTACCAGCCGGCTGCTGGCCTCACATCCACATGTGTCAATCACAGAGGTAGATGATCAACAGCCAGTGTAGGGGTGACATGTGGTCAGCATGTCGAGTCCCCCAGCCGTTATAACTGGTTTCCTCAACCTGGAGCCGCTACTTATTGTAGCTACCCAATTGCCTCACGATGCTGGGTGGGCACCGGTCCCATACTGGCCGAAATACCATGAGAAAATTTCTTCCCCCATGGAGACTCGAACCAGCGCAAGTCCCGTAGCTCTGCGCCAAGGCTTCCTACCTTAACCGCTCGGCTACGGCGCGATAACTGGTAGAATAATAGTTTTATATATTTTCAGCTTAATGTTTTTTTGAAAGGAGTTGGGACATCAAAAGTCTCTGCAATGCATAATAGCATGCATTTCCAGAATTGAGCCTATGTTTAATTTCTTTTTGCATCTCATTCCTATTTCTGATTATTGTTCCTAGATATTTGAATTCAGCCACTTCCTCAAAATTTCCCTCATTTGTCATTAACTGTCCATTTCCATTATATACTGAATTTCTACGTGTGACCATATATTTAGTTTTACTGATATTTACTTCCAGTCCTAATTTCTTAGTGTTACTCAATAGTGTGTGCGTGTTGGCCTTTAGTATCTCCTTGCTATGGGCCAGTAGTACTACATCATCAGCATAAACTAACAGCTTATTAATACCATTCAGTTGTAAGCCTTCCTCATTCTCTAAAGATTTAATGGCATGCTCTAGTACAAAATTAAATAGTAGAGGAGATATTATTATTATTATTATTATTATTATTATTATTATTATTATTATTATTATTATTATTATTATTATTATTACTTCTATGAAGCGTTCCCTATATTCAATAGTCTATAATGTTGCATCATTAGATATTTAATTCCCAGTGGACTCCCCAAACAACATAACATTTAAAACTGTGATCTACTGTGAGCATCGATCTTTAAAATATAGCAATTCTGTGAAGCAGCATTGCTACATTGTATTTTTTATTTAAAATTGAGAACTTTCTTAAATATATGGGGCTAATAGTCATTCATTTCTGTGCTCTTTTTATGAAACTTTTTTTTTCAATTTAAAATACATTAATAAATATTTGTTTTAGAACATACTGTATTTTTCTCTTTAATTCTTCTTTGTTGTTTAGCACTCCCTCCTTTGTGCCGGACATAGAATTTACAAGCTAATGTCGGTGGGACATTCCCTTATAAATAGTGAATTGTCTACCTCAAAACCTCACACTGAACAGATACACATTCGGTAGTAGGACGTCAGGGTTACAGTTAAAGATAGCACAATACAAGACAAGGGCGCACGTCTACACCTCTTCCCAACTAAGTTCCAGTTGTAATGTAAACAAACCAGGGGTGTGACTGCGTTTTCATTGGTCGAAAATGGTTTTACCTTCAACCGTGTAAAAAATATAGTTCGCTCTCTAACACTCGGAATAAAGGAAATAAGGATAATAAATAGATGTATTATCTAGCACGTGTCTATGTAAGTTATATGGGAGAATCTTAAAAAATAGTATTACATTAAAAAAGTATTCAATTGAATAAATATGAAAATCACATAAAACTTCAAGGTTTATTTTCATTTAATTAAATTAATTAAAAAAGTATTATTATATCTTACGCACATGCAATGGAGAATACATTGGGAATTCAACTGTTTCAAATTGGCTGCTATCTATAGAATTTCTTAAAACATTGGAAATGAAACAATTAGAAAAACTGAGAGAAACAAATTATTATCAATATTTTCAAAAATTTTAGTAAAAACATCCTACATTAGCCACTGAAGATGTGAAAATAACAGCAGAATTTACAGGAGAGTTAGCATAACTAACTAACTCACTGGCACTATTGTACCGACTATCGTCTTCTACCATTTCTATTACGCTATTCTTAATTTCAAAACCTCCTATTGTTATCTCTCTATTACGAAACCTATCTTTAAATTCCAATCTAGCTTGTATCATACAAGCTTCTAAGCAGAGTCTGTAGCCGGGCACAAAATACAGACAAATTTCGTCTTTCTGGAAATTAACCACTCGTGCATTACCCAACATAAATACTTCAGGTTATCACTAACGTCCTTAACTTTACCTTTTATATAAATAACTCTGATCATGAGAGTAATGGGAACATGCTCTATAGCACACAAATCTCAGGTTCAAGTATTCGTTAACACAGCTAAGCAAATTGTAAGAAGAAGACATGAATGATTTAACTAAAATCTATATAATTAATATTGTAAGAAAACAAACAATATAATTAGCTGTCGTAATTAAATGATTGAAAGTAAACATAATAGAACAGAAAATAACAGTGAACAGTCGTGGATATTAATTAACAAAAGTTTACATACACTCATACTTAATGTCCTCAGTCATTCTAACGGAATAATCTTCTTCGAACAGCTTTCTTCCTTGAAAACTCGAAGTTGAACAGTCCTCGCTCAGGAATCTTCCTCAGATTCCCGGTGACCTTACAGGAACGAAACTTAGCTTACGACTGTTAATGACACAACACTTCCGTCGCGGATATCGGTCTGGGCGCATCGCAACTCGCGCCGATGACGTGAAGGAGGGGAAATGAGGGAAGGGGTAAAAAGGAGAGGAAAGAGCACCGAACACAATATCCACCATCACAGAGGGTATTACATACGTCACAGCAGTAAGTTTTTACGTCACCACGTCACACTATCGAACCTGTAGTTTCATGACTGCATGGACATAAGCTCTATATACATCCCTATCCTGAGCTAATGCTTTCCAATCGTTCCTTGTATAATCTACTTCCCTCAAATCATAGTTAATGTTGAACTCCCACCTCACTCTTGGTCTACCATCTGGGCGTTTTCCCTCTGGTTTTCCTACAAGAAGCTTCCATGTATTTCATTCCCCATTTGTACCACATGTCCTGCCATCGCAGTCTACGAGACTTGACTGATTTTATTATATCTGGCTTCCTACAAAGACCATGTAGTCTACTGTTAAGTAGTATTCTCAATTCGCCTGTCTGTTCATCTCTCTTCGGTCCATTATTTTTCCTAAGAACTTTATTCTCAAAAACTCGTAATCTCCTTTCCTCCCTTAAAATAAGAGTTAATATTTTGCGTCCATATAATATAACTGGTAGAATAAGTTTTATATATTGTCAGTTTAAAGGAGTTGGGATGTCAAGAGTCCCTGTAATACATGATAGCACGCATTTCCAGAATAGCGCCCATGTTTAATTTCTTTTGTGCATCTCATTCCTATTTGTTATTATTGTTCCTAGGTATTTGAATTCAGCTACTTCCTCAACATTTTCCTCATTTGTCATTAGCTGTCTATTTCCATTATATAATGTATTTCTATGGCGTGAACATATATTTAGTTTTATTGATATTTACTTCCAGTCCCAATTTCTTAGTGTTACACAATAGTGTGTGCGTGTTGTCCTTTAGTATCTCCTCGCTATCGCCCAATAGTACTACATCATCAGCATAAACTAACATCTTATTAATACCATTGAGTTGTAAGCTTTCCTCATCCTCTAAAGATTTTATGGCATGCTCTAGTACAAAATTAAATAGTAGAGGAGATAGTGCATCTCCTTGCTTCAGCCCATTGTGGATTTCAAAAGTATCCGAAAACTCTTTGCCTACACGCACCCTACTCTTTGTGCCATTTAGACACATTGTATAAGTCTAAATAACTTTTTAGGAATTCCGAACTCCATCAGAATATAACTTCTCCCTCTTAATTGAATCTTATGACTTTTTTAAGTCTACGTATAGTTGATGTAGAGTATCATTATATACATATATTCTGCTCGTAATGAAAAAGACAAAGACAGGATATCCATCGACATCATGGAAATGTCGTGAATGTCTTATTAGATACGTTCATATAGGCTACAAATTTTTGTCATAAATAAATAAGAAATGGAAGTTTCTAATTATTATTTGTACCATCTTACCTTGTATTCAGTCTTATTTCCCCTAAAATGCGATGTTACCTAAGAACAATGTTTCTATCTATGACAGTTCCGTATACAATTCAGTCATATGGCGTGTATATATAGCACCATGTGTCCTATAATAGACGGATACAAATTTGTTTACAGTTCAATCGGAATTAATATTGGCAGATACTGGAGTTGTAAAATTCCCTAATCTGCCAGTAATCCAACCCGGACAACCTGAATGGAAAGAAGGGACTCTTAACGGTTTACCACCGCGAGGTATTACTCATTGTAAGATACTGTAATGTTTTATATTAATTTGTTTCATGTAAATTAACACTTTGTCTTCAAACGTTTTATCTCGATAAACTTATAATGACAATAAGAAGCGCACATGAAAATCATTATAGAACTTCAAAAAGGCCAACTGGCCAAAGTACACAGACATTCTAGAAACTGAATTAGACAGAAGTAAAATAAATTTTGCCCAACATCCGGATACGATCTGCAACCAAATCAACAGCATAATCCTTAATACAGCAAAAATGGCAATCCCATTTGGAAAACAGAAACAATATAAATGTTTTTGGAATGAAGATCTAGATAAACTGAACAAAGAGCGTGACGAACTACGTAGACAAGCAGACACATCTAGAGACCCAGCCCATGTAAGGATGTGGAGACAATCAGCTGCAATATTTAAACGCAAGGTAACAGAAGCTAACCGATCCAGTTTTCATAATTTCATTTCCAAACTCAATTATAGAACAGATACATTCATAAATAAAATCCAGAACAGAATTAATGTCCCGAAGAAAGAGCCTATTAAATCTAAAGGCAACATTCAAACATCAGATGAAACGATCGCCAATAATTTTGCTACGCATTATTCCTCATCGCAGAAGAAGACACGATACATCAAACAACAAGATAGGGCACTTCGACAACTTTTTTAGCAGACAGTTCTGAGGAATCATATATTACAGACTATAAGGAAAATGAAATTTTTTAACGAAAATTTTACCCCTTATGTACTAAACATCGCAATAAACAACCTCAAAACCCGAAAATCGCTAGGACCTGATGATATATTCACTGAGTTCCTCTGCCATATGGGACGTGCTACAATCCATACCTATTTAATACAATTTGGAATTCTACAGTCCCATCACAGTGTAAAAAATCTGTAATAAGACCCATCCTGAAGACAAATAAATCACCTGAAGATATGGAAAATTATAGACCAATTTCATTAACAAGCCACCTCCCAAAGACCATGGAAAGAATGATAGTCAACAGATTGAATTGGTATATGGAAAACCATAACATCATCCACCCTGCCCAAGTTGGCTTTAGACACAATCGCTCTACAAAATAACAAGTTGTGTTGCTCAGCCAACATATTAAAGATAACTTAGATAAAGGCATACGACTCAGTGTGGAGATCAAAAGAACTGAGTAAATGGTGTACGGAAAATTCCATGACAATAAATGTATCCAAAACAATGCGCCAGACATTTTCTCTTTGTCATAAAGAAATAAAACCATCCATAAACCTTAAGAACACTCCGCTTGATCATGTTACTAAATACAAGTATATATGTGTTACTTTCGATACTAAACTTACCTGGAAAGAACACATAGCCGACATAACCATGAGAACTACTAAAACACTCAACGTTCTGAAGAGACTGGCTGGTACAAAATGGGGTTGTGCTACATCAACACTAAATCTCACATATAAAATTTATGTTAAACCAGTAATCAAATATTGTTGTGGATCACTCATAACTGCTTCAATCCAGCTAACCTAGAAAATGGAACTACTCCAAAATCAAGCAATGAGAATTATATCAGGTGCTGTAAAATCAACTCCGATTAGCTCCCTACGCCAATATACCAAGAACATGGACATAAAATAAGAAATTATTGAATCAGCACTCAAAGTACATGAAAACCTAATATGTTTGCCTGAAATCGACTACCCTCCTAAAAACACATATCATGACCGTAGGCTCAAAACACAAGAAGGCTTCCTGCAAAAAACATTAATTAAAAGAAAACAATTAGATATATCCTGGAAGGGATCTGAACTGCTCCCAATAAACAACCCCCTTGAACTACATCACATAAATTACAACCCAGACCTGTTGGAAATAGACAAGAAAAACTATGTTTGTGATGAGGTACTTCGAACTGCAGCTCTGGAGACATTGCATATCCGATACCCTATTGACAAATGGCTCCATGTCTACACAGATGGTTCCCAATTAGATAAGAGTGGAAATACCGGAGCAGAAATCCACTGCCAAATCTTCTCCGCATACCTCTCTCTTGGAAGACATCAGACATCATTTCACGGCGAGGTTAGAGCTATATCCACAGCCCTGAGTCAATTAACGTGCAAGTCTCAATCGTTTCTGAATGCTGTCATCTTAAGCGATTCTAAGGCAGCCATATCAGCAATAAAAATTACCTAGCATATCCTGCTAACAAAGAAATATTACAGAGTAGATAGATCATCATAAATCTCAATATAGCAGGTAAAAATGTTTCTCGGCCGTGTATACCATCCCACTGTAGGATTACAGAGAACGAAATGGCAGATTTGCTGGCAAAGAAAGGAACCCACATCCTTCAGATATCTCTGAACATTATATCTTACTCTAGAGCAGCTATGAACATCCGCTTCAGAGTGAGAGAAGCCTTCAGAACCTCCCTAGAGCTCCAAATGACTGACAAACCTTGGAAAGCATCTATCCAAACTACACTGCCAGATTGGCCCAGAAGTGTAGCCGTTGCATCATTCCGTACTGCAACAGGACACCTTCATCGCCTCGGTCTTCTACCAACTCAACAATGTATCCTCTGCAACACTATGGAAGATATGGTTGCTGATCACATCCGAACTTGCCCTACCCTAACAACCAACAATTTCGTGGACAGATACTGGGAAGCCAGGGAAAAGATGATGAACATTTTATAATATTTCTTGTTATTTTTTGTTATTTTTATTGTTTGTTTTCCTCAGTCATTATTGGCTAATGAAAAATTTCAAAAGCCACTGCATTTAAATAAATAACTTATTTTCACGGACTAACTAATTTACTCAAGGGAACTATCGAACCGGGGTTCATGTTCGCGCTGATATAAGCTTTCTATACAGCCCTATCTGAGCTAATCTACTTGCTTGCGTATTTTGTAGTTCAGTAGTACTTATGTCTTATGGTTGTATTTTTACAGTGAAATATGTAATTCTTTCGTTGAAGGTCTCTGTTTTAGTCCGGCTCAATGCTACCTACAGGCATATCTCGCAGGGTCCTTCATACACCCAGGCCCATCTAGCACGAACAAAATAAATATATCGTGAGGGGGGGGGCTTATCAAGAAGTTCTGTAAATTATATCTAATTGGATTGGATGTACGTAAACTCCTATACTATATACAGATTGAAAGCAGAATGTAGAACAGACGGAAGATGTAAATGCATCCTGAGAATGCATGACCAGGAAACATTATGCATTCCATGGCCTACTAGGAAAGTGTTACAAGATAATTGTTCCTCGTTGCATATTCAGTGCACAAAATACAACGCACTTCCATCTCGTTTAGCCAGATTACAAAAAAAATGTTTATTTTATTATTTTCTGTTAAGTGTAATAGATTCAAATTAAATTCTCATGAAATGTATGAGCAAGTTAATATTTATGATATGATAATGCGGTTCCCCGGTTACGCCGTAGAAATGAAAACAACCTTTTTTACATCACTGACGCCGCATTATTGTTTTACATAACATTATTTAACTGAGCGCATTCCGTTTCAAGTTTTATTATATGTACCAATAACACACTATGCTCAGCCAGTAATAATAATAATAATAATAATAATAATAATAATAATAATAATAATAATAATAATAATAATTATTATTATTATTATTATTATTATTATTATTCTGAAACACAAAATTAGAATCGTGCAAAATAGAAACAGTTTAGAAGATAAACATGCTGAACAAATATATTCTTTTATAGCAAAACTCAGCACCACCATGTAAAAAACATTTTCATATGCTAGATTTTTCTAATTAATTACATTTTAATGTTTAATTGGAAGTTTAAGCAGTGGAAATTTTAATAATTAATGCAAATTAGATTTGGTTATATTCTTGAATATTGATTAAATAATTGCTTGAATATTGAATGTTGAAAGATGAAATTTGAATTATTATTTAATTTGCACAAACAATAGTCTAGAAATGGAATTGATTAGTATATATTAGGAGGATATGTGTTACTTCGGTGGTTAAGGCACTGCGCTACAAGCCGGAAGGTCGACGGTTCAAGTCCCGGTGGGTCAGGATTTTTAAACTGACACAAACATTCTGGCGGCACTATGGTCCTGGGGTCGACTCAGCCTCTACCGGAAATGAGTACCAGACGCTTCTTCTGGGGTAAAGGCGGCCGTCACGCAGGGCTGACAACCCGGCTGACATCAAGTGCCGATTGTCCAGAAAAAAGTGGGAGCCTTAACCTCCCACTACCCCAAGGGTCTCCTGAGGCCTGTAGTGGGATCACTTTACTTTACTTTTTTGTGTTACTTCGGGTGTATAATTTATTAATGGGGATTGGTTGTAAAATAAATCTTATTTGAAATATTGTCAGAGTAGTAGGGGGTACTTTGGATAGGTATGTCAAACGGATTTGAAGTGTTAAATACGATTTGATTTGTTGAATTATTTGAAGGAATTAGGCGAAGGTTTATTCGGGAGTCCTGAACACTAAATCTAATCGTGTCTCAAACTTGTACCATGCTTCAGGGCGAAAAAAAGATGGCTAAAATCAGAACTTTGTTGAAATTATAGCAATAAAACTTTATTGACCCACATTTATAAGTAGTCCACCGCTGTGGTCTCGAGGCTGCCTTGTCACGCAGTGGCCCGGGTTCGATCCCCGGTCGGGACAGTTTTTCTGGGTGAGGTTTTTATCCGGGTTTTTCCTCGCCTGAAAGACAAATGTCAGAAAAACTTTAAGGCACAAACAGTCCCCGAAATAATATGGCCATCATCATCATCCTTCACCGGTGTGGTAAGCAACGGGAAGCTACAACGTCTACAATTCCCTAGTAAAGCTGCAAGCAAAGCATGAAAATGTTATGATTGTAGTGAAGGACCTGCCTTCGGGCAGAATTACTATAGATGGATTTATAGGTAAGAAGAAAATCACGAACAAGTTGATTATGGCGATGGCGGTAGCCGTGGTGGTTAAGAAGAAAAAGAAGGTGGTGTTGATAACTCTAAGGCATGTGGAAGCTAGAAGCTCTTAGATAAACATTCTGAAATAAGGAACCTCTGGTCGTCGCGCCCTATGTTTTGTATTTATATTTCCTTTTTTTAACTAGTTATTCGTATCGCTTAACAGATAATGTCGATAGGTGAAGAAACCACTTAATAATGTTGTTAAATCTTATATTAATGTCAAATTGCATTAATACGTTAATGATATTTACATTTACTCTACTATCACACTTTACATACTGAAGACTGTTTAGAAAGAACATTTCCTTGTTATGTGTTTAACTAACTCATTGGTACTATCGAACCGCGCGGACATAAGCTCTCCATACATCCCTATCCTGAGCCATTTCTGTTTCAATCATCCCTGTATAATCTACTTCCCTCATTCTTGGTCTATCAACTGGGCGTTTTCCCTCTGGTTTTCCTACGTATGAAACCTCCATTGCAGCTCTTTCATTCCTTATTCGTGCCATATGCCCTGCACATTCTCAAATACGCGTGACATTTTCTTCTCCCTTAAAGTAAGAGCCAATGTTTCGCATCCACATAATATAACTAGGAGATAACAGTTTTATATATTTTCAGTTTAACGTTTATTTAGAGAATACATAATAGCAAGTATTTCCAGAATTGAACCTATGTTTAATTTCTTTGTGTGTCTCATTCCTATTTCAAATGATTGTTCCTAGGTACGGTATTTGAATACAACCACTTCTTCAAAATTCTCCAGTCCATTTCCATTATATAATGTATTTCTTTGTGTGGACATAGGCCTATATTTAGTTTTATTGATGTTTACTTCCAGTCCGAATTTCTTAGTATTACTCAATAGAGAGTATGTGTTGGCCCTTAGTATCTCCGCGTTATCGCCTAATAATACTACGTCATCAACATTGTGTCATACCACTGAGCTGTAGGCCTTCTTCATCATCTAAGATTTGATGCCATGCTCTAATACAAAATTAAATAGTAGAGGAGATAGTGCATCTCCTTGCTCTAACCGATTGTGAATTTCAAAAATATCTGAAGACTATTTTCCTACACGCACCCTACTCTTTGTGCTATTTAAACACTTTCGAATAAGTCTAACTAATTTATTATGAATTTGGAACTCCAGCCAGGTACTACAGGCCTATAACTTCTCCCTCTTAATTGAATCGTATGCCTGTTTTGAAGAGTGCATACAGTTGATGCACAGTGTCATTATATTCCCATTTATTTTTCTAAAATATGTATTATATTAAAAAATGTGGTCTGTTGTAGACCTGTTTCATCTAAATCCACATTGACGATCTCCTATTATACCATCAATATAGGAGTAGGCCTAAATCTGCTTACTAATATAGGCCTATATGTCAGAATATTGTATGAAGTTGAAAGCCTTATTATATTTTAGGATATTAAATACAGTAATATTTCTAGTTCTATTGACTCTGAGGTATCGGATAGGCCACAATTTTACCAAAACTAATAATGGTCAATTCTTTTAGCGATCGACGAAAATTTACACCACAATATATTCACAAGAGTAGTTTTTTTAAAATCCCCAACATCTTTATTCTGTTCCTGATAGAAATAAATGGCATTAAGTCCTCTACATAGTTATTACAGTATCTCAAATTTACTCTTTTACAAACATCCATTCTTGCCTTTAATAGTAAAATGTATTGTACTTTTAATTATGTATATAGTTAATAATACTAATGTATAATTAACAATAGTAATAGTAGGCCTATTACTAAAACACATTTTTTGGTGTTTTGATGTTGGAGAATAAAAAAGAAGAGAGAATTAAGAATGCTGCGTCAAGATCCGGATGTGGTAGCAAGAGTAGAGGACTGCGATGGCTTGTTCACACATTATGTCAAGAGAACTCAAGATTGACAAAAATAGCTATGAAAAACTATCCACGAGGTAAAATACCAGTGAGCAGACCAAAGTACGCTGGGAAGTCCAAGTGCACAAGAGTAGAAGGCCACTTGGAAGAAGTGGAAAACAGGCATTGTACAGGACCCTTATGAATAGGGCAAACAACCCACTTCGGTTTGAAATAATGCAAAATTAATGAATTCATTGAATATTGTTGCCAATTATCAACCGCTGTGGCCAGGGGTAACATCCTTCCCGGGACATAGTTATATGGGGTCTAAGTAAATTGTATCCCAGTCAACGTCCATTCCTTACGTGGTCGGTAATGGATCCTGGTCCACATAGCATTCCCTAATGTTCTTACTTGTGATGGTTATTCAATTTTACGGTATTGTTAATCTGGTACAAATAGAAATGTTTTAATATTTGAAGGAAAAAATAAATAAATAATGAAATAAACACCAAATTAAGCAACCATTATTTTTTTTACTTTATTGATGTAATGGAAGAATTTAATCCGAAGTTTACATGTTATGTAGACGTTTAAGAATCCGTCTGAAAGATGAAATAGAAAGAAGAGTTTGTAGCTGAAAAATGACTGTTAACAACGGGATAAATTACCACTTTGAATTTGTAAAATCGGTGAGTGTTAAATTTTTACCATCGGGCTAGAAATAGTTTTAACATCCACCGCTGTGGTCTCGAAGTACCGTGCTGCCTTGTTACGCAGCGGACCCGGGTTCGATAACCGGTCGGGACAGTTTTCTGGGTGAGGTTTTATCGGGGTTTTTCCTCAACTGTAAGACAAATGTCAGGAAACTTTAAAGCCCAAACGGTCCCCGAACATCATAAGGCCATCGCAAACATCATCATTCATATTCATTTTAGATTAAGCTTAGGATTTTGGACTCTCCTGGCGCACCACTACCATCATCACCCATCATATCATCAGGGCAACGTAACCCCGTCTTCCAGGCGTCCCAACCTCAGAAGCGGGTTACAGTTACGCCATTGACAGGAGAGAACACCAGAAATGTCCAAAAGGACAAACTGTAGCATTAAAAAAAATCATACATTTTTTGGGTTGGCCCAGCCAACTTCCACGCAGTATTTCCTGGGTAATGCTAATAGGCTGGGGCACAATGCACCTTCCCTACAATTTTTTGACCCGGGACCCAATATACCTACTACGCTTTTTGACCCTGGATTCAATTTACCGTACCTTCTATCCAGTTTATCGGAGCCGGTTTTGTGACTGTGAGAAGTCTTCTGGGTAAGATTTTTTTAGGATGTTTCCTCTTCTGTAAGACAAATTTCAGAACATAATCGCTGTATGCCTTCTAGCCACCAATATCACCCATATATTCACCTTGTTAAAATGAATATATTAATGAATTGATCGTCTTGAGCTTTTATTTTGTCATGGAAGTATTCGTGATTTTGAGCTGATCGGAGTCCCTTCAACTTCTCGTTAGGACAAAAAGCTTGTAGATCTGTATGAGCTATTGTTAAAAATTCCCTTACGACGGACATGGGGTGCCTACTAAGAGAGCTATTAAACAAAGTAAAATAAATGTTACTTAAAATGTAATTTACACTTGTTTAACTCAATTTTTCTAAGCAAATTAGCTTCCGCACATCCTCTCCATGTTTTTTTTTTTTTTTAATTTGTAAATGTGTATCTGATTAGCATTATAGAGGTCCAAATCAGATTTCATAAAACGTCTTACATTTTTTAATTTGTATGCTGATAAATGATGTCCAATCACTTTCATGAAGATAACTGGAAGACACTTAGTAACAAAAATGCAACCAAGTTTGAGGGATTGCGTCACGTCAACCATGGTATTCCCGATATTGTCTCCTACCAGCCAATGGCAGCAATCATTTAAGTGGGTCTTGGCTCCTCAGAACTGTCGTGACATGGATTTAAATTTACATGTTACTATGACGCTCGCTACTAAGAACTATTTTTTAAGAAAGATGGCGTAATATAAAAATGTAAAAAAAAGTTTTATTAAAAATTTATTTAATTCGTATTTCGCTTTGTGTTGGATTCAACTTTTTAATTATATTTGTTCAAATTGTTCAATCTCTTGTTTTAACTGTAATTTACTTCTTGCGAGTTAATGAAAAAATCAACTGTATGGAAGCCCAACTCAAACAAATTAACCTATATTTTTTAATACTAATATAACGAGTTGTACATATTATCACAACAAAGTTGGGAGATTATTTATGTTGAGATGATATGAACCACGTGTTTTATATTTTCTATTTAGTGAATAAAATCACAAAAACAGTATGATAAATTCATAAATGTGTTAATAACATTTACCATTATATATGTTCAATACGTACCCCATTTCAAGTACCGCTGATAATGATCAAACGTATATGCGATCGAATTAAATACTCAGTGAATATTTTATTAATATTAAACTTTAGATTCTCGTCTTGGTGTAACGTACAGGCTGGGAGTTCCCCAGGGCAGTGTTCCCGGTCCTCTTCTTTTTTTCAATTTACATTAATGACTTATCAACTGTACTAAAGCGCTGTCGTTATCACCTCTATGCTGACGATCTCCAAATGTATCTACATTCACCTCCAGATTCCCTCTATAGCAGTTTGACGAAAATTAATGACAATTTCGTGTCTATCTTTAACTGTTCAAGTTTCGATCTAAATCTGAATCCTAACAAATCACAAGCCATTCTAATGGGACAACAAAGATTGCTGACAACCTTTGACATATCTAACACTTCTAAACGTTACTACAAACAATATAATTGTCGCTTATACTTCTTCAGTAATAGATATCGAACTATAACTAGACACAAATTTAACCTGGCAAATCTGCTTGCGTTCGTTTCATCTTTAACATCCACCGTTAAGATATTCACGAATACTTCAATAGTCTCTCTTGGCTCCGTCTTATTGCTAGTGACAGACGTAAATTGCACTATCATTCACTTATTTTCAAGCTTCTGAATTCCTACACTCCTAGATACCTGGCTTCCAGATTTTGAGAAGTTATCTACTTACTACAATATTGACACAAACAATCACTCTCCACAGAAATTAATCTTATTGCACCTCTTTCACAGTAGCCTCTGCCCAATCGTGGAATTCTCTCCCTTAAGATATTAGGGGTTGCCGCAGACTTGACAATTTTAAATAATCCTTATACAATCACTTTTTAAATATTTTTTCCAGAACTAAATTGATTTTATGTCATTAATGGTACGTTTTTTCTCATTTTTCTATCTTGTAAATTTTATACATGTATTTTATTTGTTAAATCTAGAGTAAATCAAAATATATTGTAAATTATAATTACATTGTAGATATGCCCTGTAATTATTTAGTTTATTTCAATTTGGATGGAAGGACATTTTTGTATACTTTTTAAATGGTTAAGTGGTAGACAAGGCCTTAAGGCCTTAACTCTACGAGGTAAAATAAAGCTACTAGTATTATTATTATTATTATTATTATTATTATTATTAAGTCGAAAATGACGAAAATGAGTTGAGGGCTCTGTGATCATTTTCTAAGCCTTCAGCGCACAGTGAAGACCCCCGGACTCTAATACTATCCGAGATGCAAAAATATTTATTTCTTGATATCTCGTAACAAAATTATTGCAAGTCCTCAATCAACCTGAAAAGTAGCTATTTTATTCTTATCTAATTATTCCGTGTGGACACAGATATGAAAAGGATGTTTTTTTCGAAATGAAATAAATTGTTTTAATGTTTCAATCAAACTCATTTTAACAAAAAGTAAGCACGTTGATTGATTGGTTTCCATAGAATATCCAAGAATATCAACATTTACACGTATATCTTATAAATTCAAATAATAAAAATATTTCAATGCTCTCTTCCTATGAACAATTGTAACAGAAAAACTATAAAATTGTACCAGTATACAGCTGTTTAATGGCATTCTTATACGAAATGTCCACAGATATCTGAGCTAAATAGCCTGTATAATATATCTGATTATCAATTATTATTATCATTACTTTAAATTATCTTCATTTCACAAATTGCCCTATGGATAAAAATGGAAGAAATAACATTAAAATTTAAATATATTAATAAAAGTAGGCCTATGTGTAGAGGAGTTTTTCACCGCCCTTTAATGTGTCAGTCGAGAGGAAACGCGTGTAATAACCAACCTGGTTTACAATTAACCTTCATGAAGACAGATGGTATGTGGATACGGTGGTACAAATTTCTTATGCTGCAAGCACTGTTGGTGTTAAGTTTTGCACGGAAATGCTTGTGGTGCTGTGTAATTTTGATTAATTGTATGGCCTGTCACAAGGTGTGTGAGTTATTACAGCCAGAACATTCCTCTAATTCCTACACAAAGCAATCTTTGATCAATTGTTCAATCAACCTCGCCAAATTATGCTACTGTTTAAAACATTAGTAAATTCAAACTTATAGGCTTCAGTTAGAATTTCTTTATGGATTTACTGCAAGATTTTAAACCGTGTAGTTCGGATACAGATGCGAGGATATAGATACTATACCTCCGTGACAGACTATAAATATTGTTTATAAGATTCTTAACCCTTCTATGCTTCGTGTATTCATAAGGTTCTTGCAAGACGAGTATCAAGATGTGGTAGTGAAGTGTGGACATTATCGAAAGAAGAGATGAATGCTGAATACAGCAAATATAAATGTCGATGTATTCCCCCTACAGCTGCCTAATACAACGTGGTACGATAAAAGAAATAAGTTATGGAAGTGTTGGGGGTAAAACCAATCCTATATCATATCCAAAACTACCAATATATTGGAAAATCCATTTTCAATGAATGCCATCTCACAAAAGTTCCATTTTCAATGAATTGCATCTCACAGAATTCCAAAAACTATGCCCTCATTACTATCCCCCAAGCAAGAGATCGCTGGTGACGTCCAAAAAAGAGGTGGATGGAAAATTCCTTTTTGAAACGTTTTGGCAAGGTCACATTGCCTTAAATTGCTTCTAGGGATAATGAATGATGATGTAATTCATATGTTTCTTCGTTGTTGTGAAATAGTTATTTATGTACCAAAGGAATTGTGATTATTATGTCCTGAGCACGACAGGTTACAAGGCCGAGGGTCTTTGGCCTCACGCTTAGTAAGTGGCACGAGGATATAATAACTAATAATACCCTTGATACTCGTAAATAGATAATTTTATTTGTTATTGCTTTTTAATGAAAAGGAAAGAAATTGTGTGTTAAAACATGAAATGCACACAAGCAAATTATTTTATTGTCGCTTTTTCATGTCCAACAAGTTATTTTGTTGTTAAAGGACTCTTATCTAGAGAGTTTGTTTATTCAATAATGCATTCAAAATGGAAGAATAAGTAAATGTTTCAAAAGCAATTTGTGAATTACAAGAGAAGCTGAAGAAAAGTTACTGCCCGACAAGTCAAGAAAAATATACTGCAAGGAATATGTGAAGTGGATGGTAGATAGACATGTGGATGATGTTAATGTACCGGTTGTTTTGGTTGTACTTCGAGAACCAGGCACATTAATTTTCACCAACTCATTGTCGACAACATTCTCAATGCTAAAAAATACTTTAATAGTAAACAGGAATGCGTTTCACGGGAAAATTTAACAAATGTAATTTCTGTCTCAGTTCCTATAAATACTAAATTGTGTTTAAAAGCTAATTTTGTTAATTTAAATATTTAATTGCTGTATTAATATTTTTGTATACATAGTAAACTTAATGTCGGAGCGTGCGTTTTGAAAATGGTATTATCCGCGGAGGTATTATGAAATCAATTGCATATTTATACCGTATCCTAGCAACAAACTAACAATTATAAAGTACTAAGACGTAACATATTTTTAGTTGATTAAAAATTAAATCACTGAATTAACCAGAAGCGTATCTTGGCACAATTCTGTCACATGATTGATGATCGGGGCAAGAGGTACTATACCAGAATTCTTACCCAAATTTTGGAATTCCTTAGATTTGGACAGGGTGTATCTTTCTAAAATTGCCATCGCTGCCATTAGAGGATCAATTTCAATTTTAAGGAACCATATTTACAAGATTTCTACTTTATAGTGTGTATCCTTCAATTAGGCCTACAATTTGAATTTTTTAATGTATTTACAAAATGTACTTCATCAATTCCAAAAATTGTCTGTATCACTTTGTCCTTGAGGCAATCATCTAATGAGGAAAGTTGTATATAATAAAAAACATGCTATTATGCATTATAGGGACTCTGTCATCCCAACTCCTTTCAAAAAACGTTAAACTGAAAAAAATATATAACTGTTATTCTCCCAGTTATATTATATGGATGTGAAACAAGGACACTTACTTTAAGGGACGAAAGAAGATTACGAGTATTACAGAATAAAGTTCTTAGGAAAATTTTGGGCCAAAAAGAGATGAACAAACAAGTGAATGGAGAAAACTAATTAATAGTGAGCTACATGATATGTATTCGTTTATTCATGCATAGTGTTCTGCTCAAGAGTAGGTCTTTCTCTGCAAACTCAGCATTTTCCACTCTTTCCTTAACTCAGCTTTCCTTTTCGTATTTGCATACAAACCATTTATTACACGCTTTATATTAGCTTGACCTGTATCTATCTATCTATCTATGTAACTGAATCTATCTATCTATCTATCTATCTATCTATCTATCTATCTATCTATGTAACGGAATTTTTCAACGCGATTTTCATCCACTTGAAATCATTGGATCGACTTGAAACTTTGTATATTTGTAGAGGACCCGTGACAATACAATAATTTCATATTTATTTTCTAAAATCCTGGCCATAATCATCAAAAAATCAAAAAAAGTGTTTTTGTATCAATGTAACGGAATCTTTCAACGCGATTTTCATCCACTTAGAAACATTGACTCGACTTGAAACTTTGTATACTTGTAGAGGACCAGTACAATACAATAATTTCATATTTATTTTCTAAAATCCTGGCCATAATCATCAGAAAATCAAAAAAAGTGTTTTTGTATCAATGTAACGGAATCTTTCAACGCGCTTTTCCCCCACTTAGAAACATTGGATCGACTTGGAACTTTGTGTACGTGTAGAGGCCCCGTGACAATACAATAATTTCATATTTTGTTTCTAAAATCCTGGCCAGAATCATCCGAAAATCAAAAAAATGAAAACTGGTATAATAGGTTGCGGACTTATCGATTTTTTAGTCAATCGTTGTAAGAGCTCAGTTGGTAGAGCGGTGAACTCTAGTGGTATATAATTTCAGTAATCCATAGGTCGCTGGATCAAATCCGGCTGGGAGGATATTTTTAGAAGAATATTACTTTTAGCTCATGCTACAATAGTATCGAATTTAAAGATATTTACATTTTTATCTTATTCTGTAAAATATTAAAACTAAAAAATAAAAAAATAGTAGTTTTAAAAAACTAAAACACGCTTTATTAGAAATCCGAACTGAAAAATGAAAAATAATTTTAATTCCAACACGCTTGGGATAAAATTAAAGTGGTCAACAAAAAAATCATATCCAACACATATAGAATAAAACTAGAGTTATCAACAAAAAGAAAATAATTTTACCATCAAAAGCGTGGGGTGCTTTTTATGGTTTTAAAGTTTCTTCTTAGAGACTTTACTTTTACCAATATCTGTTTATTATCAAATATATTAATTGATATAGAGCACCCCATGCTTTTGATGGTACAATTATTTTCTTTTTGTTGATAACTCTAATTTTATTCTATATGTGTTGGAGATGATTTTTTTGTTGACCACTTTATTTTATCCCAAGCGTATTGGAAATTAAAATTATTTTTCATTTTTTAGTTTTCTAATAAAGCCTGTTTTTAGTTTTTTAAAACTATTATTTATTTTAATATTGTCTATCATCTGATGTCTTTTTCTGCCTCTAACTTTCTTTCCGTCGACCATTCCTTCTAGGGCATCCTTCAGCAGGCAGTTTCTTCTTAGCCAGTGGCCAATCCAATTTATTTTCCTCTTCTTTATGAGTTCCAGCATTGTTCTTCTTTCACCCACTCTGTCTAGCACATCTTTATTTCTTACTTTGTCTGTCCATTTATACGTTCCATTCTTCTCCATATCCACATCTCAAAAGCTTCCAGTCGCTTTTCCTCATTCCGTCGTAATGTGCAAGTCTCTACACCATAAAATGCTACACTCCACACAAAGCACTTCACTAGCCTCTTCCGTAATTATTTTGCCAAAGGTCCGCAGAAAATGCTTATCTTCTTGTTGAAAGCTACTTTTGCCATTACTATCCTCTGCTCTACTTCTTGACCGCAGTTCATGTGACTACTGATAGTACAACCCAAGTATTTGAAGCTCTCCACTTGCTCAATGGTCTCATCTTTAATCCTCATGTTTAATTCCTTGGTTTCTTTCCCATAAGCATGGCTTCGTCTTATTTATATATTTATCTTCATCCCATAATCCTCGCACTTATTATTTAGCTCCATTAGCATGTTCCTCAGTGTCATTGCATCTTCTGCTAGCAAAGCCATATCATCAGCAAATCTTATGCACTTTATTCTTCTTCCTTCCATGTTTGCGCCTCCCGTATTGCTGAAGCAGTTCTTCATTAGATCTTCCAAATAGATGTTGAAAAGAGTAGGTGATAGAGGACATCCTTGCCTTACCACCCTTCCAATTTCTCTTCCCTCTGACATTTCTTCTCCTATCTTCAATTTTATTCGCTGTTTCATATAAAGACTACATATGAGCCTCCTCTCCTTCCAGTTCACGCCAATTTTCTTCAATATCTTTAGGAGTTTATTCCAATTTACTCTGTCAAAGGCCTTTTCCAGGTCAACAAATACTGCATACACGTCTTTATCTTTTTCTATATTCTTTCTCCTATTGTTCGTATCAATCCAATTGCATCTCTCATGCCCTTTCCCTTCCTGAAGCCAAACTGTTCTTCTTCCAATTCGCTTTCCATTGTATAACGTAAACGTCGATTCAGTATTCGCAGGAGAATATTTGCAGAGTGTAATATCAAGCTGATAGTCCTGAACTCCTTACATTTATTTGCATTGTTTTCTTCGGTATTGGTATTAACACTGTCTCAGTCAATTCTTCGAGCCATTCACCTTCTTTATATCTTGTTCCATAAACGCAGAATTTCATTCTTTCCTTCACCCAAGCATTTAACCAATTCAATGAGGATACCATCTACCACTGTTGCTTTCCCATTTTTCATTTCCTTAATTTCTAGTTCAACTTCTTCCTTCAGAATTGGAAATCCTTTTTCATCTTCTGATATGTCTTCTTCATTTTCTATATCCAAGTTAACCGGACGATTTCTTGTCTCATATAGCTCTTCTACATATTTTTCCCATGTATTCATAATTCCCTGTTTGCCTGTTAATTCTTCATTATTTTCGTTCTCAATCCGCATATAGTTTTCCTGCTCTTCTTTCCATAGCCCAAGCCTTTAACTTCCTAATATGTATTAGGGAACCAAATATAATAAGTACAGTTAAGTCTCGTAGACTGCGATGGGCAGGACATGTGATACGTATGGGGGATCAAAGAGGTGCATGGAAGCTTCCTGTAGGAAAAATGCTCAGTGGGTAGACCAAGAATGAGGTGGGAGAATAATATTATCCATGATTTGAGGGAAGTAGATTATAAAGGGATGATTGGAAAACATCAGCTTATGTCCGCGCGGCCATGAATCTACGGGTTCGATAGAGCCAGTGAGTGAGTTATATATTTCTTATGGTAACACTAGTTTTATATATGAATGTTTTTCATTGTTTTTATAACAACTCTAGCATCTCGCTTCGTCTTTTTCATGAAGGGGGTAGAACTTGGTCATGTGTGAAATCAAGTTAAACATTGTGGAAGACACTTGTTACACATAAAAATCCTTCCACTGGTAGAGATTAAAATCAATACTCCAGGGAAAAGTTGGCAACACTGCGTTGTGGACGAATTTGTGAAGCGGAGACCCCTCTCTCAAGAAGTAATCTTTATTAAATGTAGTAGTGATATATGTACATTCTACAAAACTTACTCTGAAAATGTTAGAAATTAATTTTGTCACAATGTGTTAAGCTCTTTTATTTTATTACGTTTGTGCTATTTATAGTCGCTTTAATTACTTAATGGTTATATGGCTGACATTAAACTTATGTTTGACGAACTCTAGGTTTTATAAATGTGAACCGCACTGCTCTGAGCACATTTTAAACCCTCGACCTGAGATTTATTTGGAAGGTGCTTTACCCACAGTGTTCAAAAGCATCGGCCTTTGTTTCTCATCCCAGAATGGTTGATTGAATCCTCACCAAAATTGAGGAAATATTTTAATCAGAAAAATTCGATGAAGCTGCTCGTTCGGAGAAGTGTACGAAATCTGTCGGTCCAGCATCACAGAAGTAAGAAGCATATTAATAAAACCTATGATATCCAAGAAATATATCGGATGTAGACATTATCCGTACTTTAGTGATTAGCCTCCCAGTAGGCCTAGTTATTGTACTCTTTACACAAATAAAACCTTGATTGACGTGCAGCAACCCCGATTATTTTTCTTGTATGTTGGTGTTGTGGTTCAAGCATACTCAGCCATTCTATCAGACAATGAATACCTTCACAAAGGCGTTAAAATAATCTAACGTATTTGTCGTCTCTGCCCCTTAGCAGTGATTCCTTCATTAAAATTGTATGACTCTAAGAAATGCAGAATCGTCATTTTGTATATACCCATACATATTTTTCAAATAAGCTTTTCTTGTTTTATTTTATGTTGTTATATTTATTCTATGTTTGTTAATATTATCTAATATTAGACCACATCCGCATTGCCTTTTGTTTAGTCCATATTTTAATAATATTTTAAAATACTATTGAATTAAATATTTAATTTAAAATTGTAATAAGTATGTAATTTTGTATTGGGGCACACCGTAGCGTAGTGGTTAAGGCACTGTGCTACAAGTCGGAAGGTCGAGGGTTCAAGTTCCGGTGTGGTCAGGATTTTTAAACTGACCAAAACCTTCTGGCGGCACTATGAACCTGGGGTTGACTCAACCTCTAACGAAAATGAGTACCAGACGCTTGTTCTGGGGGTAAAGGCGGCCGTCACGCAGAGCTGACAACCCGGCTGACATCAAGTACCGATTGACTAGAAAAAGTGGGAGCCTTAACCTCCCACTACCCCAAGGGCATCCCGAGGCCTGTAGTGGGATTACTTTACTTATGTAATTTTGTATTATTTTATTATTCGATGGTTGAGTGGAAGATTTATGGACTTAACTCTGCCAGCTTAAATAAATCATCATTTTATTATTATTATTATTGTTATTATTATTATTATTATTATTATTATTATTATTATTATTATTATTATTATTATTAAAATTTACATTAAGACAATGATGCTTTACAGTTGTGAATCACTCATCACAGTTTTTTAACAACTCAAGAAACTACAGAAAATACCGGTACATAATGCTCCGGCTAATTACAGGTGCAATAAAGACGACCCCAATAGACGCGATGCAGCTTTTTACACACAATCTAGAAGTTAAAACAGAAATTCAGATGGCATCCAAGAAACTCCATGAAAAATTAATCAGACTCCCAGATGATAATTACTGGTCCAATTATGATAACATTGATAGGAAATTTAAAACGCAACAAGGCTTTCTGCAAATGTTATACAGCTACGAAATAAATATCATATACAAAATAATCCACAAAAACTACCCCTACAAGATAACCCTCTAAATCTCTACACCCCCATACATAATCTAGACCTCTTATATGAATGGTTGATAAAAGCTAACACTATACCCTAATAAGATTATGTTCTTTAGAAACAATAGAAACAATATACTCCTGTCTTAAATGGTTACATATATATATACAGATGGCTCTAAGCTCAATCACAATGCCTCTGTGGGAGCTGCAATCCATTGTTCGCTTTTCTCTCTATACACTCCACTTGGACCAAATTAAACTGTTTTTTATGGAGAAATAAAGGAAATGCATATTGCACTCTCCAAACTATGTATACGCCTTCAACAAATCGAAGATCATATTTTCATTCAGATTCCAAAGCTGTCATACAAGCAATAACTTCTATCAAACCAATTCGAAGCAAGGAAATAGTACATTGCAGGAAACTACTCATTGACCTTTATCAAAAACATTAAGACATTAGTATTACAATGGATACTATATTACTGCGGAATCGATGGAAATAAAGTAGCCGATATGCTGGCAACACGAGGAGCAATGTGTTTACAGCTACCTAATTCCAACACATCTTATCGCTCAGCTACCATTTATATCAAACAGAAAAAAATACACTCTCAACCAATTTTCAGATCCGAATACAGGAACAAAATAGAAAAAAAACACTATTCATACTAACCTCAAAAGGAAGCTGTAGCATTTCTTCGACTCAACACAGGACATGATTGTCTTGCAGCTCATCTTCATCGAATTGGAATTTACAGAAGTCCTCATTGCCTACTGTGCTCCACAAACACCAACACGGACAGAAACCACCTGCTACAGTGTAAAGTACTTCGCTCTGCTACGATGAAGGATAGATACTGGGAAGCAAGAACCAAACTTTCTGTTTTGCTGTGTTTTATTGTTTTAACTTACTGTTACCAGTTATTTGTTTACCCATAATGATGGGTAAAGATTTCTCTCGAGGCCCCTACATTTGTATAAATAAAATATATTATTATTGTATTCACGTAGACTTTCACGGCCGGAGTTGCTATGATGATCTTGAAGATTTTCGGGCTGTAGGCCGGGGTCGTGAGGCTTGTAGTTCCCCGACGTTTCGCCAAAGACTGCGTCTGGCATCCTCAAGGGTTGTCTTGAGACTCAGCCCTTGAGGATGCCAGACGCAGTCTTTGGCGAAACGTCGGGGAACTACAAGCCTCATGACCACGGCCTACAGCCCGAAAATCTTCAAGATCATCATATATTATTATTATTCGTATTATTATTATTATTATTATTATTATTATTATTATTATTATTATTATTTTATACAATTTGAGACAGTGGTTTCAGAAGGTGAATAGTAGAATAATATGCTAATATCTACATGAACAAGTTTATTTTTTTTAAATATTATATTATTTTTAAGTTAATCGAAACAACACGCTGTCAACTATGTTTTTAAAACATTGTATATATATATATTATTTGTTAGCATATAAAATAATATCTTAACCTGTAAATTATTTTATTACGTTTACAGGATGCTAAAGGCCTTTGGTATTTAGGCGTCCATAAACATAAAAATAATTTCATTCCATTAACTTAATCTAACCTCTCATTTATAGATACTTTTTGTACACGCCACAGTCCATCCTGGTGACACGATCTTTCGAGAGAAGGTTTCTAAACTATAGATGACACATATACTTTTTTAACCACACAAGGACATGGATGAGCTCCCCGATTGGTAATCAGCTCAATGGCAGTGCCTTATCAGACACAACACAACATGAAGACGAAACACGCCATTCATAGTAAACATGACGAACACGATAATAATGATTGTGATAGCCGGATAATGCTCGGGAACCGTTTGGACCTTAAAGTTTCTGACATTTGTCTCACAGGTGAAGAAAAACCCCGAAATAAACCATCACTCAGGAAACTAGTCCCGACCGGGAATCGAAACCGGATCCGCTGAGTACGAGGCAGGGGCGTCATCACGAGACTACAGCGGTGGACCATAAAAATAATGATAATATATTGTAATCCGATGATAAAAAAGGATTACGCTAACACTGCTTGTCTTTACTAAACTAATGAATAGGAACTCCCTGCTCTCTGAGGGGATAATAGTTCTACCGTATCTCTGTTTCACCAAATTTGTCAAAAAGAGTAACCTAATTACTACAGTAATTCCACTTATAAAGAAGTGAGTCAAAACATTTTGATGCATGGAGATCGTTAGAGGATGTCTGGATCTCTCACTTCATATATAATGGTAGATATTTATCTACATTTTCGAAAAAAAAATACATTAGCAATAACATTGCGCACGGGCCTGTCTTTACACATCGATGACACTTGAGGGAAATTTTGAAGAAGAGGCTGAATTGAAATACCTAGGTACAATAATCACAAATAGGAATGAGATGCACAAACAAATTAAACATGGGCTCAATTGTCGAAATGCGCGTTATTATCCATTACAGAGACTCTTGGCGTCCCATCTCCTTTCAAAAAACGTTAAACTGAAAATATATAAAACTATATAATTCTATTAGTTATATTATATGTATGCGAAACATGGACTCTTACTTTAAGGGAGGAGAAAAGTATTCGAGAATGAAATTCTTAGGAAAAATCCTGTATCAAAGAGGGATGAACAGACTACGTAACAGTGAGCTACATGGTATTTAAGTAAAACCAGATAATATAAAAAGAAGAGTTAAATATCTCGTAGACTGCGATGAGCAGGACATGTGGCACGAATGGGCAATTAAAGAAGCGCATGGAAATGTATTGTAAGAAAACCAGAGGGAATTAGATTATTCAGTAGATTATGGGAAAACACCTATTGATTGGGATGTATGGGGAGCTTATGTCCTTATTGCCACAAACCTATGGGTTCAGTAGTGCCAATGAGTTAGTTAACATTCATATATATATATATATATATATATATATATATATATATATAAGACATGAAAAGAAAAATAAATGTTTTGACGGAGATTTGAACCCAGACCTCTGAATTAATACTTCAGTGCGCTGCTACTTACGCTATACTCTCACAAACATGTACTTTTTCTTTATATACATTCTCTGTTACGAAAGGTAGCGGGAACTCGGTCTCACTGCCCTCTAGTAGTAACTATAACAAGTAAGCAAATTAATATATATATATATATATATATATATATATATATATATATCATACCATATTAAGCTTGCATTGCTCAATGTTAAAGATTTAATTATAACATCGATAAAGCGTCACTGCTATAAAGTAAAATAAATATTCTCTTTAATTTGCTTACTTGATATAGTCAGCTACTAGATGGCAGTGAAGACAGTGTTCTCGCGACATCTAGTAATAATGGAGAGTATAATACATATATAAGAAAAATAAGTGTTTGAATTGGATTCGCCTGGTAGTGTAATGGATATCACGCTGAGGTACAGACTCAGAGATCCGGGTTCGAATCCCGTCCAGGCATTTATTTTTCTTATCATACCATATTAAGCTTGCATTGCTCAATGTTAAAGATTTAATTATAACATCGATAAAGCGTCACTGCTATAAAGTAAAATAAATATTCTCCTTAATTTGCTTACTTGATATAGTCAGCTACTAGATGGCAGTGAAGACAGTGTTCTCGCGACATCTAGTAATAATGGAGAGTATAATACATATATAAGAAAAATAAGTGTTTGAATTGGATTCGCCTGGTAGTGTAATGGATATCACGCTGAGGTACAGACTCAGAGATCCGGGTTCGAATCCCGTCCAGGCATTTATTTTTCTTATCATACCATATATATATATATATATATATATATATATATATATATATATGACATTATCCCTCAAACTTGTAGCTATATATGTGTGCCTCGTGGTTTTATAAATACCGATATACAGGGTGTCCACAAAGTCGTGCTACCAAAACAATGTAACTTACCTCCTAAACTATTTGAGATACAGACATGTGGTTTTTGCAACGTATTGTACATCTCTCGAAGTTTTGTTTGCATTTGTTGCAGATTGTGATTTAAACGACAATGACAACACCACAGGAAAAGGCCCAATGTGTATGGTCGTATGCTGAGTCTGGTAAATCACCAGTAACTGTTACACGAAATTTCCGTCGATAATATGGAAGAGATCCTCCAACAAAAAGATCATAATTAGATGGGCAGAGAAATTTCTAGCGACTGGCAGTGTAATGGACTTGTCATGGAGTAGACGATCAGGCGTGAACCAAGGAACTATCAACAATGTGCAACTTGCATTTCAACTCAGACATCAAACATCAGTTCGTAGTGCTTCACAGGAACTGCATTTACCAATATCAACTATTTTTACAGTTCTTTATAAGCGGCTACATCTTCAGGCCTATAAAGTGCAAATTATGCAAGCGTGCTGAATTTGTTTATTCCATGCTGAATGCAATTGACGAAGACAATGAGTACCTGCAGAGGGTGATGTTCTCTGATGAAACAATTCTCTTTGTGTCTGGACATGTTAACCGCCATAACGTTCGGACATAGGGGTACTGGTGCTTTACGAGACTCAACATACCACCATACACACTGCGCCTTTGCCTGTGGTGACGTCATTGTCGTAAATCACGACCTGTACCAAATGTAAACAAATCTTTGAGAGATGTAGAATACGTCGCAAAAACCCGCATGTCTCTATCTCAAATAGTTTACGAGCTAAGTTACATTGTTTTGGTAGCACGACTTTGTGGACATCCTGTATAAGTTTGCGTCTATATGCGAGAACCGCTGTTAAGAGGCGGTGTTCCATCAATTTCCCAAACACATTTCCAGAGTCGATAGACTGACAGACAAGACTCCATGTATATTTAATTTGTGAATTGAATGAACTTACTGTTGCTTGAATTTTATCCGTAATATAAATAGAGGAGTCATGCGTAACTTTGCGGAAATTCATTATATATAAAATAAAACAATTTACCTTAGCAGTAATTCTGCTAAAAGTGTCAGCAGTCAATCTGGGATGTAAATATGTCCAATTAAATCCACAGATGCCAGTAAAAGTGATAAACAAGACAAAACATTCCGAAAAATACACAAAAACTTGTGCGCTGTTGAATGAATAGACTAATTTTGTTTTTTTCGCACTTGTTACGTATTTTTGTGAGCGGCTTATCTGTGGACAACGTCACATGACGTTTCCCGTAGATGCAATACATAGTTGGAGCTTGTTTTTTTTCTTTTAATAGTGTTTTTACTCTGATGTGATCACCCTGATGATGCCCTGTTCAAGAGAAACGCGTGTCGGGATGAGTTTGGGTATGTTTCTTGTCTTGTTTTATCATTTTTACTAGTATCTTTGGTTTTAATTGGATAGATTTGCATCCCAGATTAATTGCTCACTCCTTAAGTGGAATCACTACGACTTTATCCGTAAACTTCAGCATATTTTCCGTGAATTAATTACTTGATTATCCGTGTGTGTGGTATAATGCGAAATTCATAGTTGCCGAAAGAATTCTCTCAGATAGCATTTCGTATTCGAGAGACCCCGATGTAAAATCCCCTAACAACCAATCTGACTTTATATTGTTTTATTTTTGTTTTTCCAGTTGCCAAAGAAAATACTGAGTTAGAATGGCATTATCACAATCGATTTCATAATTAAATTAATACGATTTAACGATTTACTAAATGTGATACTTCTGCACAAAACACATTAATAGTAAATAAATTATTCGGGAGATCCCGGATTCAAGACCGAAGCTGACGAACATGATTGAGGCATTTTCCTGCCTTTCCACAGCCGACAAGGCAAATTCTGGATTGGAAATCCCATTATTAGAACCGTTTTCGTAATATTCACAATTTCTTAGTGTGTGTGTGTATATATATATATATATATATGAGAGCAAGAATAAAACATGCGAAACTTGTTTACAAAACAGCATTTCTTGTATTGAGCTTTTAATTTAATTTTAAGTGGATGGGAATATAAATAGACATTGTTAAAGTCATAATTAAAATAAACTAAATTAATGTAAGCCCTTGTGCCTCTCAACTAGATTTAGGAGTTCTCATCCTACAAGAGAGAAATTCAACCATACTAATTTAGTTACACTTGTTTTCGGATAGATGTCATTGAGTGGCCCAAGGTCAGCGTTCCGCCTCATACTGACATCTAAGAAACCAAGGCAGTACTAGGACGGGAAAATACGGTACATTTTGCTTAGAGGCATTTTATTCAGGCTTAAGAATCTTTTACAAGCCTAAAATTTTTCAGACTCGGGACCCACGGCTTAAAGTCCCTTACGAAGGACTTGCTCATTGAATTTTTCTACCCTAAAAAGATCGATCAACCACGGCCGGGTTTAAACCCGCGACCTTCGGGGCCAGAGGCAAGTAGTACCGCGGCCGATTAAAATAAAAAAATAGAATTAATAGAGTGACAAATAAAACATAAATAAGCAGTGTGTGTCTGAATTATACATAAAAACATTCAGAAGTTGTTAAGGGGTTTTTCTGAGTGTTTTGTTATGAAAACTCATGGTCTCCGAGTAATTTTCTTTTTTCTTTTTTTTTTCTTTTTGTGTGAAACCCTTCTTTCTTCTGATAATTCGCAAGCGTATGTATTGTCAACGTGGTGGGGCAACAGTACATTTTGCAGTGAATGTTAGGGAACACGTTGATGAACAGTTCGGGCAAATATGGATTGGTTGTGGTGGTCCTGTTCCATGGCTAGTTCGGTCACCATATCTGACACCCATGAACTTTTTCTTCTGGGGTCATGTGAAAACCTTTGGTGTATGTGCCTCTAGTCAAAGCGTATGTGGACATGATTAATAGGATTGTACGAGCCGCTGACGATGTGCGCCAATCTCTTGGTATGCTACAGTGTGTGCGACAGTCCATGAGGTGTCGCTGTGAAGTTTTGTCGTGATGATGACAGTCAACATTTTGAAAAATTGCTTTAAAAGATGTAACAGTGTAATTAGAAACAATCATATTCCGAGAAAACAGATACAAAGTTTGTTGAGTTATACAAAACGAAAACAATGAAATTACTCCGGACACCACGGATTCCGTATATCAAAACACATAGGAAAATATCCCTGAACGCTTCCGAAAGTTTGTCGATTGAGTTCGGAATCATCTGTATAAATAAGTTTTATATATATGGTTTAACTAAATTCATATTACAGACTTTAAGCACGTGTGGGGACCAAAACGATTACGTTCAGCATATGAACTGATGTCCGGAAATGTACCGTTTTCCCGCTACACGTAAAAATCAAGTAGGGCTCGATGTGACGACCGCCGACGTCAACACATAGACGGTACCTCGGTACCATGCTGTCGTACACAAGATCACTAATCCATGGTCTTGCAAAATCCACCACAACCATAACCTGCGCCACTAAGTAATCCTCGGATACCACAGGGGTCTCCTAAATCAAGGATTCCATATGACTCCACACACAGTACTCTAGCGAGGTCAAGTCGGGAGAACGTGTAGGCCAAGCAATTGGACGACCACGACCTATCCACTGTTGCCCAAATCGTTGGTCCAGATGATCTCGGACGAGCAGCCCTCCCATTGAACCGAGCTTCGCCGCACAATAACAATATGTCTGCGTATTCCGCAAACGTGTAGTTCACCATTGTTAACAGGAACACACTACAAATTGAATGTAGTACGTACAGCTTAGTACAATATGAACAAGCACAATAGCAAATACAAACGTTTCTAGGCGGATCACAAACTCAATTGAATGGCAAGTACATAAACCTGTAGTGGACATGGCACATCAGGTGATTGATGAATGACATACGTAAAATCCCAGTCTTTGGCGTCGGAAATGCGAGGAGTTGAACATGTTTTGTGGTATTTTGCGTGTAGCGGGAAAACGGCACATTTCCGGAAATGAATTCTTATGCTTAAACGCAACCGTCTTGGTCCCCACTAAACGTTCTCAAAGTATTTAATGGGAATTTAGTTACACCCTATGTATATATATAGGATGTTGCAAAAAAAATGCCGACAGCGGAGGTGAGGTGATATATTGAGGTATGTTCATAATTTTTAATAAGGTACCTATGTCCGGAATAATGCGTTTTCCCACTATAAGTAGCTAATTTCTCAAGAGTTCCGTTAGTTGGATTTCAAGACTCAGTACTTGATAATACTGTCACAGTCAGTCAAGTTTTCAAAATACCCACCTTCCATCTCATTACAGAGCGTACATCAGTGGTATAGTGATTGGCGCACACATTCAAATATGCCTGACCTCGTTTGAATTATTTCTGTAGAAACGTGGATTCGGGCTATAAGATCCATACGTGACTCTACTGTAGTCTGATAAACAGACTTTTCCATGTCGACTCACAAAAAATTAGTCGAGAAGGTTAAGATCAGGTGATCTCGGTGGCCATAGGACCGGTCCTCCTCTGCCAATTCGTCGACCTGGATACGTGGTATCTAAATGTCTCCCCACATTGGCATTGAAGTGAGCTGGAGCTCTTTTATGTTGCAGCCACATTCCGTTGCGAAATCACGTATCACAGGTTCCGCACCTGTGAGCTATTAAGTAATGAGTCTTCAAGTCCTTCAAACTAGCACTTATCGTACCACATAATTAACTAGCATAGCGTGAAAACGCATCATTTCCGGACATTGGTATCTTATTGAAAATGATCAACATATATAAATATACTAACTCACCTCTGTTATCGGTGTTTCTTTGCAACACCCTGTATATCCACCGCTGTGGTATTGGGGTAGTGGTACTGCCTCGTATGTAGATGGCCCGACTTCGATCTCCGGTCCGGATAAGTGTCCTGGGTGAGGTTTGTTCAAGCTTTTTCCTCAACCGTTAGACAAATTTCAGGAAAATTTAAAGCCAAAACGATCCCCGAACATCATCTGGCCATCATAATCATAATTATCATATTCATTATGTTCAGTATGAATGTGTGTGTGTGAATGGTGTGTTTCATTTTAGCGTTGTGTTGTCTCGGGGGAGGCACTGATATTGAGTTGATCAATCATTTGGATAAGCCCTCCATGTTGTCGTGTAGTCAAAAAGTGTGTGTATGATTCATAGTTTAAAATCCCTCTACAGACAAGTCGTGTCATTATAAGACCAAGGTGGCGTTTGGCATATAAAAGTGCCTATAAGGTATTGGGCAAAACTGGTAATGGAATGGAATGTGTGTGTGTGTGTGTGTGTGTGTGTGTGTGTGTGGTGTGTGTGTGTGTGTGTGTGTGTGTGTGTGTGTGTCTGTGTGTGTGTCTCTGTGCGTGTGTGTCTGTGTGTGTGTGTCTCTCTGTGCGTGTGTGTGTGTGTGTGAAGTTAATTTCCTACGTGGGTCATGTTTTCCTTATCTGTCAACAGCTTCACGTATAGAGACTCGCGTAACATTTCCTCTATTTGACTTTACAACATGTTTCACGTGAAAATAAAACGAACTCACTTTTTGTTTTCTTTCTTTTAGTATTGTTATAATTTATTGAAATGACATGGTATAACAACATTTAAATAAAGGTAGAAATAAAGCCTGAATAAGCACTTATTGTATCAGATTGAAATTACATGTTATGTGAAATTTCAATTGATAGATGATTCCAACTATGTTTAAACGCTTACTACAATCAAATGATAAACAGGAGGCCTTGAGCGCATTGTTGTATAAATCAATAGCAGACTTGGCCCGTATAATCTAACATTTGCCCTTTTCACAACGAGATACATCACGTGACGGAATGGCGTGATGCCGAAACAATTCAGGAGTATAACTTCATAAACAATTACATGAATATAGAAACACTTTTTTTTTGTTCGATATATCATATATTAATTTTGATGTGTCTTCTAAATTAATAAAATCCTAACGAATATATTTTTTTGTATTCAATGAAAACATTTTGTCATTAGGACATTTCTAGTATTCTCTCCTGACATCAGCGATATTGTATTTCACTTCTGAGGTTGGAGCGCCTGGAAGGCAGAGTTACGTTCCCCTATCATGTATGATACATGATGATCATAACGACGCGTCAAGATAGGCCTTAGCCCTAAACTTAATCTAATGATGTGAATATTATAATGATAATGATGGCCTCATGATGTTCGTGGACCGTTTGAGCCTTAGTTACTGAGATTTGTCTTAAAGGTGAGAGAAAAACCCGAAAAAAACTCACCAAGGAAACTTATCCAACCGAGGATCGAACTCGGGGCTTCTGCGTGACAAGGGAGCCCGTTACCTCGAAGCCATAACGCAGCGTTGCGGTGGGTTATTATTGTTATAATTATTATTATTATTATTATTATTAATTAAATAAAAAGCCCTCAGGGGTCCTCATCTAGGGGATATGTGGATGGCGACCACAAGGTGCCCAAGCTGTGCAAAACATTTCTTCCACTTACTTGTGTTTTGCACTCTTTTAACTTTACTATCTAACCTCTCTTGGTTAACTCTTGTTTTTTCGACCCCGACGCTATTAGGGCATCCGAGGACTAGAGAGTCCTTCCTTTCTTCCATTTCTTCTTTCCTTTATTTTCTTTTCTTCTCCAGAAAGCCTGACCAGAGGCTATAAGATGGCAGCCCCATCACTGGTTCTTGCCTTCCTTTGGCCAGCAACCAATCGAAGGGACTATTATTATGCTTTCAAGTCTTATATGAGAATTTCCCATAAGGGAAAATTTTCTATAGGATCGTAACAGGTAACAGGCCTTGGCCTAATACTTGAAAGGAAGAAGAAGAAGAATTAAATAAAAATAAAACATAGTTTTATTTTATTTTCATATTTATTACATAATTCAGTGACAGCTGTTTCGGTACACCGTACCTTCTTCAGAAATGTTAACAAATTATGAATTGTGTTCGAACTGATCTAAGCAACAATACAACAATATCTATTTAAATTTTTTAATTTAACAAAGGGGATTCATTCAAATCAAGTTGAGAATTTAACAGTTTGTTATTACTTTTAAATTTATTTATTTCCACAGCCTCCTAAAGATCTAACTTCTTACCCTTATCACAAACATGTAAAATTTCAAAATTTGGATCGAAACAATGTTAAATTGGAATAGGTGGTTAGCATATTTTGAATATTCTAAATTTCTGTTATATGCTCTCATGTGTTCCTTTATCCGAGAGATAAAAGATCTACCAGTTTGTCCTAATAGACATTGTGACATGTGCTACACTTCAATTTATATATACCTGATAATTTTTCTTTTTTTATTTTGGTTTTATTGTTTGTTATTATATTTTGTAAAGTTTTATTAGTTTTAAATGCCACATTAATGTTCAACTTTTTAAAGTGTTTAGATATTTTATTTGAAAGTGGGCCTATGTATGACATTAAGACATATTTCTTTGTGTTTTCTTTGGGTAAAACTTTGTTAATTGCTTTTTTGTAATGAACTTTCTTAATTAAATATTCTATAATTTTAGGGTCGTAGTTATTATTAATAGCTAATTGTTTAATAATATTCAATTCATTATTATATTCCAAGGGTGAAAGAGGGATATTTAAAAGTATATGATGTAACTATTAAAGGCTGCCATCTTATGAGTATATGGGTGAAGAGAAGAACCAGGGATAGTGGTATCAGTATGAGATGGTTTGTGAAAGATACCAAACTCAAACTTATTATCAATGTGTTTATTGATAAATCCAAGAAATTTATACTATTATTTGTTTCTAATTCCATTGTGAAATTAATACTTCTGTGAATGTTATTAATAAAATTTAAAAAGGAATTCAATTGTCTTTTGGTTCCTGTGAAGCCTGCTATGACATCATCTACATAACGACACCAAAATAGAACATTTCTAGCTAATACATTCTAATGTATTGTTTGTTCTAAGTCATCCATAAAAATCTCTGCCAAAAGAGGGCTCAAAGGATTACCCATAATCAAACCATCTTTAGCTAGTACAATGTGTTATTAAATTCAGTATTGAATTGTGGCATTTAAAACTAATAAAACTTTACAAAATATAATAAAAAACAATAAAACCAAAATAAAAAATAAAAATTATCAGGTGTATATAAATTGAAGTGTGGCACATGTGACAATGTCTATATAGGACAAACTGGTAGACCTTTTATCTCTCGGATAAAGGAACACATGAGAGCAAATAACAGAAATTTAGAATATTCAAAATATGCTAACCACCTATTCCAATTTAACATTGTTTCGATCCAAATTTTGAAATTTTACATGTTTGTGATAAGGGTAAGAAGTTAGATCTTTAGGAGGCTGTAGAAATAAATAAATTTAAAAGTAGTAACAAACTGTTAAATTCTCAACTTGATTTGAATGAATCCGCTTTATTAAAATTAAAAAATTTAAATAAATATTGTTGTATTGTTGCTTAGATCAGTTCGAACACAATTCATAATTTGTTAACATGTCTGAAGAAGGTACGGTGTACCGGAACAGCTGTCACTGAATTATATAATAAATATGAAAATCAAATAAAACAATGTTTTATTTTTATTTAATTAATAAATATGGATTTTCATCAAGTAAACACCAACTCAATTGATTATTATTATTATTATTATTATTATTATTGTTATTTTCTTCTTGTAAGCCTTTGTGTCTCTCGAGAGGATAAATTAAACTTAATCATTATCAACTTTACCTTTTCTATTTTCTTCATCATTAAAACTAACTCACTGGCACTATCGAATCCGTAGGTTCATGGCAACGTGGACATTAGCTCTCCACACATCCCTATCCTGAGCTAATGGTTTCCAATCATCCCCTGTATTATCTACTTTCCTGAAATCGTGGTTGATGTTATTTTCCTACTGGGCGCTTTCCCTATATTTTTCCTACAAGGAGTATCCATGTCCTATTTCAAATTCCATTCGTGAACATGCCCTGCCCTCTGCAGTCTATGAGACTTAACTGTTCTTATTATATCTGGTTTCCCACAAAGATCATGAAACTCACTATTATGTACTATTATCCATTCACCTGTCTGATCATCTCTTTGATCCAACAATTTTCCTAAGATCTTTATTCTCGTATACTCGTAATCTTTTCTCCTTCCTTAAAGTAAGAGTCCATGTTTCGCATCCATATAATACAACTGGGAGACTAATGTGTTTTACATAATTTCAACTCAGTTCTTTTTCTTTTCTTTTTTTTTTTTTTGAGAATTGGTACGACAAGAGCTCCTGAAATGTATAATAGTTTAGATTTCCAGAATTGAGCCTATGTTTAAAGTCTTTGTGCGTTTCATTCCTATTTGTAATTATTCTTCCTAGGTATTTGAATGCAGACACTTCTTCAATCAGGACTTCCTCGTTTGTCATTAACTGTCCCTATATGTGTGTGTCCATATATTTATATTTGTATTTACTGATGTTTCTTTCCAGCCCCAATTTCTTAGTCCTAATCTACAGAGTGAACATGTTGGCACTTAGCATCTCCTCACCATTGTTATTCATATTTGTATCATTATTTTTAGCTTTATTTAAATTATCTTATTATATTTCTGGTTAATATTTTACAAATCTGCAATGATCCTCCTTTGCAGACACCGAAAATATCATGGCAATAATTGTATATGTTAATGCTCTAATTGCCGCAATTATTTTTCTGAATCAAATTCTGTAAACAGCAACCAATTAAGAAACGTATGTTCGAATTCGTTGACCAGCAAAATCGAACCGTTAGAAGTGGGTGTTACCCTGATGCGAAAACTTTAAAATCACTCTAACGACCGAAATTTTAATTTTTTCGCAACGAAGCATGGCATACGGCACGGAAAAAAAACGAGAAATGTATTTTTCAAAATTCAGCGAAAAGTATTCTTCAAAATCAGGGAAATCCGAATTATAAATTGGGTTTTACTTGAAAGCCGAAATTTAATTATTTCTCTAGTATCCATATTTATTTACTCGCAAAGATTCTCGCCTGCAACATTTAAATAAGAATAGTAATATAGAGTTCTTAATCACCAGAATCAAACGTTAATTGAGGGGTTTAGCTTGAAAGCTGAAATTTTAGTGGGAAAATTTTCAATGCTATAGCGGATGAATTTTATTTTCCTCCAATGAAACTTGGTATATATTATCCAATTATGAAAACAAAAATATTATATAAACCAGAAACGCCGCCTCCGTACACTATGGGGTTAGACGCTCGCCTGTCACCGCTCGAGTCAGGCACTTCATGTGAATTTTGTGGTGGACGATTCGGAGCTTGGGCACTTTTTTGTCAGGGTTTGTCCCGGTTTTCCCTGCTGCAAAATTCATTCCATCATTTCTCCATACTCATCTCTTCCATTGAGTTTAAATTTTGTTCGTCCACTCCTGTGGCGGTGCGTGAGGCATTGTCGGCCGGCACTCTTATTCATTCACAGACTCTATAGATATAAAGGGCTTTACCTTATCTGATCCCTCAACCCGACCCTGAGTTTGACAAGAGAAAATATAAAAAAACAACAAAATTCGGCCATAAATTCAACTTGCAAAATAATTCGCTTAATTAACGCAATTCTTATCTGAAGGATTTTAAATTCGTATCAAGTATTTGTATTTTGCAAAGAAAATTAATCCACTTCTGTAGATATAAAACTCTTATTTCTCATTCAGCCGATCTCGGTGATTCCTGGCCATATTTAAATGATGATCTTTAGCATTGGTATTCATACCTTGTGCGATAAATTTTGCTGAGAGGTATTTTATTCCAGGTTTAGGATTCCATTTTTGTGTTGTAAATCCAAAATTTGGGACCAGTGCTCTACTTTCCTTATTCCAGGTTTAGGATTCCTTTTTTTTTCTTTTTTTTCTGTGAATCCAAAATTTGGGACCAGTGTTCTGCTTTCCTTATTCCAGGTTTACGATTCCAGTTTTGTGTTGTAAATCCAAAATTTGGGACCAGTGCTCTACTTTCCTTATTCCAGGTTTAGGATTTATTTACTTATTTATTTATTTTTTTTGCTGTGAATCCAAAATTTGGGACCAGTGTTCTGCTTTCCTTATTCCAGGTTTAGGATTCAATTTGTGTGCTGTTAATCCAAAACGTGGGACCAGAGTTCTACTTTCCTTCAGAAAAAAGCATTACTCATAAGGGAACTATCAACCATTGCATGCCGAAACCTACCTTGAAATTTCTTCCAGAGATGCGTTGTGATATACCAAGGCCGTAACCAAAAAACTTCTGCTCTGCAAGGCACTAAAATCCAGAGTAAAATCTCTCATTTAAACTATAGAGAAGTAACACCACTCCTGAATTGGTAGATTGCATAACCCACACTACCTTCCGTCCGCGCCACGTCTCCTCATTCCACTACGGTCTTACTCAAGCAGGGACATCCATTTTCTCCGTACAGTGGGTTTCAATTTCTGGATTCTGGCTTTGATTTCTGTCCCTTGCAGTTAAAAGCAGCAGATTTTTTTAAACACAACCTTGATACGGGATCGGTGAAAATCTGTATTTTTTTATTTTTTCTTGTATACAACCTCAATAGTTTCATTCTTTTGGAATTCGCTAAAATCTAAACTAAACACCATGTCGCGCCAGACATAGAAGCGCTTGGATGGCTTGTGATCTCATATCCATATGTACTGTTTACAGAGGTGAATGATCGTCTTGCCATAAGTGGATGATATGTAGTTACTATGCCGAGTCCCTCAGCAGATATAGATCGTGTTCTCATCCTGGAGCCGCTACTTATTGTAACTACCCAAATTCCTCACAATGCCTGGTGGAGATTGGTCCCATACTGGCCGAAAATCCATTGGAAAGTTTCTTCGGAACTCGACCAGCGCGAGCCTCGTAGCTCTGCATCAATGAATTGTGCCTTAAACCACTCATTTGAGCAAGGAACTTCTTTACGATGTGCCTTTTGTAATATATCCTCTCTGGCGGAAATGCTGTGATGTGATGTTCACAGATTCAGAGATGCCTGTCGTTTGTCCACGTGAGAATATTGTCGTGCGCTACCGGAAGTCGTTCTCACATTGTTTTCTCGTAATAAACACAACATACATTCTCGTAAAACTTTCACAATAACTTCATTTTATTCTATTTAACTTTCTGTGACATTTCACATACAACTTGCTGCAATAATTAAAATTGCTTTAAAGTATATCTGTCGCACAATTATTTTCCAGTCCCTAATGGTTTCACTTCCAACGATTTCTCCTGATCGCAATTCACTGTATAGCTGTCATAACAGAACTGACTGACTCCCGACCCTGACAATAGTTTATATAAGCCATAGAGGGAAATGTCTCGACATCCAGTCGAAATTCTTCTGGAATGCCAGTTTCTAGAGTCGGAGCCTCTGGAAAGGAAGGTTAGGCGCGTACAATAGTTTCCGGTTGGAAGTCTAGACGCATCGATCAGCTGCGCGGATCTTTCAATTCGCGTTTCAAAGACTCGCTATTATCTAATACAGCTACATAACCATAAGTAATGCCTCGAGAGATTTCCAAATTATCTAGAGAATTTGCAAATCAAGAGTGGCATTTCTTAGGACTATTTAACGAATAAAATTAAGCTGTTTACTCACACATCATCGTTTAACTATAGTTATTTTAAAATATTTATATATTTAATGTAAACGGCGATGTTTGAAAACAAATCAGAAATGTGAGGTTATGTTCATTCACTGCTGCTTGATCATATTATTTATTGCCAAATAAGATCGCAATATTGTAAGAGTGTATCCAAGTGGAGAAAGAATGAAACACATCAAACTATATATCATAATCAACATTACGGGTTATTTATTTATTTTTTTAGTAAACAACTCAGTAAAATCAAGGAATCTTTTCATTATTTGCTATATTCAATGTATTTGTTGGAGAAAAATAATGCTTTGACCTGTTCAGAACATTAAAAAGGAGGAGCTTTCTTTATCACAAAAGCAGGAGCTGATAAAGAGAATCGATAAAGAGCGAGGTGAAACACGACTGTCATTGGTTTTAAAACAACATTCATTGAAACGTGATTGGTCATTGACTAGCATTTGTGGCATGAGTTAAATAGCATAAATTAACAGATTATTAATACCATTCAGTTATACGACTTTGTTATACTCTAAAGAATTGATAATAATAATAATAGCTTTATTTTACCTGGCAGAGTTAAGGCCTTAAGGCCTTGTCTACCACTCAACCAGGTATGCTCTAGTATATAATTGAATAATGGAGTATAAATTAATGTAAATATGAAAAGTTATCAAATTGCAAAACCCTTGTAAAATCAGTCTTGATTTATGGACAAAGCCTTCAAATTTAAATACTTCTGAGTGGTAATCTAGGGCGGATGATGAAGTTTAATGACAACACTTTTTTTTATTTAATGACATATGCCTCACAAATGAGAAAAATTATAGACTCAGAAATCTTTCTATCATTGCTACATTGAAGACAGGGATAGATTGGGGGAAAAAAATAAATATTTATTTATAATATATATTCATCAACGCCCTCACCTTCGAAATTCAAACGCTGCATCACAATGTATTTCCCCCCCCCCTTTTTCGTTTACACTGTTTTACCTTCTTGTTTTAACTTATTGTTTTTTACCTTTTTGTTAACTTTATTTTATTCTCACAAGGACAGGATACACTCCCAGACCCAAGGTGGAGATTTAAAATCCGCTTCCCCGCCGGGAATCGAACCCGGGTCGCCGGAGTGGAAGGTAGGGACACTACCGACTACGCCACAGCGACTGACTTGTCTAGATAACAAGTTGTAGAGAGGATTTGGTCAAATCAACACAGGTGATAGAGGGGTCTAAACTGAGTTTTTGTTGTCAGAAATGATCGCTTCAAGTAACGCTTACAGTTATGAAATGTTATTGGGTTTGTCAACACCGTAGACTTGTAAATATGGAGGTAACGATTTTACAAGTATAAATTAACCAAGCCCGGACTAGGACATAGGAATGGCGTTGATGAAAACAACATAGTATCTGCTAGTTCTGAATATTGTCGCTGCTATTCCGACTTTTAGTGATTCATAGGGCTTTCTATATACTTATCTAAACTATTATTTCGTAAGCACAAACTAAGAATGAAGTAACAAAAAAACAGCATATAGTAAATTGGAATGTTGTTTTCACATAGGAAGAGGCAATTTATTTATTTGTAAGCAGAAAATTTCACACAGCAATGGTCTCAAACGTGTAACAGTTAAGTAAAGTTAGATGGAGCGGAGGATTAGAAGAATTGTTTTTTTTTTTTTGACAATCTGGCTGTCAAAACCACAGATTTTGTGACAACGGACCAAAATTACACTAGTCGATGAAACAGAACTTATATATAAACAATGATGGAGTACGAGAGATTAATACACTATAATAGATATTGTTGTTGGAAACATTTGAAGAACTTGTGTATGCGGGTAGCAGAGCGCTCCTCTGAGTCTGTTTGCGCTTCAATTGTTGCAACTCCATTAAGCGTATTGCTTTTCATTTTGTACCACCAATTTTCCCTCCTATTCCGAGCTGCATTTGTTTTTCGATAATTTAGAGTTGTGTTTACCCTTTCCACTGGCTAGAACAAACAGTTGAAGTGTATATGAGGGCGTGGAAGCCATTATCCTTCAGCATTGCCAACTTTCATTACTGAAAATTAAGTACTCATCATTGTACAATCTGGACAAATTAAACATTTTGAACCTCCAATAAAACAAATATAACTCTACTAATTCGGAGCTACGTTCTGGTACTTTATATAAACATGCTTAAGATATTTCTCCGCCGACTCCTTCTATTGGTGGAATTGTGCTACTACTTTTACCCGCCATGTGTCTGAATTGTGTGGAAGTGTCAACGATAGAAAAATTGTTCTTAGGCAACATCAGTTTTAAAAATAGATAATACTCCAGATAAAATTGACCAATAATTAGAAACTTCTCCATTTCTTATTTATGTATGTCATATGAAAAAGAACAAATGGATGACAAAATATTATATATGGACCTACCTAATCAGAATCACATAAGACGTGGATTCATTGAGGAGGATCCTCTTCTTAATCTTCTTATTCCGTTTCTTCACTGTTGGTGTCTCCTAGACTATTAATGAGGGAATCTACAATGTTGTCATACAGATTATGAGAATTCCAAAATTTGTCCTCTTCCCCCTCTATGTGATGTATGAACGACCGCCACATTTCAGCCATTGCCAATAATTCCAATCCTTGTGGAGCAAGGTCCTGAGTCCACTCATTTTTAAAGTTTTATTATTTCGAGCGACGTGCCCCATTACTTGACTCGATAGTGTTTAACGTACAGTGAAAGGAGGGAGCCTCAACACAGTATGGTCACTTTGCTCCACCAATGCATGCATTTCGAACTGATACATTTTGTGGACGTTGGTTTTCTTTATCTCTTGTGTAAATTAATTCTTGACCATGTCACTTATATATCCGATACCATTTCTATCCCTCCATCTTATTAATTAATTTTTAAACCATTGCTATTAGACGTACTGCGGACTATTCAAGGACAGACCATAAAAGGAATTCTGACATTCTCAAAGAATTACAAACAGAATCAGCCATGGAATATGTACAAAAATACAGAAACAACTGGAAATCTCACGTACGAAGAATGAGCAGAACAAGAATACCACGTCAGATCTTAAATTACCAGCCACCAGGCAAGAGATCTTTGGGCAGACCCTTCAAACGTTGGATTGAGACCGTAACAGACCACTAGGTCTATAACATGAAAGGAAGAAGAAGACCATTGCTTTGTGGGTAGACGTTCCAATTTGACACTATGGGAAGATGCATCATCCATAATAATGACACTGTTTGCAGCGAATTTAGATAAAATCTTCATGAACCAATTAACAAGAACCGATCCTGACATTTCATCATGAAAATCTAGTTTTTTAGACCCCATAATAAATTTCCCACACTCCTCAAACCCTTCATCACTTCCAATGTGAAGTATTATTATGCGCCTACCTTCCCCACTTTGATTTTTCAATCCAGTAGTTAGATATGGCAGAAATGTCTGTCTTTAATCTTTATTTTAGAGTCTGACTACACTTTATAAATATTACGGCCTTAATTAACCCATGTTTCGTCTAGAAAATACAATTTGCGACCCTCTCACCTGTACTGGCGTATTTTCCTTAGATATTTCCTATGCCACATCAGAATGTATTCGCGAACTATTACCATTTTTTTTCGGTTTCTTTCAACAAATTCAAACTCCACTCGTCCAGAATAATACCGAAAGTACTCTTTTCGAAGTTCAGCAAGTCGGGACCACTATTTACAAAAGACAATTTAATAATCGTCAGAGGCTCATTCTCTAAAAAACAAATGAACCTTACGATGCACGACGCACGGCACTTCTTACTAACTCGTCGCGCTGAATTTATAGCGTGGATTTACGCTCTGGTGTCGATAGGTATCCTTTATTTACAATTTCATTATAAGCAGAATTTATGCTCCTTTTAAACGCACCTTCATATTCTGCTGTTATTTTCACCATGTCCTGAATGGCTAATGTGGGATTTTTTCACTAAACTGTTTGAAAACATTCAAAATAATTTGCTTCTTTCCGGATTTCAAAGCTATCCTTTCCGATTTTTTAGAAATTCTACAAAAGCGGCCATTTTGAACCAATTTAAATTGTAACGTATTCCGAATTGCGCATGCGTAAGAATAAAACAATGAAATGATTATTTAAATCTAATAAAAATGTAATTACATATTTTAACACTTTTCCCATATAACTCCTATAGATAAGGGCTAGATAATATATATTTTTAATTTATTTATTTTGAGTATTATAGAGCGATATACATTTTCTTAAACACTCAAAGGCAAAAACCGTTATTCGATCAATAAAAAAGAAGTCTTACGTCTGCTTTATTTACAGTACAATTGGAACTCAGATCGGAGCCAGCATATATATATATATATATATAACAAAGAATTATAAAAATTAGTGTTAATATCAAATCATTAACATACAGATTGCAAATAGGCCTAAGAGATTACCTTCACAGCAATCATATGCGAAGTTAAACCCACTAAACAAAATTAAAAGCAAATTAAATAGGCATTATTGAATTTTTACAGTTGGACTCAGTTATGCAATTTATTTGATGTTTTCATCATTATTATTTTCAAATTATATACATATCCCTGTTTTGTTAACATTATGGTTGTTTCTGATATAATTAATTATAGAACCTGTACCTGAGTTCATGAAGTTGTGTGTTACTTAGGTCCTCTGATTTGAGCTCATGATTGCGTAATACATATAATTATACCACTATGGCATCGTCGTTAAGAATTTGTAGAATTAAAGAACAAGTTAAATAAATATTAGCAGATGAAAAATAAATAAATGACATTTAGTCTACGTTATGGGCCCAGCTATAAACGTTGCCAGTTTCAGAGCAAAAAAAAAAACCAGCCGATGCAGGACCATTATGAATGGGACTTTACCTGAAAGTCGAAATATAAAAATCGATTTAGCTGCCATCATTTCTTTCTTTTCGCAACGAAACTCTATATGTAACAATAGAATAAATAAATTAGAGTCAAATTTGTAAATAACCGAAATCAGGCCATTAGAAGCAGGGGTTAATGTGAAAGCTGCAATTTTAGAGGGAACATTTTTAACTCTCAAAGTGCCAAATGTTTGTCCTCGTAACGAAACTTGATGTATACGATCTTATCGAAATAAATAGGTATTCCATAAATCACCAAAATCGATTATCATGGGTGGAAGTTTGCGTTGAATCCAAAATTTATAAATTGCTCTAGTGTCAGCATTTTCTGTTTTCTCGGAATGATAATGGGTACATACGATTTAATTAACAAAAGAAATATATGCTCTACTCCGTAAAGTATAAAAAATAGTAAGTAGTTTAAGGATAAAGGTAAAAAATTTCAAACTAAATACAGTACATTAATTCAGAATACAGCCAGAACATATCTCCCTATTCGTATGAGCAGTAGGAATTACTATGGCGGCGCCATAGCGCAAGCGGTTAGACGCTCGCTTCTAACCGCCAGGGTCCCGAGATCGATTCTCAGTCACTCCATGTGGGTTTCGTGGCGGACAAAACTGGGCTTGGGCAGATTTTTCTCGGGGTTTCTCCCGTTTTCCCCTGCCACTATTTAATTCCACCATTTGTTCATACTCATCTCATCCACCCACAGACCTCTATATATAGGACTCCACCTCATTCTTCGACCCGACCCTGAGTTGTGGATATAATCGTAGGAATTACTGCTTCCAAAATCCGATCGTAAATTCAACTTGCTGAAAAAACACGCTGCTCCTGGGTGACGGACTTTTATAATATTTTTAAATTGATTTAAAATCCTACCAAAAACAGCATACCACATAATACAAAGTTCGAAATTATTAAACAATATGCAGTTAAAGGTATTTGGGAAGATAGAATTGCAATGTGTTCCCATTTTTTTAAATAAATTAGAATTTCCATTCTTTATTTTAAAATTAATTTCTCAAATTTCAAGTTAGCATATTGGTTTTAAATAATTGGTCAGACAAATATATAATCCCATTATTTTCTTAATTGCTTAATACAATGTCGCATTGATATTTTTGGAATGTTTACTAGAGAGAAGATTGGGAGGAAAATTTTGTAACAAGGGAAGCCTGGCCCAGGCGTAATGAAGTCACGTGTTTAATTGTTAATTCGTCACTATGGCAACGCGTTGTAATGCAATTTGAGCATTTGCATGTCTCTGCCCCCTGTGGTCTAATTTCCATTAAATTTCGTATTTAGAAAAGCTGCATTGCACAAACAGTCGCCGTCTTCCTTGTGAATTTTGCCAGTTTACTCTTCACGAAATGTCATTGGTATAAATACATTGGGAATACCAGTCCTAGAATATCCCCTCTTAGATAATTAAAAGCAATTTCTGTTTCTAAAAGAACTTGAAAAGTTTTGAAGTGGACTGTACTGCGAACTGCAGACGCTTCTCTCTAATTAGTCATTAATCATCGTACAAAACTCTCGGTGCTATTATTATTATTTATTTTATTTTATTTCCAGATGATGAATCTTTCATGTTAAGGAAATTAGAGATAGAATTCAAAAAATAGGGATTACATATAAATTATAATAAAACAGAATATCTTTCATTAGATACAACAGATGAGCTAAAATCTAATTCAGGAAGAATACGTAATGTTATTTTTTTTAATATTTAGGATCTATTTTAGATTAAAGTGAGAATTAAACTACAGAAATTGAAAGAAGAATAATTGATGGAAGAAGAATCATTGATTTGTTGAACTCAGTACTTTGGAATAGAAATCAAACCAACAAGCTGTTGGCAGTAGAAAAGGATTTTTGGAGGCGATCGACAAGATTTTCAAGAAGGGATAAGGTCGGAAACAGCACAATAAAGGAAATTATGCAAGTTGAAAAACATATTAGGAAAAATAGAAGAAAAACGTTTGAAATGGTATGGACACCTCATAAGAATGGAAAAAGAGAGGATGCCAAAGAAGATCCTTAATTTGAAAGCTAATGGAAGAAGTGGAAGAACCAGGCCTTGAGAACGACGGATGGATGGATGGAGTGAAGAGAAGTATGGAAGCTAGAGATTTGAAGGAAGAAAATGCTTTAGACAGGAACCTCTGGCGACAAATCACTTTGGGTTGAAGGAGAAGCACTGTATTGTGGAATATTCCTAAATTTTAAAAAATATTATTATTATTATTATTATTATTATTATTATTATTGTTATTATTATTACTATTGTCATTATTATCATTATTACCATTATCATTATTATTATCATTATTATCAACATTATTATCATTATTATTATCATCATTTTATTGTTATTATTATTATATAATTATTATTATATAATTATTATTATTATATAATTATTATTATCATTATTATTATTATCATTATTATTATCATTATTATTATTATTATCATCATTATCATTATCATTATTATTATTATCATTATTATTATTAATCATTATTATTATTATTATCATCGCCATCATTATTATTATTATTTAATTGTTAAATATTTATTTTTATAATAATAGTAATATGTTCCCGTGTGTTAGAGTTAAAATTAAAAAAAAAACAGATGTTTGAATCAAAACAAATAGGCAGTACGAAAATGGCGCACAGTCAATTACATGTTTTATATCGTAATCATGATCTTTAACTTTTAGCGATGGAATTTTATTTTTTCTTGTTCCGGGTTCAGAATGAATCTGCCAATCCCTTCGTTGATCTGTTCAACTCTCGTCTATCTTTTGAAATACAGGTATATTACATAAATAATTTTGAAAATCTAAATTTGAACCATTTTTTAAACGGAGATTATTTTTAATTGTTTTGATATAACCACTACTAGATCACAAAAAAAATGAAGACATCTTAGAAGAATTACACATGGAATCTTTAGAAAACAAAATTTCTGATTATAAGTCAAGATGGATACAACATGTTCATCGAATGGAAGATCACAGAATACCCAAACTAATGTTAAGATATCAACCTGCAGGAAGAAGAAGACCAGGGACGTCCATTCAAAAGACTTCTGGATGGTGTTTCTCTTGAGGCCGAAACAGGTCAACAAATGGCCTAAATTCGTGAATGTACTATGATGATGATTGTTTTGTAATCTAGTTGCATCTCCTTTTTTAGATTGATCCATAAAGATCTTCCGGTTTATGTTTTTTATTTTTATTTTTATTTCGTTCTTCTTCTTCTTCTTCCTTCCAAGTATTAAGCCAAGGCATATTTCCTCATTTGTGTAATTTATGTTTGATAGGTAGGGAATGATTTCTAGACCACATGTATTTAGACAATTAATTCAAGGTACTGTATTGATTATAGCTACAGATTTTCTAAGCAAGATATAGCATATATTTGTTAATTAACTAAATATAACGTAAGTTGACTCTTGTTAAGTTGGGCTGAGTGGTCGTGGTCCAGTTTTGTTTAAACTCGACGTGTCATCCATTACTGCGGTAGACATCTTCCGGAGATGCTGCGTGCTCTCTGTGAAATCCTCATGCTGATTCTCTTTGATGTTATCTACCGCAGCAGTGACGTCGAGTTTAAACAAAACTGGATCACGATCATTTAGCTATCTGCAGAATAAACGTCGAGAGGGAGAGTTTAAATTAAGGAAGAGAAAGGATATTTATAAAAATTAATTAAAGGCTCACTATCACCCATTTAACATCATCATAGTTTCATGAAGAGTTGCGAACATTCGTGTAAGTTAAAATGCATAACCCACATGTGTTTCCGACTCCAGGTGGCATCATATTCGGTTAGTGCTTTATAAATAGAGAGAACCTCTTACTGCAGTCAATTGTGTTCGTAAATAACACAGGATGTGTGACACTGAGATCGTATTCCTGTCAGGATGCTAGTGTCTCTTGCGTGAGAGAGAAAACTGAAAAGACGAGACACAAAAGCCGTAACCTTAGAAAATGTTCCGATACGGCAGTTGTAATTGAATACATTATAAAATCAATTAAAACCTTTAAGTTCTAAAATGCATTTGTTACTATAATCTACTAAACGCATTGATCGAATTATAAACAATAATTTTGTATTATACTAAATTTGCCTATTATATTCAAGACAAAATGGCAAATTCAATCTTAATAATAACGACAATGCGGTTAGATTAGTTACCTTTGGCATTTCAAAGAATCTTATTTTTAATAGCATAACATTCCAGTATAAGGATATTTATAAATACACCTGCACGTCTCCAGATGGTGAAACTCGAAACCAGATAGATCATGTATTAGTGGACAAACGCTGGCACAGTAGCATCATCGATGTTAGATCAATTAGAGAAACAGACTGCAATTCGGATGACCATTTGGTCAGGCTGAAAATCGGAGAAGGTTATCGCTTATGAGAGGAACAAACTCTAAAGATAATTCTGAAAATGTTTTAATTTAAAAACTTGAAAAATGATGAACTGCGGCCAGAAAATCAGATCAAAATTGTTAATACATTTGAAATACTGGAATCTTCACATAAAAATGTGCCAAACCGAAGAAGAAACTGATACAAATAGAGGAAGGAAGACTATAAGAGATACTATTAAATTATTAGTATAAGAAATTGTATGTTATTTTAAAAAAGAAGCAAACAAGAAATGGTTTTCATCAGGAATGTGCCGACATTGTAAAGAAATAGAATCTAGCAAAAATGAATGGATTACATGAGCCAAATGAACTAATTTAAAAACAATTGGGTAACATCAGACGGGAAAGTACAAGGTTATTACAGAGAAAAAAAGGGAATATTAGAGAGAAGACTATTGATCTTCAAATTAATGCAAAAAATATGAACAACAAAGAATTATATCAAAGAAATAGCTAATACCCGGCATGCGCTGCTACGCCTAAATAAATGGTAAATTAATGTGCATTTATGTTTAGTTGAATAAGTAAAAGGAAAATTAATTATAAATTTATATTTTTAGATACCTCATGCTGATTACCCGGCGTTGCCCGGGAATCAACTTATCCCGATCTTCTTGAAATAAACGAGCTAAAATACGAAAATGAATGTGTTTTATGTTTAGTTAAATAAGTAAATGGAAAAATGTATATCGTAATTATTTTTAGACAACCTATGCTATTTACCCGGCGTTGTCCGGGAATCTACTCATCCCGATCTTCCTGGCATAAATGACCTGAAAGACAAAAATTAATGTACTTCTTATGATTAGTTGAATAAGTAAAATGAAAAATAATTATAAATGTATATCGTAATTATTTTAAGATTCCCGTGCTGATTACCCGGTTTTGCCCGCGAATCTATTTATCTCGATCTTTTTGGCATAAAAATGAGCTAAAAGACAAAATTCGTTATTGTGAGTTATCCGTAAAAGAATACCCGCCATGTGTACGTACTTGTCTCGATCTTCTTGGCATCAATGAAAAACAAAATTGGTTATTGTGAGTTATCCGTAGACATAAACATATGCTGACGCGATGATATCTGTAGAGTGTTTTGAGATATTCAATCCTGCATACATTACTTTTGCGTATTTATTATGGTTTAGGCAGCGTAAGCCATTTAAGCATTCGAAGAGCTACTTTTTTCACGTTTTCCACTACAAAGGGCGATTTTAAGGGCGTAGGAGTTAAGTGTCACAACTCTCTTATAGCCTATGTTCATCCCGGGAGCTCCTGAATTTTTCAAAAAGTCCCATCACAATTGGATCAACGGTATGGTAGCACATGAAGTGCGAAGAAACAAACAAACATTCATGTTTGTATATTAGACTAGCTATTACCCGGCTTGCGCAGCTACACCTAAATAAATGATAATATGTTTTTGCATTTAGTTGAATAAGTAAGAGGAAAAATAAATATAAATTTATATCGTTATTATTTCTAGATACCCCGTGCTGATTACCCGGCATTGGCCGGGAATCTACGCGTACCGATAGCATAATTGAACTGAAAGACAAAATTCGTTATTTTTTAATTATCCATAAAAGAATACCCGCCGTGCACTGCTATGTTTTCGCGGGAATATATTTATCCCGATCTTCTTGGCATCGATGGAAGACAAAAATGGTTATTGTGAGTTATTCTTAAAAGATAAACATTTGCTGTCGCGGACTTTTCTGTAGAGTTTTTTGAGATGTTTAATTCTGTGTACATTAATGTTTTGCGCGATTGTGCGTTTTGTCGTACTTCAGCAATGGCGACCAATGATTGAAAGATCAACTTCCTACATTTTGGAATTGCCAACCTAAATAACTATACTGCAATAAAATAACTATACTGTAACATTACATATTACAAACCACGTTTGGGAAGTAAAACCACTAACCTGTATGTATACTATGTACAATGTATATACAAAAAATATCCAAAGGGTAGTGTTAATATACATTATACGAAACAAATCACTGCATTTTAAATTAATTGAACTTTATTTGAAACAATATAAAACAATAAATACGTACTTTCTGCCATTTTATGACTAGATAGGTATCACGGCCTCCTGTAATTTCAAGTAATAAACATTGCCCACACTGTTAACGTTAGTCAGTTGTTTATAATGAAGGAAAATATTTCCAACAAAGATGTTATTATTTTACTATTATTTATTATTTTGAAAACACCATCACGCAAAAAATAATGTACAACGCTCGTTTGTGAAGTGTTTTACAGAATCTCGGAAATTAAAAATCTCGCTATCGCTCGGTTTTTAAACATTTTCCTCGCTTCTGTAAAAAAAACACTTCCGAACCTCGCATCGTAATATGCTATTGTGTATTTGTTATGGTTTGGGCAGTATAAGCCATTTAAGCTTACAAAAGCGACATTTTTTCACGTTTTTTCTAACTATAGAAGATTATTTTTAAAGGTGAAGGACTTGAGCATTAAAAACTCTCTTATAACCTATAACCTTCCCGGGAAAATCCTGACCATTTTGCAAAAGCCCCATGACAATCGGATGAAAGGTATGGCAGCACAATGCTTGCCCGGGAATCTACTTATCCTGATCTCCTTGGCATCAATGAAAGACAAAATGGCTATTGTGTGTTATCTGTAAAAGATAAACATATGCTGTCGCGGACTTTTTTCTAGAGTTTTTTGAGATATTATTTTTGTGCATTTGTTATGGTTTAGACAGCGTAAGCCATTTAAGGGTAAAAAAAGGGACTTTTCACGTTTTTCACTACAAAGGGTGTTTTTAAGGGTGTAGGAGTTGAGTAGCTAACTCTCTTAGAGCTATGTTCATCCGGGGTATCTCCTGAACACTTTGCAAAAAAACCCCATCACATCGGATCAACGGTATGGCCGCGCATAAAGTACGAACAAACAAACATTCATTTTTAATGTGTTAGATTAGGATAGAAAGTAAATAAATTCAGGCTAGAACAAACATAATTAGGAATGAAAATGGGGATTTGATAGCTGATTCCAGGAACATATAAATAGATAAAAATTCACTTTAATCAGGTATAAAATACACATACAGAACTGGATATCGAAGAGGGTGATGAGGAAATTTAATCACAGAACTAAGTGCATTATAAATTGGAATGGGCGATAGAAAAATTACAGATAAATACAAAGCATTAGGTTCAGATGGGATCCCAGCAGAACTGATAAAATCAGTAGGAAAATTGATGAAGATACGGCAGTTGCTCAGTATGATTTGGTAAAAGAGGTTTTCCCAAATGAATTGATAAAATCGACTATTGTAACAATCTACAAGAAAGGAAATAAAACTGATTGCAACATCTACAGGGGCATCTTATTACTTCAACTTCGTACAAAGTTCTAACAAATATACTAGTATCCAGACCTACTCCATAGACTATAGTGATGTCGTAATAGGTGACCATCATGTGGTTTTAGAATAAACATATAAGATTTTTAGTGTAATGCAGATTTTAGGAAATAAAATAATAATAATAATAATAATAATAATAATAATGTTTTATTTTAGCTGGCAGAGTTAAGGCCATAAGGCCTGCTCTTCCACTCAACCAGCAAAATTATATAAAAATTGCCTACTTATTATAATTTCAAAGTATTATTAAAATATAGACTAAACAAAAGACAATGTGGATATGGTCTAATATTAGATAATACTAACAAAATATAGAATAAAATAAGACTAAAATAATATAAAATCAAATTAAGTAAGTAAACCTTCCTGGTGAATATTTATAGGTATATATAAAATGCAGTCCACCGCTGCCTTGTCACGCAGGGGGCCCGGGTTCGATCCCCGGTCGGGACAGTTTTTTGGGTGAGTTTTTATCGGGGTTTTTCCTCGCCTGTAGACAAAAATGTCAGGAAAATTGTAAGGCCCAAACGGTCCCCGAAATCATATGGTCATCATTATCATCATCATCCTTATCATTATCATCATCATCCTTCACCGGTGTGGAAAGCAACGGGAAGCTACCACACCTACAATTCCCTAGTAAAGCTACAAAGCATAGCATGAAAATGCTATGATTGCAGTGAAATACCTGTCCTCGGGCAGAATTACTATGGATGGATACAAAATGATGAATATAGTTGTTATGCAGTTAATATTTTCATTGTGTGGAACTTAAGATATCAGTTAATTTGGATTTAAATAATGATAGTGAATCGAAAAAAAGGACTACGGATATGGGATGAAAACATAAAAAAAAGTAATTGATGATAAACGTGAAGCATACAAAAAATTTCTATCTACAAAAAAAGATGAAGATAAAGTAGAGTATCATAGGAAGAGAGCCATAGCTAAAATTGAAGTTCGCAAAAAACATAGACAAAGCTGGGAACAATTTGTCTCATTTTTGGAAAATGATATCACTAGGCCTCAACCAAAAATATATAAAGTTTTAAAAAATTTAAATAATGATTCAAGAGAAAATGCACATTTAAATTGTATATCTAAAGAATCTTGGCTTACCTACTTTCATCATTTATGGACACAAAAGGATGATTTATTACAAATACCAATCTCTAATAACACTGCTTTGGAACAAATTTCTATAGATGAATTAACTGATGTTGTTAAATCATTAAAAAGTAACAAAGCTCCCGGAGAAGACCACATTAATCAAGAATTATTTAAATTTTCAACTAAAAATTTTTTAGACAGATTTCTTATTCTCCTTAATATGATATGGGAAGGACAAGAACCACCACAAAGCTGGAACAAATCCATTGTAATACCAATCTTCAAAAAAGGAAGTCGCCAAATCAAAGATAACTATCGTGGAATTAGCTTGTTGAACTCTGGATATAAAATTTATGCTAATATAGTTAAGAATAAATTGAGGAAAATTTATGAAAATATAATTGGAGAAGAGCAGAATGGATTCAGAAAGGGTAGATCTTGTACAGATGGATTCTTTACTCTAATACTACTATTAGAAAAGCACAAGGAATTCAATATAGAAACTCATATCGCCTTCGTTGACTTCATAAAGGCTTTTGACAAAGTAGACAGAAATATATTACTACAAATTTTAGCTGATGATAACGTTCCACAACAATATATTACTAATATCTTCAACATCTATAAAGATAATGAAATCTCTGTTAAACAAGATGGCAAATTATCTTCTTGGGAAAAGATCAACACTGGAGTAAGACAGGGATGTGGACTTTCACCGGTGGTTTTCATTATATACATGAATAAATTAATAAATGAATGGAGGAAAACACAACGAGGATATATACCAATCAATAGAACCTCAAACTCGATGCTATTCTTTTTGCAGACGATTTAGTTCTTCTGGCACTTTCCGAAAATGATTTGCAACGATCAATTTATAATTTACAAAAAATAGGTGCCAAATTTAATATGGAAATATCAATTAACAAAACTAAAATTATGGCATTTCATGGGAAGGACCCCATACAAAGTAAAATCTGTCTCCAGAATAAAATTTTAGAGAGATCTAATCAATTTAAATATCTTGGATATTATCTCTCTATCTGGGATGAAAAGGATATCCCTGAAAAAGTTACTAGTTATAATAAAAGTTTAGGAATTATTAATCAAGTTATGAAACCATCCCTTGTACAAAAAAACACCAGATTACGTTTATATAACACTTTGGCTAGACCAGTGTTGACCTATGGTAGTGAAGCATGGACACTAAAAAAACAACATGAAAGCAGAATAACGGCTTGTGAAATGAGATTCATGCGCAGAACAGCGGGTTACACCAGATGGGATCGGAAAAGGAACACCGATATCTTAAAAGAATTGAAGACTACGCCAATTTTGGAATATATTAAACAGTACCAACTAAATTGGAAACACCATCTTGAAAGAATGAGTTCAAATCGGATCCCCAAAGCTATTTATAATTATATACCAAGAGGACGAAGATCACTGGGCCGTCCTATGAAACGCTGGAGGGAAAATTTTCTATAGGATCGTAACAGGCCTTGGCCTAATACTTGGAAGGAAGAAGAAGAATAATGATAGTAATTGACAGTTCCCTGACATGACTGGAAAGTGAGTTCCATTCTCTAGTCATAGATATTGTATAAGATTCTGAGTTTAGACATGTCTTGTGCTATAGTATAGACAGTAAATAATAGTCTTGTGATCTTGTTCCTAAATTGTGATGAGACGATACATTTTGAAAACGCGTTAACAATTAACTTGGTAAATATGTGTGCAGAATTTGGAATAGTGAACCATTTGAATGTAAAGTTCTTCTGATATTAAGGCCTGAAATTAAGGATACACGTGGACATAACGACAGAGATTGATTACAAATCGAATGCACGCATTATGAGCATGCTCTAGTCTGTCAGATAGATCAGTTGTCAGATTAATCAGTAATATGTTGCAGTAATCGAATTGCGGCATTATAAGAGTCTGTGCCAGTACTTGTTGTAATTTCGTGGGAAGGAATTTTTTATACCTACTTAGGGAGTGAAGAATTGAGAACACTTTCTTGCAGGTATCATTCACCTGGATTTTCCAATCTAGGTGTAGGTACATGTAAATACCCAGATTTTTTTTTACTACTGAGCTGTATGGGATGTATTTGTCATTTAGGAGAATTATAGGGATATTTTCGTTATTTTAATGCTTTACATTCATCGGGGTCCTATAATTATGCACTGTGTCTTGTCAGCATTAGGTTTAAGTCCATGTTTCGTCGACGATTGAGAAATTGAGACTAGGTCGCTATTTAGTTTGTCTAATGTGTCATATACATCGTTGAGATGGGAGTGAAGGTAAATTTTCAAATCGGCAGTGTATATTTGATGTCGACAATAAGTAAGATTAGTGGATATGTCGTTAATATAGATAGAGAACAGTAGTGGTCCTAACACTGATCCTTGTTGGACGTCATCCTTCAGAGATAGCCAGTATGAGGAATGTTTTGCATGTTATACACATTGCTGGCGATCATGAAGGTAGGATACAAGTCAGTTAATAGCATTGTCCGAAAGATTCAGAGAGCCTAATTTTGCTATAATATGTTAGTGTCGACAGAGTCGAAAAGCTTTACTGAAGTCCAAGTGTGTTAATATAGTCATGGATTCATTATTCATAGCTTCCTGCACATATTTGGTAAATTTTAGTAGAGCTATGTGAATGTAATGTTGTGCATAAATTACATGTAGACTTCAAAAAGGCATATGATTCAATTAAGATGAAGAAGGCATATTGTATCTTCCTGGAATTGGAATTCGTAAAAGTTATTTAGACTTAGGCCTATTCGAATGTGTCCAAATGGCACTTAGAGTATGTTGCGTTTAGGCAAACTGTTTTCAGATACTTTTGAAATTCACAATGGGTTAGAGATATATCTCCTCTATTATTCAATTTTTTAATACACCATGCCATAAAATCTTTAGAGGATGAAGAAGGCGTAACAATTCTGTGGTATTCATAAGGTGTTAGTTTATCATGATGATGTAGTATTATTAGGCGATAGCGTGGATATACTGAGGACCAACACGCACACTTCATTGAATAACACTAATAAATTTGGGCTGGAGGTGAACATCAATAAAACTACGGTCACACATAGAAATACATTATATAATGGAAATAGACAGCTAATGACAAATTAGGGAAATTTCGAAGAAGTGGCTGAATTCAAATACCTACGGGCAATAATTACAAATAGAATGAGATGCACAAAGAAATTAAACATAGGATCATATCTAGAAATGCGTGCTGTTATGCGTTACATGGACTCTTGTCGTCCCAATTCATCTCATTATCATTAAAGTGAAAATACACAACCGTTATTCTCCCAGTTAGAATATAACTGCGATAATATTATTATGTGGATGCGAAACTTTAAGGGAGGAGAAAAGATTACGAGAAACTGAGAACAAAGTTCTTAGGAAAATGTTTGGACTATAGATAGGTGAACAGACAGGCGAATGGAGAAGACTACTTAACACTGACCTACATGATATTTATACGAAATCAATTATAATAAGAACAGTTCAATCTCATATACTGCGATGGGCAGAACATGTACGGATGGGGGAAGAAAGCGGGGCATTCAATCTTCTTGTAGAGAAACCAGAGTAAAAACACCGTAGGTAGGTCAAGAATGAGATGGGAGAATAATATTAACCATAGTTTGAAGGAAGTAGATTATACAGAGGTTGATTAGAAAACATTACCTCAGAATAGGATTGTATGGAAAGCTCATGACGCGCGGCCATGAACCTTATGATTCGATAGTGCTAATGATTTATATTATTAAAGTGCAGAATAGGATTATGTCTTAGTTTCAGAGTTAGAGGGTAGAGCTAGGAGTCACTGCCCCAATGCTGAAATATACAAGATACTATAAAATTAAAGTCATGAGAATGATAAGTGGATAAAGACCAATACATTACTTTTGAGAAAATCAAGACAAATAATTTGATCACTTCATTTCACAAGTTAGTAGACTTTTTTGTAGTTACTGTATTGTTACTAATATATTTTAACATTGTATACTATTAAAGTAAATATTAGTTCAGCCTTAAATGAGTTATAAACAGAAATTGAAGATGGACTTATCCAAATCTCACGCTCATTCGAATTATGAATGTTTTATTCAGCCTTAAATAGAAATTGACGATGGACTTATCCAAATCTCACGCTCATTCGAATTATGAATGTTTTATTCAGCCTTAAATGAGTTATAAACAGAAATTGATGATGGACTTATTCAAATCTCACGCTCATTCGAATTATGAATGTTTTATTCAGCCTTAAATGAGTTATAAACAGAAATTGATGATGGACTTATCCAAATCTCACGCTCATTCGAATTATGAATGTTTTATTCAGCCTTAAATAGAAATTGACGATGGACTTATCCAAATCTCACGCTCATTCGAATTATGAATGTTTTATTCAGCCTTAAATGAGTTATAAACAGAAATTGACGATGGACTTATTCAAATCTCACGCTCATTCGAATTATGAATGTTTTATTCAGCCTTAAATGAGTTATAAACAGAAATTGATGATGGACTTATCCAAATCTCACGCTCATTCGAATTATGAATGTTTTATTCAGCCTTAAATAGAAATTGACGATGGACTTATCCAAATCTCACGCTCATTCGAATTATGAATGTTTTATTTAGCCTTAAATGAGTTATAAACAGAAATTGACGATGGACTTATTCAAATATCACGCTCATTCGAATTATAAATGTTTTATTCAGCCTTAAATGGAGTTATAAACAGAAATTGATGATGGACTTATCCAAATCTCACGCTCATTCGAATTATGAATGTTTTATTCAGCCTTAAATGAGTTATAAACAGAAATTGATGATGGACTTATCCAAATCTCACGCTCATTCGAATTATGAATGTTTTATTCAGCCTTAAATGAGTTATAAACAGAAATTGATGATGGACTTATCCAAATCTCACGCTCATTCGAATTATGAATGTTTTATTCAGCCTTAAATGAGTTATAAACAGAAATTGACGATGGACTTATTCAAATATCACGCCCATTCGAATTATAAATGTTTTATTCAGCCTTAAATGGAGTTATAAACAGAAATTGATGATGGACTTATCCAAATCTCACGCTCATTCGAATTATGAATGTTTTATTCAGCCTTAAATGAGTTATAAACAGAAATTGATGATGGACTTATCCAAATCTCACGCTCATTCGAATTATGAATGTTTTATTCAGCCTTAAATGAGTTATAAACAGAAATTGATGATGGACTTATCCAAATCTCACGCTCATTCGAATTATGAATGTTTTATTCAGCCTTAAATGAGTTATGAACAGAAATTGATGATGGACTTATCCAAATCTCACGCTCATTCGAATTATGAATGTTTTATTCAGCCTTAAATAGAAATTGACGATGGACTTATCCAAATCTCACGCTCATTCGAATTATGAATGTTTTATTCAGCCTTAAATGAGTTATAAACAGAAATTGACGATGGACTTATTCAAATCTCACGCTCATTCGAATTATAAATGTTTTATTCAGCCTTAAATGAGTTATAAACAGAAATTGATGATGGACTTATCCATCTCACGCTCATTCGAATTATGAATGTTTTATTCAGCCTTAAATAGAAATTGACGATGGACTTATCCAAATCTCACGCTCATTCGAATTATGAATGTTTTATTCAGCCTTAAATGAGTTATAAACAGAAATTGACGATGGACTTATTCAAATCTCACGCTCATTCGAATTATAAATGTTTTATTCAGCCTTAAATGAGTTATAAACAGAAATTGATGATGGACTTATCCAAATCTCACGCTCATTCGAATTATGAATGTTTTATTCAGCCTTAAATGGAGTTATAAACAGAAATTGATGATGGACTTATCCAAATCTCACGCTCATTCGAATTATGAATGTTTTATTCAGCCTTAAATAGAAATTGACGATGGACTTATCCAAATCTCACGCTCATTCGAATTATGAATGTTTTATTCAGCCTTAAATGAGTTATAAACAGAAATTGATGATGGACTTATCCAAATCTCACGCTCATTCGAATTATGAATGTTTTATTCAGCCTTAAATGGAGTTATAAAAAGAAATTGATGATGGACTTATCCAAATCTCACGCTCATTCGAATTATGAATGTTTTATTCAGCCTTAAATAGAAATTGACGATGGACGTAACGTATCCAAATCTCACGCTCATTCGAATTATGAATGTTTTATTCAGCCTTAAATGAGTTATAAACAGAAATTGATGATGGACTTATCCAAATCTCATGCTCATTCGAATTATGAATGTTTTATTCAGCCTTAAATGAGTTATAAACAGAAGTTGATGATGGACTTATCCAAATCTCACGCTCATTCGAATTATGAATGTTTTATCCAGCCTTAAATGAGTTATAAACAGAAATTGATGATGGACTTATCCAAATCTCACGCTCATTCGAATTATGAATGTTTTATTCAGCCTTAAATGAGTTATAAACAGAAATTGATGATGGACTTATCCAAATCTCACGCTCATTCGAATTATGAATGTTTTATTCAGCCTTAAATGGAGTTATAAACAGAAATTGATGATGGACTTATCCAAATCTCACGCTCATTCGAATTATGAATGTTTTATTCAGCCTTAAATAGAAATTGACGATGGACTTATCCAAATCTCACGCTCATTCGAATTATGAATGTTTTATTCAGCCTTAAATGAGTTATAAACAGAAATTGATGATGGACTTATCCAAATCTCACGCTCATTCGAATTATGAATGTTTTATTCAGCCTTAAATGGAGTTATAAACAGAAATTGATGATGGACTTATCCAAATCTCACGCTCATTCGAATTATGAATGTTTTATTCAGCCTTAAATAGAAATTGACGATGGACTTATCCAAATCTCACGCTCATTCGAATTATGAATGTTTTATTCAGCCTTAAATGAGTTATAAACAGAAATTGATGATGGACTTATCCAAATCTCATGCTCATTCGAATTATGAATGTTTTATTCAGCCTTAAATGAGTTATAAACAGAAGTTGATGATGGACTTATCCAAATCTCACGCTCATTCGAATTATGAATGTTTTATTCAGCCTTAAATAGAAATTGACGATGGACTTATCCAAATCTCACGCTCATTCGAATTATGAATGTTTTATTCAGCCTTAAATGAGTTATAAACAGAAGTTGATGATGGACTTATCCAAATCTCATGCTCATTCGAATTATGAATGTTTTATTCAGCCTTAAATGAGTTATAAACAGAAGTTGATGATGGACTTATCCAAATCTCATGCTCATTCGAATTATGAATGTTTTATTCAGCCTTAAATGAGTTATAAACAGAAGTTGATGATGGACTTATCCAAATCTCATGCTCATTCGAATTATGAATGTTTTATTCAGCCTTAAATGAGTTATAAACAGAAATTGATGATGGACTTATCCAAATCTCACGCTCATTCGAATTATGAATGTTTTATCCAGCCTTAAATGAGTTATAAACAGAAATTGATGATGGACTTATCCAAATCTCACGCTCATTCGAATTATGAATGTTTTATTCAGCCTTAAATGAGTTATAAACAGAAATTGATGATGGACTTATCCAAATCTCACGCTCATTCGAATTATGAATGTTTTATTCAGCCTTAAATAGAAATTGACGATGGACTTATCCAAATCTCACGCTCATTCGAATTATGAATGTTTTATACCACAAAACCACTAATATGTGAACTGAAGTACCCTATCAAATTTATTTAACTTACGTTGTGTTCCAAAGTTTATCAGATAATGATTACGTAGCTTTATGGTAAAAATTAACTAAATAATTTGAAAAAATGAAACATCACATTAATATACATGTTATTCTTTTCACTCATTCTTTTGATTATCCACACTAAGATTTTCAATACGGTCATACCACTGCTTATATACTTTTCCAACTTCATAATATCGTCCAGCGCATTCTATATTAAGTTTGTTAGTACCACCCCAATACCATTAAATGGAGAATGCATTCTAATTGTAGTAATAAGATTAAACTAACAATAAATATAATGAATAATTCTAATGAGATTCTTGAAGGGAATGTATGATTAAATTACAGATAATATTAAAAGTTAATAGATAGTGAAGTAAAGTATTAATATTTTCTCACCTATAATATTACTGCTGCAATTATTCACTAGATGGTTGATAGAGAAATAGGTCATAACTGAATTTCTTAAAAAGTGGTCTTTCTTCACTTATCTTTCTAATCCCTTCAATTGTGACACATATGAAAGGTAAAGGGAAATAACCAAGTAAGTCTCTTTTTTTTTTTTTTTTGAAATGGAGTTTGAAGTGTCATTATATTCTCTATAGAAATCACTATCAGTTACGGCGCAAAAAGTAGACATCCAAATTTAGAGATGACCTTGGTTTCAAATGAAGCTTATATATATATATATATATATATATATATATATAAATATATACGTATAACCCACAGACAAATCTGAAAAATAACAATTTTTAAAGCACTATTTCATACTCTTCCTCCATTAGATTACTACACATTACTTCGAATTGGTAGCTAAAATACAACGCAGAGCTATGTTCATTTTTATTTGCGCATGAATAGTTTAATAGAACACAATACAACGAGTTATAATGCATAAAGTGATTTATTTAGTTAGATTTAGATGAGGGCAGTTGTACACAAGATTGTTTACCGGAGTGTGTGATTTATTTAGTTGGGTTTATATGAATGCAAGTTAGTGTAGACCAGATGAGTGAAATGTAATGAGTGATTTATTTCGTTAGGTTCAGTGGATTAATTTTGCCGCTGATCAATTTCGAGAAATGTATGCAATGGTGTATGGATTATTATTCCTGACAATCGACTGAATTATGACTTTTCTCAACATTTGTCGTAATGTGGAAGTCAATTTTCTTAAATTTCAATTTTTTTTTATTATGTAATTTTGGAAACATTGCATTGCAATTTTACGGTATTACAATAAAATATTTATTTTATTTTACCTCTCTCGTGAAGAAAATATCTAAGCACAAACTAATAATAATAATAATAATAATAATAATAATAATAATAATAATAATAATAATAATAATAATAATAATAATGATAATAATAATAATAATGATAATAATGATATTAATAATGATAATGATGATAATAATGATAATAATAATATTCATAATATTAATAATGATAATAATAATAATAATAATAATTATTATATAATAATAATAATTATAATAATTATTATTATAATAATAATAATTATAATAATAATAATATATTTGTAATATTCATGACTGCAAATACATTTCCAAAATAATTCAACCGAGATGTTTCCATCCTGAATATTCTTCAAGTAACATAGGAAATAGTGTTGCATAAATAAATTTCCTGCTTTGTTCCTGAATGGTCCGCAAATTTTTGTAATGTTTTCATCTTTGACGTTCCTAAGCTTCATTTTAAAACGAAAATTATCTCGAATTTTTAAGTGTGAAACAATAAAAGATTCAGTTTAGTTATGGTTTTATTTACCTCCAAAGTTTGGCATCCATGACTCAAAAACAGTTTAAAAACTCACTTCATATTTCCTTAGACAATATAATTAATAACCGTGTTCCATGTATACTTTTATTATTCCTTTATATTTTCAACTTTCTTTACCAAGCCATTTACTTAATATAATTATAGGTTATTATTTCTGTAATTATCATTATTATTATTATTATTATTATTATTATTATTATTATTATTATTATTCCACCGCTGTGGTCTCGAGGTAGCGTGCTGTCTTGTCACGCAGCGGGCCCAGGTTCGACCCCCGGTCGGGACAAGCTCCTGGATGAGGTTTTTATCGGGGTTTTTCCTCATCTGTAAGACAAATGTCAGGAAAACTTTAAGGCCCAAACGGTCTCCGAAATTATATGGCCATCATCATCATCATCATCCTTCACCGGTGTGGAAACCAACGGGAAGCTACCACACCTGTAATTCCCTAGTAAAGCTGCAAAGCATAGCATGAAAATGCTATGATTGCAGTGAAAGACCCGCCCTCGAGCAGAATTACTATGGATGGGTTATTATTATTATTAGTATTACCGGTATTATTATTGTTATTATTATTACTATTATTATTTTTATTACTATTACTATTTTTATTTCTTACCCTTGTCACTTTATATTGTGTAGTTTATATATATATAGTCCACCGCTGTGGTCTCGAGGTAGCGTACTGCCTTGTCACGCAGCGGGCTCGGGTTCGATCCCCGGTCGGGGCAGTTTTTCCGGGTGAGGTATTTATCGGGATTTTTCCTCACCTGTAAGACAAATGTCGGGAAAACTTTAAGGCCCAAACGGTCCCCGAAATCATATGGCCATCATCATTATCATTATCATCCTTACCATTATCATCATCATCATCCTTCACCGGTGTGGAAAGCAACGGGAAGCTACCACACCTACACAATTCCCTAGTAAAGCTGCAAGCATAGCATGAAAATGCTATGATTGCAGTGAAGGACCTGCCTTCGGGCAGAATTACTATGGATGGATGGATATATATATATATATATATATATATATATATATATTAAGTATAATTAATCATAATTCTTATTGTATGTATAATTTAACCCTGGTGAAGTGGAAGAGAAGACCTTACGGTCTTAACTCCATTACGTAAAATAAATAAATAGGTAGGCCTGTATGTTGTAAACTGAATGTAGCCTACCGTGTTCTACGTTTCATGGATAAAGTGATTTACCAGTGTTTTTTTTTCTCCCTCTTCCTTTCATATAAAATTTAGTTCTACTCCTATGCAGTTGTCAGGATAGAACCGACAAACTTCCTCGGGTTGTTCAGGGATATTGGTTTAGTGGTTTGTTGTGAGGACCCCATCGTATCCACTGAATTATTACAAATTTATGTTGTTGATGTGTTAGATATGTGTTCTCAAAGATTACAAAGAAAAATGAAGCATTAATCTAATGAGGAGCTCATGTTAAGAACGTATCTTGTCCATTTTCATGAATTTGTGCAAAGTGATTTAAGGTCACGATTTTACTGTAAACAATACAATCAACATCATCATAATACTCAGTTTTCTTACAATAACCACATGTAACGCAAGTTTGTACTGATTTAATGGACGTTCGGTAGCCAAATTGTGATGTTTGTGTACATTCAGTAATCTAACAAGGGAACTGTCAACCATTGCATGCCAAAACCTACCTTGAATTGTTTTCCAGAAAAGCGTTGTGATGTACAAAGGCCGTATAAAAAATTCATTTTTTTTAACTGCAAGGTACTAAAATCCAGCCCCAAATGGCCCATTTAAACTGTAGGGAAGTAATACATCAGAATTGATAGATTGGATAACGCTCACTAACTGCCGTCCGCTTTTTCACTCCGCTCTTACTCATGCAGGGATCCATCTACCCCGTACTGAGGGTTGGCATTGTTGTAATGACTTCGATTTCTGTGGCTTGCAGTTTAAAAAAAGTAATTGTTTGGACACGGCCTTAGTACATCACAACGCTTCTCTGGGAGATTTTTCAAGGTAGGTTTCGGCATGCAATTGTTGATAGTTCCCTTGTGAGAAGAAAGCAGATACAAAAAAAAAAGTTTGGATATAAGGTGGACGAGAGAAGTTTGAAAATGAGCTCCTTAAATAATAATCACTTGAAGTGTATCTTGTAAAAGTCACAAACTGCAATACAAAAAAAAACTTGTAGGCGCGACAGGCCTAGAATGCCCTCGGCCTACCACCCGGCTGCACATGGGTTAAACTGCAATACAAATAATGCAAAAAATTACACGAGTCATGAAACATGTGATTTTTGTATTGTTTGTATTGCTGTTTGATTTTTACAATACCTTCTTCTGGTGATCATTATACTAATTCCGAGCTAATTTCCAGTTGTGCTGTAAACAAACTTGCATAAAGTATTACTCTGCTGACTCCGTCTATTGGGGAATGTAGTACTACTTTTACCCGCCATATAATTGAATTGTTTCGTTAGAAACATTGTTCTTAAGCAATATCGTATTTTACGGAAAATAAGACTGAATGCAACATATGTTGGTACCAATAATTAGGAACTTCCTCCATTTCTTATTTATGACAAAAAAATTATATATGGGCCATATATGGGCCAACCTAAATAGTACGCTTTTCTATGATATCAATAGATAAACCTTTATTTACCGGTACAATTTCATTACGAGCAGAATGTATGTTCCTTGCTGACTCACTTGTAAATTCTACTATTATTTCCATCATATCCTCAATGGTTAACGTGGGATATTTTTACTGAATTGTTTGAAAACATTCAAAATAATTTGTTTCTCTCCGCTTTTCAAATGTTTTGCTTTCCAGCGTTTAAGAAATTCTATAGAAATGTTGTCATTTATTGTCCTCCGACGACGGCTTTAGCGCTCACAATGTGGTGTGGGAATGGATACTGGATGACAACACCAGTCAGGAAGGAAGTACAATCATATTGAAAACATTCGCCATATTTACGAAAGACAAGCTGAAAACTGCATATTTGTGAATGAATAATACTTCCCTTCGACTCGGCTGTTGGAACAAAAGAAACTACCTGCAAGAGTAGTAAACCGAATGGCTAGAATACTCTACCTCCCAGCGCTAAACTCGTCGGAGGAATACAGTAGAAACAATTGAAATTACAACGTATTCTGCATTACGCATGCATAAGAATAAACAATGTATATTTAATGTATTAAAATTGTAATTATATGTTTTAAGATTCCCACATATAACGTATATACATATGTGCTATATAAAGTTTTTATTATTTTATTTCCTTTATTTCGAATGTTAGAGATCGAACTACATTTTCTTACACGCTTAAAGGTAAAATCATTATTCGACCAATGAAAATGCAATCATACTTCTGGTTTGTTTACATTACAACTGGAACTTAGCGCGGAAGAGGATTTTTACACGCTTTATATTAGCTTGAACTGTATCTACGTAACGGAATATTTTAACACGATTTTCACCCACTTAAAATCATTCGATCGACTTGAAACTTTGTATATTTGTAAAGGACCAATGACAATACAATAATTTCATTTTTTCCCCAAAACTTCTGGCCAGAATCATCAGAAAATCAAAATAATAAAAACCGGTATAATAGATTGCGGACATATCAACTTCTTAGTCAATCGTTATAAGAGCTCAGTTCGTAGAGCGGTAGACTGTAGTGGTATCTACGTAATTTCAGTAATCCATAGGTCGTTCGTTTTATTCCGGCCCGGAGGATTTTTTAGAAGAGTATTACTTTTAGCTCATACTACAATAGTATCGAATTTAAAGATATTTACATTTTTATCTTATCCTCTAAAATATTAAAACTAAGAAATCAAAAAAATAAATAATAGTTTTAAAAAACTAAAACAGCACGCTTTATTAGAAAACCGAACTAAAAAATTAAAATACCAACACGCTTGGGATAAAATTAAAGTGGTCAACAAAAAAATCATCTCCAACACATTTAGAATAAAAGTATAGTTATTTACAAAAAAAATAATTTTACCATCAAAAGCGTTTTTTCTTAGAGACTTTACTTTTAACAATGTATGTTTATTATCAGTCCCGCGCCGTAGCCGAGCGGTTAAGGTAGGAAGCCTTGGCGCAGAGCTACTGGACTTGCGGTGGTTCGAGTCTCCATGGGGGAAGAAATTTTCTCATGGTATTTCCGCCAGTATGGGACCGGTGCCCACCCAGCATCGTGAGGCAATTGGGTAGCTACAATAAGTAGCGGCTCCAGGTTGAGGAACCAGCTATAACGGCTGGGGGACTCTACATGCTAACCACATGTCACCCCTACACTGGCTGTTGATCATCTACCTCTGTGATTGACACATGTGGATGTGAAGGGCCAGCAGCCGGCTGGTAAAAGGGCAACCGCTGAAAAGTGGAAAGACCCTCAATCGGAATGTTTATTATCAAATATAGTAATTGATATAGAGCACCCCGCGCTTTTGGTAGTGAAATTATTTTTTGTAGATAACTATAGTTGTATTCTAAATGCGTTGGAGATGATTTTTTTTTTGTTGACCACTTTAATTATATCCCAAGCGAGTTGGAAATTAAAATTATTTTTAATTTTTTAGTTCGGTTTTCTAATAAAGCGTGTTGTTTTAGTTTTTTAAACTATTATTTATTTTGTGAGTAATCAGAAGGCATTTAGTTACGATCCAAGGGACGCGCTACTCGTCTAACAGTTCACGTTGCTCTGTAATAAGATATTGGAGAGCATTAGTTCCTTATATCAGAACACTCATACAACATCTCTGGATATCCTGTGGAAGTTCGTCTATAGGCCTATAGGTCTGTTCGACCCTGTATAAATTAAATTAACGTAGAATATTTAGGATTATAGTAAGTAATTGAGGCTAATCCCTGTGCTGACAGCTATAAATTTACTGAGATCGTAATTAAACAAGCAATCCAAGTGTAACATGGCAACACATCCAGTCATGTATTACAATATGCTGCATTGCACCAGCATTGATCCTTTTATTTTACTTTCAAATTAATTGAATACTTTTTTAAAATTGAATTAACAAATAAATATACTCTTGGCAGTCAGTTTGATTATTTTAGTTTTACTGCACGCTTTAAAACGTTCTACGGATGGATGGTTACAGTACGGTTGGATATTTTATTCACGACAGAAAGAAAACATCCAAGTAAAACTTTTTAAAATATTTAGCTTGAGGCATATTATTTTATTCATGATAATGACTTCAGACAGCTAGCTCTTAAATTGAAAACTCTTTCAATTAGAGTTTCTTTCCTCATTTTTGAAACTATAATTTCTAATGAGATTTCCATGTGCATTAGTTAGTACTTGTATGAAAATAAGCAGTTAGCTAAAGAGCCAATCATATGTATGTTACCAACAAAATTATGTGACTATTAGGTCTTGTCTGCGACTCGCTCCCATCAAAGTTAACTTCTTACAGCTGAGGGCCAGTTTCACCAAGAGACGTAACTGTATTACGCCAGTTTAAGCTATGTATTATACATGGGGAAAACTGGCGTAATACAGTTACCTGTGTTGGTGAAACTGACCCTAAAAACAGATGGTAGTGTTTTATTTAACGGGGCTTTTTAACAAGACGGATCATTAGCATCGCCCGGGTGTGACAAATTTTCCTCTTAGGCCTCTTTATTACAGGATATGTTATTTTCAATAAATTCTTGGCAACGAGCGAGTTGATTTAGACGAGACAGTTCCGTTTGGGACTTGTATCCGGATGGTCCCGTGTTCTAACCTTGGGATCAAGCAACCTGACGGAAATGTTTTCCTAGTTTTCCGCACGAAATAAAACTAGTATCTTCAATTTATTACTTTAATATTTTTATAGATGGTTGAGAGTTGAAAGTATAATACGTTATTAAAGAAAAAAATTGAAATATAACAAAAATAAGTAGAGAGTTAACTATCTAAGAGACATTATTTGAGGAATAGAAGGATATTTGATTATTTTAGTTTGACAAAGAATATCTAAATGATTATTTTAGTTTGACAAATACTGACTTTGAATTTAATTTCCAAAATTAATTTGCCCTCTCGCGGCATAATAGCCCTAGGATTGACTCAGCCTCTAACGAAAATGTGTACCAGAGTTATGTGCTGTGGGTAAAGGCGGTAGTCATGGCATCTTGCTCCGATTGTATAAACATTTGGGAGCCTTCGCGTCTTACTACACAAGGGCTCCTAAGGTCTGTAGTGGGATCATTTTAACTTTAATCGTAATTTCATATCATCACTAAACGTATATTAACTTACAGCCTAGTGATACAATATAACTATACACAGTTGAATTACAAAGCCTACTGATTGCAACCAATGAATCTATGGCAGGAGAACTCGTTTTACTTCCTTTCCGGAGGAAACCATGCACAGAACTTGAAAAAATCAAAATATTGCAGTCTGATTCTGAACATCACATCTATAGACTATATGAATACTAATCAGGACAGTACATGTATAAAACTCCATAAAATATTCTTGTTATTCAATGTTCTCTATTCGAATTGACCTATGTGATTAATGACGTAGCCCACTGTTGAACCATTGCCTCTCCTTTCTCAGGAGTTAATAGGCCAAGTTAATTTTAGTTACCTTATTTGCCCAAAGATGTCATGAGTGGCATGCGGTCAACATACCGACTCAATTAGACATCTAGCAGGCAACTAAGGTATTACTAGGATGTTTGAAATCGATAAATTTTGCTTAGAGACCTCTTTGTTCAGGCTTAAGGATCTTTTACGAGACTGAAAATCTTCAGATTCGGGACCGCGGCTTAAAGTCCCTTCCGAAGGACTTGCTCCTTGGATTTTTCTATCCTAAAAAAACCATCGACCGCGGCCGAGTTTGAACCCGTGACCCTCTTAACCAGAGGCAAGGAGCATAACCACTAGTCCACGGCGGATGACCACGTTATTTCAACTGCTTTCCCTCATAATTTTCACTATTCTCTCATTCGTGTCCCATGCGTTTCCTCTCTTTCTTTTACCCTTTAGCTGCCCATTTCCTGTAATTTCCTAAATGTTGTTTCTTCATAAGGGGTTCGTGTTTTTTAATGTGTTTGAATTTCCGAAATTACTAACAAGTTTGTATCCTACAAGCTCTTCCGGCTCTAAGCCGTTAGGAAATAATTCTATTCCGCCTTACAAACCAATGACTAATCATTACTTACTTACTTACTCACTGGCACTATCGAACCCGTAGGTTCATGGCCGCGCGGACATAAGCTCTCCATACATCCCTATCCTGAGCTAATGCTTTCCAATCATTCCCTGTATAATCTACTTCTCTCAAATCATAGTTAATGTTGTTCTCCCACCTCATTCTTGGTCTACCAATTGGGCGTTTTCCCTCTGGCTTTCCTACAAGAAGCTTCCATGCACGTCTTTCATTCCCCATACGTGCAACATGTCCTGCCCATCGCAGTCTACGAGACTTTACTGTTCTTATTATATCTGGCTTCCTATAAAGACCATGTAGTTCATTGTTATGTAGTCTTCTCCATTCACCTGTCTGTCCATCTCTCTTTGGTCCAAAAATCTTCCTACGAACTTTATTCTCAAGTACTCGTAATCTCCTTTCCTCCCTTAAAGTAAGAGTCCATGTTTCGCACCCATATAATATAACTGGTAGAATAATAGTTTTATGTATTTTCAGCTTAACGTTTCTTGAAAGGAGTTGGGACATCAAAAGTCTCTGCAATGCATAATAGCACGCATTTCCAGAATTGAGCCTACGTTTAATTTCTTTGTGCATCTCATTCCTATTTGTGATTATTGTTCCTAGGTATTTGAATTCAGCCACTTCCTCAAAATTTCCCTCATTTGTCATTAGCTGTCCATTTCCATTATATACTGAATTTCTACGTGTGACCATATATTTAGTTTTACTGATATTTACTTCCAGTCCCAATTTCTTAGTGTTACTCAATAGTGTGTGCGTGTTGGCCTTTAGTATCTCCTCGCTATCGGCCAGTAGTACTACATCATCAGCATAAACTAACAGCTTATTAATACAATGACTAATCATTTTCATTATTATTATTATTATTATTATTATTATCATCATCATTTACATTATAATCATTAGCATTATCATTATTATCAATTCATCGTTATCATTATCATCATCATTATTAACAACGTAATATCAGAAACACTGATTAAGTTATATAGAGTGTTCTCATTGACTCTTATTATATGGATGTGAAAATTGGACACTTACCTCTGATCAAATAAGACAATCGAAATTTCAGAAATGAAATTCCTTCGCTTTGTAACTGGAAATACATTATTGCATCAGAAAAGAAGTACTGATATCAGAAAGGAATTGAACGTAGAATCAATTAAAACATTAATAGAAAATAAAATAGGTTAAAATATACCTTCTTAGGTAAGATCCGTCGACCTCAACTTATAAAATATGTATTCTTTATGTCTGTAGGCCTTTCAGAACATATGTTCCATCTTCAGCAGGTCCTTCTTCGCTACATTATCTGATATGATGGTTGATGCTGCTGGTCCTAATGTGGTGTTGTCGTGAATTTTATTAGTATTGATTAATAGAAAAGTATAGAATAAATTTGACAAACCATGTCCTACGAATGCCAAACACTGTTATATACTATAATCCAAGGGAAACAATAAATGTCGATCGACCTTTAAAGAGATGACGTGATCAATTTTGAGTCTTATCCTTGAAGATTATTATTATTATTATTATTATTATTATTATTATTATTATTATTATTATTATTATTATTATTATTATTATTATTATTATTATTATTATTATTATTATTATTATTATTATTATTATTATTATTATTATTTAGGAAGTATTTTTACTTAACGGCAATCTTTAGTAGCCCTAGTCATAAGTCACCCATTTCCAATCTGAGTGTATAAGAGCCGAACAGTTTTGCTCAAAGTATTATTATTTCAGGCTTGAATTTCTTTTACGTGCCTTAAATCTACGACACGGGACCTCCGGATAGAAACACGCACACAGGATTTTAAACACTGAAAAAAATCCGTCTACTCTGGGAGGGTTTGTACCCATGAACCACGAACTTTGAAATCAGGGACGATCATGATAACCACTAGCCCAAAGACATCTGTTGTAGTCGTCATGATCGTTGTTGTCACCCTGGAAGAAAAAAGAAAGAAATGCCACGAAAATTATGGATGCAAGAAATAAGAACTCGAATGAGAACAAGAGGACTGGAGGATATGCAGCGAATGGACAGGGACGAGTGGAGAAGCAAAATAAAACTTTAAACATATAAAGATGTGTAAACATAGAAAATATGTATATATAAATAAATAAAGCGCCAGATAGGCCAAGAGTGAGGAGAGAGAATAACATTAACCAATGTAATATTTTAGGTGAATACAAATGACGATTGGATAACATTACGTGACAGTAGGTTAGTTTATTATTATTATTATTATTATTATTATTATTATTATTATTATTATTATTATTATTATTATTATTATTATTATTATTATTATTATTATTAAATCCAATGCTGTGGTCTCGACGTAGCGTGCTGCCTTGTCACGCAGCGGACCCGGGTTCGATCCCCGGTCGGGGCAGTTTTTCTGGGTGAAGTTTTTATCGGGGTTTTTCCTCACCTGTAAGATAAATGTCAGGAAAACTTTAAGGCCCAAACGGTCCCCGAAATCATATGGCCATCATCTTCATCATCATCATCCTTCTCATTAGCATCATCCGTCACCGGTGTGGAAGGCAACGGGAAGCTACCACACCTACACAATTCCCTAGTAAAGCTGCGAGCATAGCATGAAAATGCTATGATTGCAGTGAAGGACCTGCCTTCGGGCAGAATTACTATGGATGGATTATTATTATTATTATTATTATTATTATTATTATTATTATTATTATTATTATTATTATTATTATTATTATTATTATTATTATTATTATTATTATTATTATTGTTATTATTATTATTGGGAGATGTTTGTTTTTACTGTTAGATAAATATCAGGAAACTTTAAGGTCCAAACGGTTCGCGAACATCATCTGTCCATCATAATCATCATATTCGACATGTTCAGTATGTTTATGTTTAGTATGAATGTGTGGTCTGTGTGTGAATAGTGTTTTGTCTTACGTTGTGTTGTCTCGGAGGAGAAGGTAACATAAAATGTTCCTATAATATAGGTGATAATATTATAAAATGTATTAGGGCTCATTCGGGTAGGCCCTCAATGTCCTTGTATGGTGAAAAAATAGGCCTATTGTGTGATCTTACAGTTAAAAATTCCTCTCCCGGCAGATATAAGGCCTGGGCTGCGTGTGGCATTCAGAAAGTACCTATAAGGTGAGAGATTAAATTGAGGTAATGAAATAAATTCTTATTATATATTTCATTACATTGCATTACATTATAGAAATTTGTCAGATTGAATAAGTAGTGTTGATTAATCAAATGCAAATTTTCAGATTGTATTGGTACCAAGTTTTATGTTTTTTCATACATTATATTTGGTCACTTAGTACGCCAGTAAGTAAATAGATTTTCTTCGTGACGTAGAATCTGGCAGAGATGAGAGTTTGAGTTGAAATAAAGTTGGCACACGCACCTGGTGCTGAATTATTCATGATATTTCCCGCCCAGATGGCGCTTCGTAATATCAACTGTCCCACTGAGTGCTACTGCCAACGGATTAGTTTCTTACCCCAGGTGGGGCAAGATTTCTCAGGGAAAAGTTCTTATAGAAATTTAGATGTATCCAACCCGATGTCTATTCAATTGAACACACATAACAAAGTTATTTCTTGTTCATTTGATGACTGTCGTTTATAAAAGACCCGCAGTAACTTTGAGCATAAACTGAACTGCCAAAGCAGTGATACTGGACCTATAGGTTCAAACGGAGTAATAAAGAATTCATACGTATTGGGCATAAATCCCTTCAATGCTTTTAAAATTCATGCTAAACCACCGTTGAGGTTGTTTTGTAATAAGTTAAAATAAAATTAGTGCCTGAAATATCAGTCGTCATCAAAATTAAAATTAATTAAAATTGTGAAGGCCTTTCTACTTGTTCCGTCTTCAGCAGCTGATTGGACTATTGATATTGGATCACTTTGACCTCCAACAAGAATTCTACCTTTTATTCCTCTACAAATTCCTGTACTAAATACAGCAATCCTTGTCGTCCTCAAAATTAAAATCACAATTTTAATAAATTTTAATGTTGAGGGGGCTTGGACACGTGAAGACGATGAATGAAGATTGATTGCCAGTTAGAAGTTTGGAGTGGATTCCAAATCGGAGAAAAAGAACAGGGAGACTTAAGTAGACATGGATAGAGGGAATTATGAATTTGATTAAGGGCTGGGAACCACAGGATGATGACTAAAAGAATAGAGATGAATGGAGGAAGAAAATCAAAACTTATTCTTGTGCACAGGAAGATGTTGAATACATTCAAAACCTGTTAAATAAAATAATAATGTTGAGGATGAATGTTATCTCAAGTATTAATCTTATTTTTAACTCATTATAAGTCACTTCCTTATTTAATATAGAAGCATTATGCATTAATGCTCTAAACTATATTGAAATTTAGATAACAATTGTTTTAAAATTAATATAAAATTATAGAATATTCACCTGAAAGGTCCGTCTCCTCAACTTAATTATCATTTAACTGTAGCGCTTTCGGGACTTGTCCCATCATCGGCAGGATTCAAAACTGGTGTTTCACTGAAGATCTGGTAGAGGGGGTTGCATGTATTGGGTTCGTTTTCGTTTATCAGGCTGTCGTTGTTGTGAGCTACTTTCATGATTTCCATCTCTTCGAGTACGTTTATCTTCGCTGGATTATTTTCTCTGTGCATTACTGTTAGGGTGTTTTCAATATTTAACATGCGATGTCCTTCATGGATAACGTGTTTTGCATAGCTTGATTTCCCTTCTGCGTGAATGAAGTCTCGAAAATATTCTTTGAATCTGATGTTAAAACTCCTGTTTGTCCTTCCTATATAGAATTTGTTGCAGTCCTTACATGTCAGTTTATAAACTCCTTTGCTGTTGAAAATGTTATTTTCTTCAATGTTATTGTTTATTATGTTGTTTAATTTGTTATTGGTTCTGTATGCTATTTTTACGTTTTTGTCGGCTTTCTTTAGTGCATTGGCTAATTTTGTCGTTTCTTTTCCTGTGTATGTAAGTGTTATCCATGTTTTCTTGTTGTTGTCAGATTCTTTTTCTAGTTTAGTTATGTTGGTTATGTTGTTCTTCCTTTTTTTGTTTTTTTTACGAGCTTATCTATGAATTCTTCATTATAGCCATTGGTTTTTGCCATATACTTAATGTAGTTGAGTTCTTGGATATAATTGTCTTTGCTTAATGGGAGTTTCAACATTCTACTGACTGACTAAGCTATTAAATGTACTAATTTTCTGTTGAAAAGGGTGTGTAGAATTTTTGTTTATGGCCAGAGCATTGTTTGTGGGTTTCCGGTAGATACCGATTTCTAGTTTATTGTTGTGTAGATTTTTGGTTATAGACAAATCTAAGTAGTTTATGCTGTTGTTAACTTCTATTTCTTCGGTGAAAGTGATTTTTTCATGCATGTTGTTTAAGTCTTGTAGTATTTCTTTTTCTTTTCTGTTTTCGTTTTCATATATTACTAGTACATCATCGACATATCGTGTTATTAGTTTTATGTTGAATTTGTGTATTAGTTCCTCAAAGTGTTTATTTTCCAGTTCTTGTAGGAAGATTTCTGCCATTATTCCAGATGTAGGACTCCCATCGGGATCCCGTCTTCTTGAATAAATAGTTCATTGTTAAATTGGAAGTAATTTTGCTTTATTGTTGTTGTTATTAGTTTGTTTAACTGATTGATATAGTTATCTTCAAGTTTACTGTCTGTTAGTTTTTGTTTTATTATGTTTGCTGTTTCGTTTATCGGGATATTAGTGTAGAGGTTTTTTATGTCGAATGACGTCATTTTAGTGTTCCTATTGATTTCTAAATGCTGTAGTTTGTCTGCTAGTTCAAATGAGTTCTTAATTGTGTAACGATTTTCAAGTTTGACATCATTTTTCATTTTCTGAGAGACTAATTTGGAAATTTTATAGTTAGGAGCATTCATGCAATTAACAACTGGTCTTATGGGAATGTTGACTTTATGGATTTTTGGAAGGGCTTTCATTACTGGTGGTGAGGGAGTATTATTTACCCATTTGGCGTTTTTGTATTTATTATGTTCATTATTGGTTGTGTTGGTGATTAGAGGGCACGATTTTAGTGCTTCTTTTATTTGTCTGCTATACTTTCCTGTGGGATCTTTTTCAATTTTTTTGAAATTGTTACCTTTCAGGTGAATATTCTATAATTTTATATTAATTTTGAATAAACCTCAACGGAACACATCATGAATATTATAAAAGTTAATTGTTTTAAAGTAGAATTGTGAAGTCTCTAATGATAATCATGTCTGACTAGCAAACTAAGGCCCCGGATTCAATTCTTGACATTGCGTCCCTGCAACAGATTAGTACCAACCATTTCGGGAGGTGTACCCATTAACTTTTCAGTGATGCCATTTTATTACACGCTTTATATTAGCTTGACCTGTATCTATCTATCTATGTAATGGAATCTTTCAACGCGATTTTCACCCACTTAAAATCATTGGATCGACTTGAAGCTTTGTATACTTGTAGATGGCCCGTGACAATATAATAATTTCATATTTATTTTCTAAAATCCTGGCCATAATCATCAGAAAATCAAAAAAAGTGTTTTTGTACCAATGTAACGGAATCTTTCAACGCGATTTTCACCCACTTAGATACATTGGATCGACTTGAAATTTTGTATACGTGTAGAGGACCCGTGACAATACAATAATTTCATACTTATTTTCTAAAATCCTGGCCATAATCATCAGAAAATCAAAAAAATGAAAACTGGTATAATAGGTTGCGGACTTGTCGAGTTTTTAGTCAATCGTTGTAAGAGCTCAGTTGGTAGAGCAGTGAACTTTTAGTGGTATATAATTTCAGCAATCCATAGGTCGCTGGTTCAAATCCGGCTGGGAGGTTTTTTTTTATAGAAGAGTATTACTTTTAGCTCATACTACAATAGTATCGAATTTAAAGATATTTACATTTTTATCTTATTCTGTAAAATATTAACACTAAAAAATAAATAATAGTTTTAAAAAACTAAAAGAACACGCTTTATTAGAAAACTAAAAAATGAAAAATAATTTTAATTTCCAATACGCTTGGGATAAAATAAAGTGGTGAACAAAAAAATCATATCCAACACATATAGAATAAAATTAGAGTTATCAACAAAAAGAAAATAATTTTACCATCAAAAGCGTGGGGTGCTTTTTATGATTTTTACATTTTCTTCTTAGAGAGCTTACTTTTACCAATATCTGTTCATTATCAAATATATTAATTGATATAGAGCAGTCTCCGCTTTTGATGGTAAAATTATTTTCTTTTTGTTGATAACTCTAATTTTATTCTATATGTGTTGGAGATGATTTTTTTGTTGACCACTTTATTTTATCCCAAGCGTATTGGAAATTAAAATTATTTTTCATTTTTTTAGTTTTCTAATAAAGCGTGTTCTTTTAGTTTTTTAAAAACTATTATTTATTAGTATTAGGTACAATATAATGTAATTAACTTACTACAAAATCCTGTAATATTGGTCTATGATAACATTTCTTTCTGTGGCGATGTACCTAATAAACTGTTTTTCTTGTATTATTAAATGACTAAAATAATTTATTTATATCACTAGTTAGTTTGAGGCATTTCGAATTCCTTTATGTTGAAAAATTACATGTGGAGTTGAAAATATTTCGTAAATGTTCTAGTATAATGACGCAAATATAGATCGATAGGAATTAATGAATCAAATATTTGGAATAAGAGTTCGTGCCCATCGCTAAACTTCTTTTGAGCTATATTTTAACAGAAGCTAATGAAGAAGTGTTACACAGAATTTTTGCCTAAATAAAAGATATATAGGTGCAGCTAAGAAAATGCAATTATTATGTACCAAACAATCCTTATTTGAGGGCAAAGAAAAAATAAAATAAGATAAATGTTTTATAAACCCATGTTTAAAATATAGTTTTCATTTCCTTAGCGCCTCTATTTTGGGCTATTGGACAGACGCAAGAAAATTTATTATTTCTATATGACATCATCATCATCAACAACAAAGATTAAGCCTAATGGCCTGTTCCGATCTCATTATAGGTCGAATTGGGCCTTCCATCTCTTCAATGGTTTTCCCAATAATCTTCTCCCTTTTGGTTTATAATTACACATTCTTCTTGGTATGCGCTCTTCATTCATTCGTAATACGTGAAGAAGGTAAGCATTTTGATAGTATTTTATTCTTTCATAGAGATTAAATATATTAAGTTTTGTTCTTATATCTTCGTTTTTCTTTTTATCGGTCCTTTGGTATCCTGCTATTGCTCTCAACATCTTCATTTCGGCAGCCTCTATTTGTTTACTATTTGCCTTTGTTAATGTCCAGGTTTCATATGCATAGATAATTATTTGGGATGTCATTTAGGTGATGACAGAAATTTAGATAAACACACTAAAATACAACGATTCAATTAATTATCTATGTGGCACAATTAAACGTGCTTTATTGAATAAAACTAGAAAAGAAACTATTTTAAAATTTTACAAAGTATTGGCAGTTCCATGAAGTAAATATCATTATATAAATTAATGGAAATATTGCATTACATACGTAATATATTTCACCAAGGTAATATGGTAATTGGTTCCGCATCTGTGTCCTTGAAATGAATGTATTAACACTGCGGATATTTCACAAGACACGATTTGACACCTACATGCAATGGAAAATTTATAAATGCCACATTGATTATATTTAGCAACTGTATGGGGCTTTAAGTTCGTGACTTGTCAGTGTGAACTGCGCTCCGGATTCCTCCACGTAAATCTTGCGAAGTAGTTTTCTATTGATCCAGACTTTGTGTGTCATCACACCTTTACTGCGATGATAAAAACCTCTCAAATCTAGCTCCTACATTTCACATCAAATTAAATGATTGAACAGTTCTCGACCATTAAATGTACTTTTTCTCTTCTTACAAAAAAAAATAACATGTGTTAGAAATCAAGAAACACCGAGCGAGTTTGGTCATGCTATATCGTTTCAGACTCGTATCCCGAGATTTCCGAGTTCAAATATGTCCTCGACTAACATGACTTGGGTTTTATTCTGTTTTCTTCAGTTTTCAAAGCATTTCTTCATACTACTTCATAGTACCTTAAAAATAAATATCCTTTACTGTAATTCATACATCAATACGTGACTATACACAGTAAATATATAAGAACATACTTAGTATAATCAAAAATTCTAGATTCGATATGAACTTAGATAATAAAGCACACACACACACAAACATATATATATATATATATATATATATATATATATATATATATATGTATATATATATATGTATGATTTAAAAAATAAAAATATTTTAAAATAGTTTATATTTTGAAACACGATTTTTTTTTAATTTTATTTGTGGTGAAAGAGAGAATGGATGAAAACATGTCCTTAAACATTTGTTTTTTTTTTGTAATATCTTCTTCTGCTACCGAGAAAAATTGTGATGCCACAGATACGCTTGGTATATTAGAATATTCTTTAATCTAATATACAAACTCTAATCCATGGGTAACACTGTTTAATATTTCCTTCGAAATAAATTGTTCTCCCTCTTTTGTATCCTGAAAATCTCTACCATGATTAGCCTATTGAAACCTATTAAATTTGAGTCAGTTCCATATGAACTGTGTGTCCCATTCAGTCAATGGAGTTGCAAGTAGGCCTACATAACATTTACAATTTGGAATTTAATCAATATTTATGAACAAATTAGAATGTCCCAACCGTTCAATCCAAGTCAACATGAATTTTAGATTAATAAAAAATAAGTATTTTCATATGGAAACTAGTGATCTGTAATGTCACTTCAAGCCCCGGGCGTCTAGATACTCAGTATAAGTGCGTCTATCTTTACGTACAGTTTTCGATGCCTTAGTTTCATACATAAATGGCATAAAGTCTGATCAGTGGGGTACAATACATATTACGTCACCAGTACATTTCTACTACATGATACGTATTTTGAAAAACAGAGCACTGAACTGGTTTGTTTCTTCTCTTATCTGTAGTCAGTGCGGCAATGTTTGTGTGAGCATCGTGTCGCTCTGAGAGTGCATAACCCCCACCTCTGCTCCACAAGTTTGAATGATTATGTAGTTCACTGTCTCGATAAGGGATGAACAATCCAACAAATAGGTCCGTGGTATTTTCGACAGATTTAAAAATTCAAATGTGATCCTCGATAGAATATGAATATGGAACCCGCCTCATCACTCCGATCGGAGAGAGAGGCCTCAGGACTGTTTAGGGTTTCAGAAAATAATGTTCATAACAGACCAGACAGAAAAATAATTTGCAAATTAATCGCTATATTTCTATTTCCAATCATAAATAGCTTCTCTCTTCCTCTGTAATCGAAAATTCTTAATTCGATGGGATTTTCCTTAAATATTTATCTCAATTCTTTTAGTTGCCAAGGATATTGTGTCAAATAATGAAGCACGTTTATAAACTGACATTCTTACAATAGGACCCAATGATTTTTTCTCCACATTTTGTAAAACATTTATCAATTTGTGAAGTTTTACACATGTTCTACTGCCTTTCTACATGACCGCCATCTAGGTAAAATCACATACTCCATCTTTCAGGTGTGAAACGAAATATAGGCCTTAACATTTAAACCATAAAAAAGCCTGCTGCTTCTGTGATACGATTCCGTAAATAAAGTAGACGTGTTAAGGACGTTTTCGTAGAGTGAAACGTAGAATTTTCCACACTGTGTTGCGTGCGGCATTCCCTATTGAGGCGTCGAGTTGATGCGTTCGGACTATCACTGGTAATTTAAACCTGCTGCACTGTTTCTGCTGATATGCTTGGTCGTTTATGACGTGCCTCATTATACACATTGCCGGTACGCTTAAATTTTTTTACAAGCAGACGAATGCGTGCCTTTGTTAGGGCTGGTTTATGAAATGTATGGATAAATTCAGCTCTGGCGTCTTCATATGACATTCCGGGTATCCGAACGCAAACAATGGCAACCCGTTATTCCATGCTAAACACGTTTCACTAAACTAATATCTGGCCCATGCCTCCACCCCTTGGGATACCTCGGTCAGAGACCATACTCCCAAGTCCCAGATACTTGTCCTCCCTTAACTATCGCGTCCACGCTCAATGTTCTCGGCGATAAAACCAACAACTCAGGGAGAAGGTGTTGGAGTTAGGGAAATTGCTGAGCTCATTCCTGACGACCCCACAGTTGGTCCACGGGCTCCTCGAGCCTAGCCGGGAGGACTGCTGTCGCAAATCCACCGACCATTCTCCTGTTCTACCCCCAGGGACGCATCCTGCAGCCGTTGTGAGGCCGGCTAGGGCTTGAATCCTCAAACCCCACAGTGTGAGGTTTTAGTACATCCAGGTGCTCATCTCCTGGTGACCCCACAGTTTGTCCACGAGCCCGTAGGCTTAGCCGGGAACCAGCACAGTTGCTCCCCTCTGCGCCGTGCCCTGGTGTGCCCCCCAGGGACCTGTACTGTTGCAGTTGTGGTCCAGCACGGAGCTCGCAAGCTCTAACAGGTGAGCACAATAGTACGACACAGCGCTCAACTCCTGCCGACCCCTCTAATGGTTCACGAGTCCCTTGGAGCCGGGAGGACTGTCTAGCAGATCCACCGACCTTTCCCCCAGTGCACCACCTGGGGACGTGTTTTGTTGCAAGTGGGTCCAGCCTGAGCATTAGTACGTCAGGTTGCTCAACTCCTGACGACCTCACAGATTGTCCTTGGGTCACTCAGTCACGGAGTCGGCGCTAATCCCACACCCAAAAGACCGCGCTTCTTCCTTTTTCGAGCTTACTGACCTGGTGGTAATTTCCAGCATTACGCCCGGTATTGTCCCAGTCGTGTCGCTGTTGTGAGTCTAACCCACTGAGCAATGTAGGCATCCCGGGTGCTCATCGCCCATGGTGCCCCCACAGATGGTCTTCGGGTTCATTAAACCAAGGGAAAGGAGCTTCTGATCTGTAGTCTCCCACCACTTCGCCACGGCGGCCACCGATCCTGCTGTGGGCCAGGATATGTGAACTTTGACAACAGGTCGCTAAACTAACAGTGAATGCAAAGAAAAGAAAAAAAAAGTAATGTTTTCATGTAAACGGATTGTAACTTTAGAGATACCCTGTATATAGACTATACATAGAGTCAATATTAATATCAACACAGTAGCCTGTAGGTGGAACAACTGAGTGAATGGATCGTTGCATGTCCATATAAAAACAAAAATTTATATTTTTTTATTTATGTATCGGTTAGCACGTGTTGTAACCCAATCGAGTGCATCGTGTTCGTGTTTATTCACTCAAATGAGTCTGCAATAAAAACAAATGAGCATCAGCATCGTTACAAATCCGTGTAATTCCACTGTGGACATTTCCCCCGTTAAATTAGTGGAGTATAAATAACTTATTCGTTAAGCACACTCAGTAGATGACGGTAATTATGTGGGCCCAGCATTATCACTTAATGAGGTCACATTCCCACTGGCATAGAAAAGCTTTTCTCTTTGCATTGTTTAATGTCAGCTAATATCCATTTTAAATTTTATTTATATTAAATTTCCACTATCTCTAATTTATCTAATTTCGCCGTGCCAATGTTCCTCCTAGGCATGAAACGAATATTCTGTGTAGAATCCGCAAACTATCTTTCGTTTGTAGCTGGAAAGATTTAATAACACATATTTGTTACTCCTAATATCGATTTCTCTTCTTCTTCTTCGGCTTTCCCCCACTTATAGGTTTGCCGTCTTCAGTTTCCATTTATCTCTATCATTCCAATCTCCCTCTTCCAAATTCCTATCATCCATTATAGTTCTGACGTAGGTTTTCCATTTCCATCTTGGTCTGCCACGTTTATTTTTTCCAGGGGGTGACCATTGGTATATATTTTTTGGCCATCTTTCATTTTCCATTCTTTGTGCGTGACCATACCATTTAAGCATTTGATTTTCAATCCTCTTAACAGCAGATGTGGTGACATTAAATTCTCTCCAAAAGAATTCATTTCTTATTTTATCCTGTCTTGTTTTTTGGAGGCTTCTTCTAAAATAATCAAATTCAACTTTTCTAATTTTATTCTTTTGTAATTCCGTCAAAGGCCAAGTTTCACTTCCATATGACAAAATATTCTGTATTATGCTCTTATAAATTTTCATTTTAGTTTCCTTTGTAATATTTTTATTCCAAATTATTCCATGTAATGTCTTAGTTGCATTTTTATATCCATTTTAAAATGTGATTATAATAAATTTTCTCTATCTCTAATTTATCTAAATTCACAGCATCGATGTTGGCCATACGTATCAAGCCAATATCCTGTAGAATCCGCAAACTCTCTTCGTTTGTATCTGAAAAGATGTAAAAATACATATTTGAGCTTCCTAATATATATTTTAAATATATCAAATCTCATGTATCTGTAATGTTTCTAAATTCGCCGCATCGCGTTTTATTGGACCTTATGTATTCATGAGCAAAGAGAAAAGAACGTCCCACAGCGTTACAATGTAGAAAGGAATTGTGTGTAATGTATAGTTGACCAATGGATGTGGATTGTGAAGTAGTGCTTCGTAAGTTGTAATTTTTCAGGTTTATATTTCGATGGTCTGCAATTTTTTTTATTTCCGAACATGTAAGAGGTTCATTTTAAAACCAAAATGAATTAGAAATTCGGTTGTCCACTTTTTGCGCCGTAACCAAAATCCCGAATAAAATACGTCATGCAGGAAATTTGCCCAATCGAGGATTGATTCCGGACTCACTGCGTACGAGGCAACAACGTCACACCGAGATTACGACAGTGGACTTCTCTTTGTGTTTATAGACAAAATGTATTTTAAAGTTTTATATAATATTATTGCGCTTTATCATTTTCCAAGACAAAAAAAAATGTGTTTTCACATAAATTATTAAAATTTTGTTTTGGGCTTGTTAATTGGACTTAAAGTACAATAAATTGTAATCGTGTACCATTCAGTCTCGAGATAGCCTGCTGCCTTATCACACAGCGGACCCGGATTTGATACTCGATCGAGACATTTTCCCGTGTGAGGTTTTTATCGGGGTTTTTCTTCACCTGTAAAACAAATATCAGGAAACTTTAAGGCCCAAACGGTCCTCGAACATCATCTGATCACCATAATCATTCATATTCGTTTTAGATTAAGTTTAGGATTAAGGACTCTCCTGGCGCACCACTATCATCATCATCACTCATCATATAATCGGGGCAGCGTAACCCCGCCTTCCAGGCGCCCGAACCTCAGAAGTGGGTTACACTTACGCCAATGCCATGAGAGAACACCAGATATCGAAATGACAACCTGGCGGGGCATTGAATAAAATAATAATAATCATCATCATCATCATTCATGCAAGTATTAGGCCGTGTGGCCTGTTACGATCTCAAAGAGGAATTTTCCATCCAGCGCTTTTTTGGACGTCCCAGCGATCTTTTGCCAGTAGCAAAGTATGACTTTTGGAATTCTATGAGACGGCATTCGTTGAAGATGGGCTTTCCAGTTGCTCTGGTAGTTTTGTATATGGTGAAGAATGAGTTCTACATCCAACTCTTCCATAATTTCCTCATTTCTTTTATGGTCCCACTTTGTGTGGCCTACTGTACGGCGCATAAATCGCATCTCGTTTGCTGTTATTCAGCTTTCATCTCTTCTTCGTATTGTCCATGCTTCACTACCATATCTTAATATTGGTGTAGCGAGAACCTTATAAAGTCGTAATCTTGAATAATAATAATAATAATAATAATAATAATAATAATAATAATAATAATAATAATAATAATAATTGTATATTTAAAGTTAATTAGACTATAGGGCACCTAAGTACACTAACGAGTTTACATTGCAATGCTGAGAAATCACGACACTGATTTGTATTAAAAAAACAATTACTGCTTTTTACTTTCGAAAATCTGCACTAGCAGAGACAGCGACAGAAATCATCTTGATTGATTAAAAAAGGGAAGAGGAAAAAGTAATTTCTTCCGAGTTCGGAAGTTCATTTCAACAGGGCTGTTATATAAACTAGCGCCATGACTTATGGTATTATCCCCAGGTATCTTCATTGCATTAAGCCCCTATTCCCACCCAACTAAATCCAGTCCATATGTCCGACTTCTATTACCCTAAGATTGATCCCAATATTACTCACATATTTACGCCTAGGCCTTCCCAAAGGTCTTTCATCTAAGAGTTACCCATTAAATATTTTCGGAGTATTTCTATGGTCTCCGCTTCGAACCAGATAACTTTAAATTCTCAATTATTAGATTTTGGTAAACCTTATCAAAATATAAAGCGACTACAATGCATCGTACTCAACCTGTGGCCCTGCTGATGTTAAAAGTGACTGCGGGCAGTGAGTCATCAACTCGCGCCAGCCAGGCATGTAACTGCACGGCACTTCCCTCACTTTGTTGGTGTATTATGATGAAGAGTGAAATGAAAGATTGAAAACAAGTAAAACGTATCTTATGACGCCAAGATGTTGGAAATGTTTTCCTCCTACATCAACACATTTTCGGCTCAATGATAAGAATCGCTGATTAATACGTATTACTTGCTGTTCTGTTATTAAATTTATTTCTGTCCTGATATAATATTTCAGTCCGTCTAACGTATGGGAGTTTCTTACATACACCCTATTTTTTTTAAGTGCCCACATAAATGAAAATCGCAGACAGTTCAATCTGGGGGCCGAGATGGCCACAAGCCTACACTGATAACCCGATCTCTAATTAAACCTAATGTTTAAGTAGCTGTATGCGCAGTAGCAGAGTCTTGTTGTAAATATCCGTTTCGACAGTCAATATCAGTCAGTTCTTTGAAAAATTGTGTCAGTATGTTATCTCTGTATCTTGTGTAATTTTTAAAAAAAATCTATGATTCTGTATTGTTATTCTGTATGGTTTATATATTTGGTCTCAGTGAGCACACGTTTTGCTACCCTGGTTTCTTACGGAGCATAGAATCCGTTTTTCTAAATTTGTTTAGAAGTCATCGAGCAGTCTCTCTACACCTCGAAATTGTATTCCGAATTGTCTAACTACTTCTCTGCAAGACTCTGTTTTCACATAATTATTGTACATAAATGCTCTATGCTGTACTGTAAACACTGTGATAACTATGAACTAACAAGGAACTACTTATGTTGGACCAGAAGCCACTAAAATTTTATGCACACGTTCATAATTTTCAATAATTGTATTATAAAGTACACAGTGTGTTTAATAAATCTTTATATATTATGTTGGACCAGTTGGCTGGTAACAAAAATTTGAGGATATGTTAAATAAAGGATACTGAACATCGTGATATTAGTCATTTTACTGCAAATTCAATAGTATGCATAATATTTAATAGGAAATAAGGAACAAGAAAAAAATAAATAGAGGCTTAACATCCGTATATGACAGAATAAATGAGTAAAACATTTGGAAAAAATAAAATAAACAAATAAAAATTAGAAAATGATAGTGTGGTGAACGAGGGAAGAACAAAAAAGGGGAGGTAGAGAGAGATAAACTAACGAAATAAATACTGCAACGGAGCGGCACGGTTACTTGAACAGCGCACTGAAGTGTGAATATTTCTTCCACTCCCGCAGTCGAGTATTTGTACAGTATATATGAATTGTTTCTATTTAAACATAAAAACTCAATCAATTTAAAGTGCAATAGAATATTTGTTTTATTATTTATTGATTAGCACTTTTATGGCCTAAATTAATACTTCTTTTTAGGACATAACAGTATTTTACACGTAAATGTGTACATTTACAGGCGATAATCTTGTGAGTCTGTAAAATATATCATCAAAAGAATAATATGGACATAATAAATTCATTTTACATTTTAACTACGTTAGAATCTATAGTTCAAGAAACATTTGAAAAACACGAAGAACCTGGATTGTATGATGACCAGTTTGCGTATTTTCTGGCAGAACTTATAGAACAAAAATATTGGAATGGGTTAGAGGACTTTAGCGAAAATACTTTAGATTTCGAAGACTATGCCAACTTGCAATCAGAAGCTCACACAGGCCGAATGTTCTGAAGACTTTGAAATTGCCAACGAATCCATTGAGGAATGTGACAGTTCAAGTAGCTTTGAGCCGTCTCCTGTTAAAAAACCTAAACGTCCTAACGTACCGTCTGGCTATTCCGAAGAAACTTTGGAAAACATTTGAATTATATGAAAAATAAAACCTCTTATCTAGCTTCATAATTAAAAAACAGTGACCCCTACAAAATCGCCCAAATTAAAGACTACAATCTTAATAAGTTTCGAGATTCTTGAGATCGGGGATTGACAGTGCACTATTGGCATTACAAATGTGGACGAAGGAATTGGGCTTGAATGAATTAAAGCGTCAAAGACATTCATTTCAAATTTCAAAAAAGAAAACAATATTTCTTCAAGAAAAATTACCAAATTTGTCACTGTCAAGGATATTGAAAACGAAACTGAAAAGTATTGAAAATGTAAATAAGTTTGTAAGAAACGTTAATCAGGCCATTCAAGAAAACTGCATACCAACAAAGAATGTGTGGTACTGTGACCAAAGTCAATTTAATTATGAAACGACAGGAAACAGTACACTGGCAGTCAAAGGAAAAAAACTCACTGTTGCTACAGTTCAAAACCTACACATTCTTACACGACAGATGTTCTTATTTCAATGTGTGGGCAACTTGGGAAGAGGTTATACCTTTGTTTTGAAGAACCTACTGGAAACAAATTCGGGCCCAAAGTTCAGAAAAAGATAGAACAGAATACACCTCCAAATGTGTATGTCGACTGTAATGCCAGTGGAAAAATGACAAAAGAACATTTGAAAATATTCTTAAAACATGTGTTTAGTGAAAACATTGAAATGGATTCACCTTTAATATGCGATTCGTGGTCCGGACATAAGGACGAACAATTGCTACAGGACTGTTTACCCGATAAAAATGTAAGGCTGAAAATTATTCCTGCAGGAGCCACCAAATATATACAACCACTTGATGCTTCCCCCCCCCCCGACAATATAAGATCTGTGTGTGACGACTAGAAGAATATGTGCGTCTAAAATCAGATGGTGACGTAAAAATGTCTGATAGATTCTTTATTATAAAACTGTCCACCGCTGTGGTCTCGAGGTAGCGTGCTGCCTTGTCACGCAGCGGGCCCTGGTTCGATCCCCGGTCGTGGCAGTTTTTCTAGGTGAGGTTTTTATCGGGGTTTTTCCTCACCTGTAAGACAAATGTCAGGAAAACTTTAAGGCCCAAACGGTCCCCGAAACCATATGGCCATCATCATCATCCTTATCATTATCATCATCTTGATCATCATCATCCTTCACCGGTGTGGAAAGCAACGGGAAGCTACCACACCTACAATTCCCTAGTAAAGCTGAAAGCATAGCATGAAAATGCTTATGATTGCAGTGAAGGGCCTGCCTTCGGGCAGAATTACTATTGATGGATGGATTATAAAACTGCATCTTCTTGTATATAATCAACAGTCAGCAGAAATTTACAAAGATATGTGTATTTATGCTTGGGCGAAGTCTGGCTATAACGTGGACCAAAGTGTAACGAGATTCACAAATGTGATTGAAAATGCATTTGACATTGGTTTTAGTGAATATGCCACATATAACTGCTCCAGGATTGCCATCATCAGATGCTCATGGTGTTCGCAAAAACTTTGTTACAACCATTTCATCGAAGACCCTCATTATTACCATTGATGTTATGGTAAATGATAATTTGTTACTCCAGTGCACGAAATTATAACCGATTCTGAATTTCAAGTAAAAAAAGTAGTAGTAATAGGACTTTATTAGACTAAGGGTCGGTATCACCAACAGAGGTAACTGTATTACGCCAGTTTTCCCCGTGTATAATGCATAGCTTAAACTGGCGTAATACAGTTACCTCTGTTGGTGAAACCGACCCTAAAAGTAAGATATATACAATGTTATTTACAAATATGTGTCGCACGGCCAGTAAGCCATACGTGCTGTTGACAGTCCAATACAATAAAATAATATTTGCTAATAGTATAAAGAAAAACAAAAAGAAAACAATAATATTACAATTACATAAAAGACACAATAATATTACAATTACATAATAATACAATAACATTATACATTCATTTTCCACCGCTGTGGTCTTGAGGTAGCGTGCTGCCTTGTCACGCAGCGGGCTCGGGTTCGATCCCCGGTCGGGGCAGTTTTTCTGGGTGAGGTTTTTATCGGGGTTTTTCCTCACCTATAAGACAAATGTCAAGAAGACTTTAAGATCCAAACGGTCCCCGAAATCATATGGCCATTTTCATCATCATCATTCACCGATGTGGAAAGAAACGGGAAGCTACCACACCTACAATTCCCTAGTAAAGCTGCAAGCATTGCATGAAAACGCTATTATTGCAGTGAATGACCTGCCTTCGGGCAGAATTACTATGGATGGATACATTAATTAAGTTATGTAGAATTGTTAGGAATTAGTGGTATTGCATTTTGATAACATTTATTTATTCACGAATGAGTCTTGTTCTTATTTTCTGCGTTTTGTCCAGAAATTTACCCACGTTTATCAAATTTTCTGGATTTACCATTAACTCGTAGCATGCCAATCTTCACGATTAGAATTTAGAAATATTTCCGGTAATAACTGACGCCTCCAATAATTTAGATCGTTACATTTTCGTAATATATGTATCTCGTCCGCTATAGCTAGTAGAACTTGTGCTTGAAACCAGCTGCAATGAGCAACCGTGCCGTTACGAACCGGTCAATGAGATGCGATTGAAATTTAATGACACATAATACGAGTTTTATTAAATTTTCAGCAAAACGACTAACGCCATCATATATAATGTCAATTAATTAACATATCCTCCAATTTTTGTTACAATCCAACTGCTCCAACATAAGTACTTTCCTTGTAACTTAACTAAGTGCTTAATTGTACTTTATAACACGAGAATACAGTAGAACGCATGTTTCACCTTACAAGGATGTAGCTCGACTAACTCACTCCGCCAGGCGCCAGTAGCACTGTGTGGGCAGCGCGAGTTGATGACACACTGCCTACAGTCACTTTTCCCGCTAGCTGCCACAAGTCGAGTGAAACGCTTTGTATATAAAAATTATGGAACTCCTCATTTTGAAGCTTCATTCATTCTCAGTTATCATCCCTATTCGTCTTAGGATCCTATTTTCGAGTATTGTTAGCTTTAACCTTGACCTCAAAGTATTAATTTCAACCTCCATCAAATCATTTTAATAAATTGTTTTCACTCTTAATGTAAGAGATCATATTTCGCACCCATAAATGCAACAGGTCTTGAACCGAATAGTAACATTATTATTATTATTATTATTATTATTATTATTATTATTATTGTTATTGTTATTATTATTACTATTATTGTTATTATTATTACTATTATTGTTATTATTACTATTATTGTTATTATTACTATTATTGTTATTATTATTATTATTATTATTATTATTATTATTATTATTATTATTATTATTATTATTATTATTATTATTGCCTCTGGTCCCGAGGGTCGCGGGTTCAAACCCGGCCGGGGTCGATGAACTTTCTAGGACGGAAAAATCCAAGGAGCAAGTCCTCCGGGAGGGACTTTAAGCCGTGGGTCCCGAGTCTGAAGATTTCCAGGCTCGTAAAAAATCCTTAAGCCAGAATGGAAAGGCAATCTAAGCAAAAGTTACCGAATTTTCCAGTCCTAATGATTTTATACCTGGAGTGTCGTTAGATGTCCAGTATGCGGCGGAACCACGCTTGACCACGGAAACACTCAAAATGACATCTAAACGAAAATCAAATTAGTACTGTTCAAAATTTTTCTCTAAAGGGGAAGAGCGCCTAAATCTCTGTAAAGGGAAAACATGGGCTTACAATACAAAAATTATTATAATTATAATTATTATTATTATTATTATTATTATTATTATTATTATTATTATTATTATTATACGCGGTAACAATAAACAATACTCTCTCTCTAAGTCGTGTCTTCGGCAGTAAAAGCCTGAAAAATTGCAAAAAGTAGAAGTGAAAAAAAATCATACAAATTTGTATGTATCTATTTTCTTTTCTCCCAAAGTTGCCTTCTAAATGATTGCACATGGTTTTTCTTTTGTTATAGGCACAAAGGCTTCCTCAAGGATTGTCCGAACGGTCTTCTCACAGAACAGGTATGTCTCTCCAGGTCCTAAGCCACATTTAAATATTGGAGTCGGCTTAAATGATTGTATTACATTTTCAAATGCATTCCGACATGTTACATTATGCTTTATTGAATCATTCCCCCAAATAAATCATCTTACCTAGCACTTAAATCTTATTAAAATAATTCATGTAATGAATTTTGAAAAGGTATAGCTTTCAAAAATACAAACTAGAGTCGTTCGGGAGCATTCGGGAGTGTATAAACATGTTAACCCCACCTCCAAACACTAAGTGCGCACTGGCGTAGAACAATGTTCGTCACAGCCAATTAATGTTATTCACTGTCTCTATTTATTGGTAGAGAATTAAATAAACACTTTTCAAGCTGACGAATGAAAACATGGGAACAACAATATGAATTGAAATATTAGAGAAAATATCGTTTTGAGGTTTAATTTAACTTAACTTAATACAGGCTTTCCGCTTGACAGCAGTTTGCCCTTGATTCCTGCTTTCCAGAGATTCCTATCTTCCCATTGTCCATCTTCCATACACCTCTTCATCATGGCATCATATATTCCCTCATACCATGTTCTTCTACTTCTTCCCCTTCTCCTTCTGCCTGGTACCATCCAATCCAACACCTGTTTAGGCCACTGGTCTTCCGGCATCCGTTGTACATGTAGAGCTCTCTGTGTTATCCTATCGATAACAGTTACCTGTGCATCCATTTCTTGTCTGATATATGTATTTCGAATATGTTGTAGCCTGGATATTCTCATACTTCTCCGTAATCCATCCATTTCTGTCGCCAAGATTCTTTTCTGCATCCTTTCATTTATTGTCCAGCTTTCTGATCCATATGTAAGTATACTTTCTATTATTGTCTGTATAATCCCTTTTTTTTGTTTTTCTGGTCAAATTTCTATTCCATAAAAGACCATTCAGGGATCTAATCGCCTTCCTTGCACAATTTACTCTGTTAATAATATCTTTTTCACAAGTACCAGATTTATCTATTATAGATCCAAGATATTTAAATTCTTCAACACTTTAATTATCATATTATTTATTTGTAGGTCTTCTGAATTTCCTCCGCTTACCATATATTCTGTTTTAATATAATTTATCTTCAGTCCACCTACCTCAAATGCATCGACCAACTTTCTTATCATATATTCTATATCTTCTTTATCTTGTCCTATTATAATCTGGTCATCAGCGAATAATAAATTGTGCAGTAAATGGCCATTAATGTCGATTCCCATTCCTCTACATGACTTATTCCATTTCATTAATACATCTTCTAAATATATCTTGAACAATGTTGGTGACATCCCGCATCCTTGTCTTAATCCTTTTTGTTATAGCAAATTCTGAGGATATTCTATTTCCAACCTTAATACTTGCTTTACAATCATACATTCTTTTTATAAAATGTATGAGAGATTTAGATATTCCAAACTTCTCCATTGCCACCCAGAATTTGTTGATGGGTACAGAGTCATATGCCTTTTCCAGGTCTATAAATGCCATATGAACTTATTTTCCTTTAGCCAACATCTTTTCCGTAATCTGCCTGATCACAAATATTTTATCAAGGCACGATTTACCTGCTGTGAAACCTGTTTGTTCTTCTGATATTCAATTTGTATTAGTTCCTCCAATCTGATTTTAATAATTGTACTTAAGATTTAATTTAAGATTTAAAATAAAATTATTTACACCTCACCTCATGTCCAGTCCTCTAATTAAACCGGTTTCAAAACCTAGGTGGTTTCATCATCAGTGATTTCACGGCCAATGTTTTGTCGTCTAGGAGAACTACTTCTTATGACAGAACATCGGTCGTGAAATTACTGATGATGATGAAACCACCTGGGTTTTGAAATTGGTTTAATTAGAAGACTTTGACATGAGGTGAGGTGTAAAGAATGTTAGGGGATTCTATGTTACCATGTCTGCAATATAAATACAAATAAAAAAAGTAAAAAGACAATGTATTTTTTCAGTGTGTGAATAATTGCCTGATATATATATATATATATATATATATATCATACCATATTAAGCTTACACATTGCTCAATGTTAAACATTTAATCATAACATCGATAAAGCGTCACTGCTAAAATAAATATTCTCTTTAATTTGCTTACTTGTTATAGTCAGCTGCTAGATGGCAGTGACATCTAGTAATAATGGAGAATATAATACATATATAAGAAAAATAAGTGTTTGAATTGGATTCGCCTGGTAGTGTAATGGATATCACGCTGAGGTACAGACTCAGGGATCCGGGTTCGAATTCCGTCCAGGCATTTATTTTTCTTATCATACCATATAAGCTTGCATTGCTCAATGTTAAACATTTAATTATAACATATATATATATATATATGGTGTAAATGAATTATACCGCACGAGGGGTATTATACAGGTAATTTGAAATAGGGAACCAATGGTCTATGAGGGAAAATGTGCTAGTTATAGGGAATCAAAGTAATCGACAATTAATACAGATAAATCAATAGGAGAGCAAAGTTGGAGAGAAAATTATACTAGAATTTCAGATCTTGTTAATAATTCCGAGATCCTGATTGCTAATATAATTCATCAACAACGTTTATGAAATATTGGGTCGCAAGGTGGCATAGAATAGCCGAATTTGATTTTAAATCTTAATATTGTCAATATTTTACCATAAACAGATGATGATAATTCTATCTTTTTCTCATGTGAAAACTGTAACTGTACTTGAAAACTGATGTGGCAATTTAATTAATGTATCTTGCTATGTAATTATGTGTCCGCTTCTAACTTTTCCACATTTTATTCTTTCTTTCTATCACAGGGTTTTTTTTACGTGTTTGGTACCGAAAGGAAAATAACAACTTGCTATATTTAATTCCATCTCAGTACATCAGACCTGATATCTTATTATATCTGACTCTTTTTGAATCCATAGTTAGATAATGTTAATTAGGAAATTCCACGTAGTGGTTAAGGCACTGAGCTACAAGCCGGAGGGTCGAGGGTTCAAGTCCCGTTGGGGTCAGGATTTTTAAACTGACCCAAACCCTCTGGCGGCACTATGGCCCTGTGGTCGACTCAGCCTCTAACGGAAATGAGTACCAGACGTTTGTTCTGGGGTAAAGGTGGCCGTCACGCAGGGCTGACAACCCGGCTGACATAAAGTGCCGATTGTATAGAAAAAGTGGGAGCCTTAACCTCCTACTACCCCAAGGGTCTCCAGGCCTGTTTTGGGATCACTTTACAATTTTATTCCTCAGTTCAGTACTTAATCATTACTGTAAAATGGAATATTACATTACCAAGTACTGTAAAATTCATAAAACGCAACACAAGAATAAACCATGGAAAACTTAATTATAGTGAGTACCACGATTTAAGACGTGTGAAGGCTGTTTCTTGAGGATAGAATCGCTTTAATGGATTTCCTGCATTTTACCAATGGAGTGATGTCTGGTAAATAAAGAGTGAAAAAAATACATTAAAGTGGTTCTTTCCTGAAGAAACAGCTTCAACATGGCCCGGCTTCATATGCCTTAAACTGTGGCACTACATTATAGTAATTTTAAAAGTGAATGAGCAATTAGTAGTAAATTAAACTATATAGGCCTAATTAATATGTTCGTATCATAGTTCTTACTTCATTATTAGCCTAACTAAAAATAAAGATGTCACATAACGAAAATATTGTTAACACTTATGACACATGTAAATTACAAGCTTTCACGACCGGTGTCTTGATCTTCCGAGCTAAATGACCGTGGTCCGGTGTTGTTGAAACTCGACGTTTCGTTTTCTACTGCGGTAGACATCCTCAGGAGATTCTGCGTGCTCTCTGTGAACTCCTCAACTGTCGCCTGCAGACTGGCTAGACGCAGATTCTCCTGAGGATGTCTATGGCAGTAGGAGACGAAATGTCACGTTTCGACAAAACTCGACCACGGCCATTTAGCCCGGAAGCCCAACTAGATTACCTATGACTCAATTTGTATTTCATGTTGTCAATTGATATAATGACTGAATCGGTCTTCATTTATTCCATTGTTATGTCTGATTAGACATTCATAGCTGTGAGTTTATTCAATAATTACTACTTTGTTAGTGTATGTTTACTTCATTCCTAATAATTTCAGCATTACAAACTAGAAACTTCATTCTTAGCAATATTTTCGTCGGTATTGAAGAAGTATAATAACCTCATTCATCAGATTATTCTGAGTGAACACTTTGAGTACTTCATCATCGCGTCGATCGCCGCCCATAATTTTATTTTAATGCTGTTTCTGAGTTTGAGGACTCTTTGCAGTAAGTTCAGTATACTTTTGTCGATTCTTCAAAATATGCCCTTAAGTGTAGATTATTGGCAATGAGCAATAATAAAGACAGACCTCACAAGTTTGCCAAGCCGAATGTTAACATAATGAATAGGAGAGCACTATGTAAATTTACACTATTTATTTAAAGTAATGAAATTGGACATAACATGAGGAATAAATGTTTTTACGTTGCAGGAATTCAAAGAGTTCATTAGTAAAACCTCACTACAACCATTGTAACGTAGGGTTGATTGGTAGTTACATCATGATACAAGATTTAGCTACACATAATTATGTATCATGGTAGAAACTGCTCTTTAGGATAAATTCAATCATTTTTGTGCCTAACAGTGATCACTAAAATATTTAATGTTCCAGGGATTCATAAAGATATACAAGCAGTTCTTCCCACAAGGTGACCCGTCCAAGTTCGCATCTCTAGTCTTCAGAGTGTTTGACGAAAATAATGTGAGTTCTAAACCCAAGTATTGTTTGTTTGTTTTGTGTTTTATGATACATAACACATTGATTATATTTATTGTATTTACATCTTCATTGCGAAGACTATTTGCTTTCTAAATGCATACATACATACATCCATATTGTTATCCATTGATATAGATTTGTAAATGATCAAAATAATTACTAATTCCTTATTTACAGCTGAATCTGTTTTGAAGTGAAAATTCACAAGTGACAAGTATATAATTATGAGAAAATGATGCTTATTATTTATTTATTATAAGTATTTCGCAGTGATTCATTCATAAAGTCCCTTAATACATCGATAAACTCTAGTTTATTTCAAATTTACTATACAGTTTTGTTCCAAAATTTTAAACTAAATAAAACTAAGATAATAAAACAGCCTTCTCTGCCATCTTAAATACAAATTGTGTAGAAACATTAAAAATGCAACAATATTGCCACACGATTTAGGCCTTCATTTCGAAAAGAGAGAAATAATAAGAGTACCATGAATATAATACAAGCAGCTGCTTGATAAAGGAAAAAAATTATGTAAAATATCGTCAGTGGGCATTTTAAAATTAAAAGTACTCCAGGGATATCCACAAAAATTATGTTCCAACCGATTAAAAGAAAAGGTATAAATTTTAGGAGTTGGAATTGTATATTGTCGGCCCAAATTATTTCTCAGGCGCCAAACGAAAAATTGTTTCAAACAAAAGCATTTTAAAATAATTTCACTGGAGAATTCTTGCTGATGGTATTTTTTAGATCCGTTAATTTAGAAGATACCGGATGTAGCTTCGTTTTTTTTATTAGCGCCAAGTAAATTTTATTCTCTTCGAGACATATAAAAAATGTGACATACTGTACCAATATTGCAAGACTTATATCTTTAATTGCACTAATAGTTACATTTCATTCATGTTACAAATTTGAAATATAGTTTATTTTTTTAGTTTATTTTTTAGCACTTTGATACCTGCATAGGAGAACGTTTCCATCTCGCGCTCAAAATAGTGACATTTGACATTCATACACGTCACTCTGTAAATAAACGATGCCCTATAATATTGTTCTATTGATTCTCTTGGATGTTTGTACACAAATAATATTAATACGTTGCTACATGTCTGGAAAATATCAACTTTGGCCACCCCTCAAAAAAAAAGATAAGTTTTGGTGCCATAAGGTCCAGAGAACGGGCTGACCAAACAACTGCTCCACTTCTTCCAGTACACCTACCGGGTAATTTACGGTCAAGAATGTGTCGTGCTCTTAGAGTCAGTTTCGCCTATAGAGGTAACTGTATTACGCCTGTTTTCCCCATGTATAATATATAGTTTAAACTAGCGTAATACAGTTACCTCTGTAGGTGAAACCGACCCTCAGTAAGTTATGCTGATACCACATGACCAGTAAGGGATAAGAATGTTCATTAAGAATTTGCCATATCGTCAGCCACATTAGGTAGGCTTATCGTTTAGACAGATCCAATAATGGTATTGCCAAAAATTCTGCACCGTACATTAACTATCCGCTGCCGTTTATACTCTACGTGTACGAGTCATCGTGGGTTGTAAACAGACCAATAATACAATTTAATTATTAGAGAACAGCCTCTCGGCTATTGAAAGAAGATGAGAGAAGACATTAGGGTTGGCGATAAATTTCTGTTATACCAATTAACTGAACATAATCCTATATTCTAAATCATCTCCATATTCTTAATATAAAAGAACATACGGATAGAACGTTCATGTTGAAGAATGCGATGTGCAATCGTTTCCGAAATAATATTAACTTCATGTTCAAAATGACGTGGCTAAGGCACCGAGCACAACAAATTTGAGCAGTTTCATCTCATCCTGTTTTACGATGATTTCGAAGCATTGAATTATAACTTCCCGTTTTACGTACAGTGGAAACAAGACGATCAAACATCCAGCCGAAAGGTGATGTCAGAGAATCGTCATCGATAGAGCAGTCCTGTCTGAAGAGAATGTCAATCTAACTACAGCAGAGGCATGAAACATAATGGAAATAATAGTCACATACCGTATTAGTAAAAATAACCAAAGTGTTTTAAAACAATACTGAAAATAATAATTGTGTTTATATACAGATACAGATGTTCAATGCTTACACATATTTCTGTGCCTAAAGTTTTATTTTCCTTCTCCACTCGTCTCTATCCATCCACTCCATTTTCTCCAGTCCTCTTGTTCTCAACCTGCCCCAAGCCAGGTTAAAAAAGGGTGAGGGGGAGGACTAACGATTTCGTTAAAAAAACAAGGGTTCAGTACGCTCGGCTGATAGTACCCTCTGAGAGCCCCTTATCTAGGGTACAAATATTGCTGCAGTTCGTTATTGGTTTGATAAAGGCTAGAGGAAGAAAACCTTGACCAAAAATCACCTGGTCCTCCAGGTTGGGAGCTGATGCATCAGGCCAGCTTCCTGTTCATCACAAAAACATAACAATACTAAAAAGCCTAAAGATTTAAAGCCGGATGGAAATAATAATAATAATAATAATATTTTTTGGAACTCCACCGTACAGATGCAAATCAAAAGATCTGATTTTAGAAGAGGAATATGGAAACATAAAAGCATGTGTAAAATATGTGCGATATTCGTATATTTCGGGACAAAAATTAGTATAAATGGAAGTCATGATGTTAAAATTAATGAGAGGACAAATAAGGGTAAATCTGCAATATCAAAATTAAATTGTTTTTTATGGGATAAGAACATCAGTTCAAAATCGAACTTCCTAATACGATAATAACGAGTACAATGACGTACCGTACAGAAATATGCGAATGAAAATCTAGAAAAATAAGTTAATTAAATTCTGTAGAAATGGATTTTTGGAGGCGTTAAGCTGGATTTTCTAGAAGAGATGAAATAAGAAACAGTCCAATTAAACAAAAGATGAATGTTCAAAATTCAATTGTGGATTTCATAAATAACAAATAATTAAAATTGTATGGTCATGTAAAAAGAATGACAAAAGACAGATTCCCAAGAATACTAGATTGAGTGTCATTTAGTAGCAGAAGAAGAAGACAGCCAAAATTAACGTGTTTTCAGAAGCATGAGTGAAGAATAATTGGACGATGGAGATTGGAATGACAGAGAGAATGACAGTGTATTAATTGGGCACAAGAAGATGTGAAACATTGTGAAACCTGCTAAATATTTTTTCTTTCTTCTTTCTGTCCTTCTTTGTATACCTTAATTTAACCTCTCCCTTTGCATGTCCCACACCACTCAGACCTTATAGGAACACTGCCTGTTGGGAGAGGATTTAAACTCTTGATCACACACATAACTTATTGATCACACAAGGACATGGAAGTCCTCTCCGGATGAGTGATCAGCTCAATGACAGGGTTATCTCCGAGACAGCATGAACCATTCACTCATAAATTTATATTGAACATGACGAATATGGCGTGGATGATTGTGATGTCCAGATGGTGTTCTAGAACCATTTGGGCCATATATTTTCCTGACATTTGTCTTATAAATGAGGAAACTCCCCGAAAAAATAGCTTACCCAGAAACTTGTCCCTGGTCCGATGTGTCTAAGACAACTACGTTAATAATAAAACATACACATGTAAATAATAATAGATAGATAGATCATCGGTTGATTAATGTCTTTGACATCGTCCGATTCCTAATAGCCAGTTTTGTTGTTCCATCCAATCTCCTGGTTGTAGATGTTTCTCCTTCATATATAAACATATTCCCTGACTCCAGGAGATTTTAGGTCTTCCTCTGCTTCGTCTTCCCTCAGGTTTCCATTCCAAAACAGATTTTGGTAGTCGATCCTCTTCCATTCGCTGGACATGTCCGTACCATCTTAATTGCTGAGTTTTAATATAATCTAAAATAGTGTCTTGAATCTTCATTTTCTCCCTTATAACTGAGTTCCTAATTTTTTCTCTTCTTGAAATTCTTGCTGCCCTTCGTATAAAATCCATTTCCGTTGCCAAAATATACTTATTTGTTTTTGTTGTTAATGGCCAAAGTTCTGCTCCATAAGTAATGATGCTTTTAACAATTGTATGATATATATTCATTTTATTTTTATTACTTATATTTTTATCCCACAATATTCCATTGAGGCAAGCAATTGCAAATTTTCCTTTATTATTTCTATTTCTTATTTCCTCTTCATAACTCCCATTTTTATTTATTTTAATTCCTAAATATGTGATCTCACTACAAGATTTTATTGTTTCTCCAGTCTCCAAAATTAAATTTTGTTCTGGTTCACCAATTGATAATACGAATTTTGTTTCTTTCATGTTCAAAATTAATCCCCATTTTTCATATTCTTCTATTAATTTTCTAGTCATATATTCTAAATCTTCATAATCTTGTGCAATTAACAATTGATCATCTGCAAAATGTAAGTTGTATAAAGTTTTGTTGTTTGAAATAGGAATTCCCATGCTTGAACATTTTCTCCTCCAATTCTTTAATATTTCATGTACATATATTTTAAACAGAGTCGGTGATAGACAACAACCTTGACGAAGACCTTTATTTATCGTAAAACCATGTGACAATTTACTGCCAATTTTAATTTTAGATATGCAATTGTCATATAAATTTTGTATAGCTTTAATTATTATAGTCTTAATTCCCATACGTCTTAAAGCAATCCATAGTTTCTCTATAGGGACATTGTCGTATGCTTTCTCAAGATCTACAAATAGTAGGTGCAAAGGTTGTCCATATTGCATTTTCTTTTCTATTACCTGAGTAATGCAAAATAAATTGTCGGTTGTGGAACGACCTGCTCTAAATCCTGACTGTTCCTCTAATTCCATATCACTATAGTTTTTTTTTCCAAATAATATTTTAGTATACGTCCATAGAGTCTACTCATAGTACTTGTTACTGTTATACCTCTATAATTTTCACATTGGTCTTTTTTTTCCTTTTTTATGGATTGTCGAAATGTATCCTAGTTTCCATTCTTCAGAAACTTTTTCACCATTCATAAATTTTGTAAATAATTTTCTCAGTCGTTCAAATAAATGGTCGGATCCATGTTTTAATAGTTCCGCTGGTATTCCTCCTGGACCACTAGCTCTTTTATTTTTTAATTATTGAATATTCATTTTAATATCCTCTATGTCCAATTGTATATGTTCATCTTCATTTATTTCTGGAATATTTTGAACGTTATCTAAATTAAATACCCTGTTTTCTGATAGTAATGTTTTAAAATAATTTTCCCATTCAGTCATAGGTATTGTTTGTACATTTGTTTGTCCACTTCTTTTATTTCTCAATTTTTTTTTTAATTCTCCAAGATTCAGTACTTCGTTTTCCTCCAATACATGTTTGAATTTTTAAACAATTTTGTTTCCAGCTCTTATTTTTAGCTTTCGTAATTTTCTTTCTAACTCTTGCTTGAGCTTCTTTATATTGTATTTTGTCTTTCAGTTCTTTGGTATTCAACCACATTAAATATTTTTTTCTTTTTTGTTTGCTATTTCCTTTGCTAAGTCCTCATTCCAAAAATATTTGAATTTATTTATTTCTCTATTTGCTTCTCCTAAAGCTTCTTTTGCCGCCTGATGAATACTTTTTACTATATAGTTGTATTCTTCCTGAGCATTGTCAAACGTAGAGATTAGTAACTGATCATCTAACCTATTCTTATACAGATATGATGTGCTCTCATACTCCAAACTATCCAAGTTGTATAGAGTTCTTGCCAAGTCATTGAAACTGCACTCTTCATTTTTAGTTTTATTTAGCCTGTCATTTTTACTTTGGAATGGAATATTATTTTTGCATTCAATAAATAGTGATCACTTCCGCATGATAATCCTCTGTATGCCCTTACATTCTGGGTCTTTAAAATTGAATGTTTCTTAATTATTACAAAATCTATTATCGATTGTAGATTAAGGGTATCTTGGTGCCAAGTATACTTATGAATATCTCTATGTTGGTAAAATCCATTTAGGATTTTAAGTGAATATTGTTCACAAAATCCTATCAATCTTCTACCATTGTCGTTTTTCACCACTTCTCCATATGGTCCGACTACATCATTATCTATCTCTTTGCCGATTCTGCTGTTAAATTCGCCAGCTAATATAATTTCTCTTGAGGTCCTGATCTCATCCATAATAGAATAATAATAATATATAATATTATTATTATTATTATTATTATTATTATTATTATTATTATTATTATTATTATTATTATTATTATTATTATTATGAATCATCTTAATGACGTTGTTTGAATTCTGCGGGTGACTGTGAGAATAGTGGTCTCGCATTGTTAGAAATACATTCGTGAGTTACCGACTCGTGAATCAAAAGACCCGCGTAGATCGTACATGCGTCTACACCTCCGTTCTAGAGATTTATTTAAGCGTTTACTTCCTCTGTCGGGAAACATCGATGGCTGTAATCTCCCGTACTGGAAAAATCTCGATCGAGAGCCTAGAAGTTTTCTCCACCGCCCTATATAATCTGTGGCGAGGGCAGAAAGTGAATCAGTTGTGTTATGACAGGGACATAGTGAGCTGTGAGAGAGAAAAAACTGTAGCGAGTGGACTCGTCAGAGCCTATAAAATAATTGTGTAATTAAACATTAAAATAAGATTAGATTGTAAATTGTGAATGAACCGTCACTGATAGTTTATAGAATTAAATAAAGTTACGGAGTTTTTGGACATCATCTCCTTGTTTTTATTATGCCAAAACAACGTGCATACTACCTCAGCGCCAACTAGTAGCAATAATAATAATCCCCAATAAATCTGCCAACTTATATTCTCCGATGATGAGCAAAATATATTTGTTTCATGCTTATAACATCTAGTTCCTTTCTTTCAAAGCAAAAAGTATAGTCACGACAGCTCATATGCCAGTTATGATACAACACTAACTTACTCTGATGAATGATTATAGTACAATTATTACTACTTAAATACATTCACTAAATAATAAGGGATCCATCCATAGTAATTCTGCCCGAAGGCAGGTCCTTCACTGCAATCATAGCATTTTCATGCTATGCTTGCAGCTTTACTAGGAATTATAGGTGTGGTAGCTTCCCGTTGCTTTCCACACCGGTGAAGGATGGTGATGATGATGATGATGGCCATGTGATTTCGGGGACCGTTTGGGCCTTAAAGTTTTCCTGACATTTATCTTACAGGTGAGGAAAAACCCCGATAAAAACCAAACTGCCCCGACTGATGATGATGATGATGATGACCATATGATTTCGGGGACCGTTTGGGCCTTAAAGTTTTCCTGACATTTATCTCACAGGTGAGGAAAAACTCCGATAAAAACCTCACCCAGAAAAACTGCCCCGACCGGGGATCGAACCCGGGCCCGCTGCGTGACAAGGCAGCACGCTACCTCGAGACCACAGCGGTGGACTAATAAGGGATATAAAAATATTTTAAGCCCTATAAAAATTTAATTGTTTAAGGGGGTGATGGGTGAAATTTCAATTTTCTACATTTTTTAGTTAGAGACTTGATATTTTGAACACACATTCGCTGCATGATACACAATGATGTGTTTAAGTTTCATTCTTGTGATACATTTATTTTACGAGTTATTAAATATTACATTTTTTTTAATTTGCATATATTATAGTAGTAGTAGGACTTTATTAGACAAAAAGTAAGATATTTACAATATTATTTACAAATATGGGTCGCACGGGCAGTAAGCCGTACGTGCTGTTGACAGTCCGTTACAATAAAGTAATAATTGTACTAGTGTAAAGAAAAATAAACAATAAAAACAGCAATAACATTACAATTACATAAAGAAAACACAATAATAATATTACAATTAAATAATAACACAATAGCATTATACACTAAAAACATTAACATTACAATTACATAAAGAAAACACAATAATATTACAATTAAGTAATAACACAATAGCATTATACATTAAAAAAAACATTAACATTACAATTACATAAAGAAAACACATTAATATTACAATTAAATAATAACACAACAGCATTATACACTAATTAATTTATATATAATTGTTAATAATTAATGGTATTGCATTTTTGATAACATATATTTATTCATGAATGAGTGTTGTCCTTATTTTTCGCGTTTTGTCCAGAAATGTACCGAGGTTTATCCAATTTTCTGGATTTACCAATAATTCGTAGCATGCCAATCTTTCCCGATTTGAATTTAGAAATCTTTCCGGTAATAACTGACGTCTCCAATATTCTAAATCATTACATTTTCCTAATATATGTATCTCATCTTCAAAGTTCCCGCACATTGGACATATTCGCATATCGTGATCGTCGCTAATTTTTAGAAATTTCCATGCCCCTAGCCTAAACCAAGCAAGCCCTGATCTCTCCTTAAATCCTAGGTTGAGTATATACGATTCTTTTCCCCAGACGTGTTTTAGGTCTCTTTGTAAACACAGTGAGCGTTTTCCTGTACATTCGGCGAAAGTATCTTGTTGGTTTATATCTAAGTACCTCCTCCTTATTTTTCTCCACACGTTCTTGCGATTTTCAGTCCCTTTTTCCCATATCCAGCCCATCCCAATCTTTTGGAGTTCTCTCCTAACCTCGTCTGCCCAAAATTTAACATCTATGTTTTTAATTTGGTGGTCGTAACAAATTGCTCTAAGCATTGTTTGTTCACCTTGGATTACTCGCAACCAGTATTTGAGTACACGAATTTTACAGTTAATGTCGTCCTGGAATGACCCGAATTCATATAAAATTCCACAGTTAGAAACGGCCTTGCTAAGTCCTGTAATATACTTTAGAAAATGCGTATATACCTTATTTAGTATTTCCGTTCTTTGGAAACCCCAAATCTCACTACCATAGTGCATTACTGATTACTGGCCTGACCATAGCTCCATACATTTTTTCTAATGTGCTGACTGGAATATCAGGCACTCGACCCAGAATACCGAGTACACTGTTAAGTTGTCCCCTCCCTTTAAATAATGCTATATCAATATGTTTTTTCCACTTTCCGTTCATTTTCAACGTCGTACCAAGATATTCAAAATGTTTCACGTTTTGAAGTACTTGATCTCTGTATTTCCATTCCTCTACTCTACCATAAACCGTCCCATTTTTAAAGGTCATTTGTTTTGTGTTACTAACATTTACAGTCAATCCCCAATTCCTACAGTATATTTCCAGTAGGTCAAGACCTCTTTGCAATCCCTTGATTGTCTTGGAACAGATAATTAAATCATCTGCATACAACAGGACTGGGATTCTAACATTTCCTATCTCCGGAGCCTCAATTTCTCCTTCTAGCATTACGTCTACAATATCATCAACGAATAGATTAAATAGCATTGGTGATAAAATGCAACCCTGTCTCACTCCCCGATTGGCTTCACTGCTCTCTGTAATGTGCCCTTGGTCTACTTTTATACAAAATTTAACATATTTATAAATTGACATTAAAGCATGTATCATTTTATGAGACAATCCTTTCCGATTTAATTTTTCCCAAAGTGCGCTTCGGTCCACAGTATCAAATGCCATCTTAAAATCAATGAATGCACAAAATAATTTACCCTCCTTCATTTTCAGATTGTCATCAATTAATGTTCTCAGAACAAATACGTTGTCCACCGTGGAGTACCCTTCTCTAAAACCTGCCTGATATTTTGAGAGCCTATTGTTCTCTTTAGCCCATTGTCTTATTCGTTCGTAAAGTACTTTACAATATAGTTTTCCGAACACTGACAAGAGACAAATTCCCCTGTAACATTCTGGTATCTGTGCCCCACCTTTCCCTTTGTATAGCGGTTGGATGACACCTGTCGCCCAGGCTTCCGGATAATCTCCTCCATTAAAAAGTTTGTTGAACGCAGTTTTCAAAACGTCTGATAATTTATTGGATGATATCATATTTTTCAAGAATTCCCCTGGTATTCCATCAATTCCAGGTGCTTTACCATTCTTTAAACATTTAATGGAAGAAACCACTTCATTTTTCGAAATATCCTGATCCAGTAACTGAATATGAATTGGGTCAGGGATCTCAACTATATTTCCTTGATTATACCTTAACCTCTCATTTCCCAGCACCCTATCAAAGTAACTTCTCCATTCCCCGGGCGTTATTCTTGTCCGATTTATGGACTTTACTTTGAGTTCCCTTAACGCTTTCCATATGTCCGCAATGTTCCCACTTTCAGTCGCGACTCTCATTTCTTCGGATTTCTTATTTTGCCATGCTAATTTTGTTTCTGCCAATAATTCTTTATATTCCTTTCTCTCTTGCGCATAATTTTTTCTGCTTTCATCTGTGCTTTCTTTTCTAAACTTTAAAAGACTACTTTCGACAAATTTCTTCTTCTTTCTGCATGCATTATTGTACCACCCTTTGTCCTTCTGGTTCATTGCGTATTTAACCTTGAATTTTTCCCCTGCTTTTTGAAAACATTCTGTCAAAGTTTTAATAATTTCCTCCCCGCTAAGATCATTTAATTGCAGATCCTGTATTAGCGTTTCCAAACTCCTGATAAATTCTTCTCTCAGATCCTCGATCCACCTGAAACGTGTAATTGGCCGCAATATTGTTGCCACCTCATCATTAACTGTCTCACTTATACCTTTCATATTTAAAATAAGTTTGTTTGGGAAGTGGTGTGATTCGATTCTGGAAACTATACAGAAATTACTTAGGACTGGAATCATGTATTGTGTGCATATTGAATAATCGATTACCCTACTTCCATTTTTATTAATAAATGTCAGTTCTCCATTTTTATCTTCCCCATATTTCCCATTCAGAATTTTAAGTTCAAATGCATCGCAAAAAGCTAACAACTGGTTTCCTTCTGAATTTAAAATCTTATCTTTGCTTCTCCTACCCTCACCTCGTGTTTCATTATCATCCGATTTTATAGTGATATTTTCCTCCCCAATCCTACAGTTAAAGTCCCCTTCCGGAAACCTATCTTTTATTTCTGCCAACGAGTCAGACAATTCAACGAAAAAATTTGGATTGGCATACCTGGAATTTAGTGGTTGGCGGTAATAGACAACAGACACATTTCTGCTCTTTCTGTATGGTAATATATACAAATTGCCTCTTTTAAAGTAATATTTACCTTTTTAATATATGGGTCTAAGTTAGCTTTATATAAAATGGCAACACCGCCTGGATATCTACCTCTCTTTCCTCTATTTTGATTACCCTTAAAATAACCTTTCATATTACATAGATTTACGCATTCATTAGCTTTTAAACCATGTTTCTCCTAGAGCTAATATATCAAAAGTCTCAATAAACTCTACACATCTGTCCATTGAAAGTTTTTGTTTTAATCCTTCGATATTCCATGAACCGACTGTCAACAAACCCTAATGTGTTCCCTTGTCATTAGTCTTACCTGTATTTTTCGAACTTCCCCCTCTCAATAGTTCCTTTTCTGCGGGTAAATTCAGCAGTCTTAGTGATTTTCTTGTTGGAGTTCTTGTGTCCGCCGGTCGTTCACCTCTTAGAGGTGGGGTATGATTTTTGCGTTCGGCCGTTTTTTGCTGTATGTTTATTGGATTCCTGAGAGTTAGTATCGTAGTGCTCCCTCTCTCTTTCTCTCGTGTAGAATTTTCTCCCTCTGCTGTAAGGAGACCACCTGCTGTTGAAGCGTCCCCTGTAGGTTTTGGGGACTCGCTGTCAATGACCTCTTCAAATTCATTTTCAGAGTTGTCCATATTTTGTAGTTGTTCCCTGCTCCAGATTCGTCCATTTATAATCAATTTATTAAATTGCATGATTGCATGGCAGCCCTGCCTCCTCGCTTCGAGCATGTGTCGCTTAAGAAAGTCCCTTTCGCGGCGCACCTTCTCACTAAAGTCTTCGGCAATATTGATACCGGTCCCTTTAAGATATTTACTGTCTCTAAGGATCCAACATTTTATTTTGTAGTGTGATAATTTGCATACAATCGGTCTCTTTCCACTATTCCAACGACCTACTCTGTGCGCTCTTTCAATATCACTGTCCACCAAATCACTCCCGATTTGCGCCACTACTCTTTTAACTATATGTTCAGTTTCCTCCCAGCTCTCTCTGTCTTCTTCATGCACACCATATATCACAATATTATTACAGCGACTCTGGTTTTCGAGATAGTCTAATTTAGATTCCAGCCATTTCAATCTGTCCTCCATCCGATGCATGTTCGTCTCAATATCACGAATTTTTTCACCCACGTTGCACTTTTCAAACCCCTCTTTCACTTCAGTTGACAAGGTTTCAATCAGCTTTCTAACTTCTTCCATAATGCTTTGTCCCCTGCACACTTCAACCACTCTAACAAAAACACGTCCGCTCTTCTCGACGGCTATTAAATGGGTTCCACAATTTTTTAGTAAAATGTCTGATTTTTTTTACAAGAGCTCTAAAATATTTAGAAAAACATCATTTATTAGAATTCTTATAATGTGAATACAAAGGGAGAAAAAATAATGTTGTACCTCATGCGTGGAATTACAAATAAAAATTAAAAATTGCATACATTTTATTTTTTATTTCTTAAAATACTACTTCAATCATGAAACCCATGCACTACTTTGTTACCCATTATATTTAGAACATGCAGTAAAATTTGAACCTTGTAGGACAAAATTTCTGAATTCCATTGAATTTTGTATGTACAAAAATGCAACGAAATTAAAAGTGTGGAAAAACAATTTTATAGATTTGCATGCAGATTACATTTAAATGGCACAGCCTTTTAACTCTGACGTAATATAGGGCACTTAGAAGCGCCATAGGCCTCTGAAACTTTTGGCAAAATATACATTAGAGTAGCAGGCTATTTTGTAGTACAACAAATTCAATTTTGATCTCCAATGGTCCAATTTTTTACCCCTCACTCCCCTTAAAGGTAAAGACAAAACAAATTCAAGCCAAATATAATTAACTTACCAAAACGATGTTGATATGTAAGCTAAGACCGTGCAAATTTTCATGATGAATGATTTGTAACCAACCACAGGATTATCTTCCTCTCAGAAAACCTGTGTTTACATTAACTAGGTAATCAAGGCATATTAATTCGTTTCTGCCACTGTGTCATTCTTTATAGTTGGCGCCCAATCTTGTTTTGACGACTAGAATGGTAAAGAGTGGAAGGTCTGGAAAGAGACTGAATGACTTATTAAAAAATGTACAAGGTGTACTTTTAAAAAGCCAATACTGTATCGTGTGATTGTCCCGCGCCGTAGCGAGTGTTAGGGGGGGGGGGTGGAGGCTAGATGCCTTGGCGCAGAACTACGGGACTTGCATTGGTTCGAGTCCTTCATGTGGAAATAAATTTTCTCGTGGAATTTCGGCCAGTAAGGGATCGGTGCCCACTCAGCAAAATGAGGTATTTGGGTAGCTACAATATTGTTTTGACGACTAGAATGGTATAGAGTGGAAGGTCTGGAAGAGACTGAATGACTTATTAAAAAATGTACAAGGTGTAATTTAAAAAGCAAAACTGTATCCTGTGATGGTCCAGCGCCGTAGCCGAGTGGTTAAGGCAAGATGCCTTGGCGCAGAACTACGGGACTTGCATTGGTTCGAGTCTCCATGTGGAAATAAATTTTCTCGTGGAATTTCGGCCAGTAAGGGATCGGTGCCCACTCAGCAAAATGAGGTATTTGGGTAGCTACAAAACAGTAGCGGCTCCAGGTTGAGAAAACCAGCTATAACGGCTGGGAACCTGACATGCTGATCATACGTAACCCTTACACTGGCTGATTATCTACTTCTTTGGTTAGCACATGCAAATGTCAGGCCAGCAGCCGACTGGTAGGCCAAGGGTCTTCTAGGCCAAACGCACCATGGAGTTTAGTATATCCCGTGATCCTTAAATTAACGGGACTACTAAAAATATAAACTCAGTAAAAATGCTCCAATAAGGGTCAATTTCACCAACAGAGCTAACTGTATAACGCCAGTTTTCCCCGTGTATAATTCATAGCTTAAACTGGCGTAATACAGTTAAGTTTGTTGGTGAAACCGACCCTAAAAAAATAAAATGAAGTGTTTGATTCAAATTTTCGTTTGACGACTGAGAAAAAAGTTATTTGGGATGAGTAATAGAAATTCGACACTCAGTATATGATCACATAGGGTATCGGATGCAATTTATAAGTGACTGATGTTTAATAACATCTAATAAACTTATGTGACTTTAATGTCAATTTTATTATTTCAAGTAGCAAAATTGTTATATTTTACTCTACAAAAACACAAATATATTTCAGATGTAAAAGAGGAAAACTATCCTCTCCTAATTTCTAAAGATCATTGAATTATTTTATTACTAAACACTGCACATTGCATTTTATCCATGTCGACGAAAGCCTACTGAATTATTGAGACCTATTCAATGTAAATCCCCGATCAATCTGGAGTCTAACGCCGATATGTGACAATTTTGTTAACAATGCCTTACATATTGTTTTGTGTAATGTTGACAGGACGGTTCCATAGAGTTCGAAGAATTTATCAGAGCCCTCAGCATCACGTCTCGTGGGAATCTGGACGAGAAACTTCACTGTAAGTACAAAAAAAATGGAGCGCGGAACATTGTCCAAACTCATTCACAAATTTTTCATAGATATTAATTTTAAATTTACTTAAAAGTATCGCTGTTCGGATTAATAATTTAATTGTGATATTTCAATTGTACTTTCTGTCTTTCATATAAAGTTTATGTGTATTCACTTTGATTAAACATTAGTTGCTTTCGTTTATTATTTATCCATACTTTATATTTATCATTTTGATTATGATTATTTCTATCTTGCATCCAGATACCGATTTCAAAAAATGAAATGTCCGTCGCCATGGCGTAGTCGGTAGAGTCCCTACCTTCCACTCCGGCGACCTGGGTTCGATTCCCGGCAGGGTAGGGGATTTTTAATCTCCGCCTGGGTGTGTGTCCTGTCCTTGTGTCTTTATGTGAGAAAACAAAAAGGTAAACAGAGAAAACAAAAAGAGAAAACAAAGAATCATTATTATTATTTAAAATATTGTTATTTAGCATAAATTTGCAATTGTATCGTTATTTCAAATATTAACAATTTTATTAAATTATATGATCATAAAAAATATATTAATAATGAATAGGTTTAATAATGTACACTTACATTAGAATTGAATGAGATTTTTTTATGGAAAAAGTGACAATATATCAAGATATTTTTAAAGGAGACAAGGAACATAACTATTTTACCACTGTGGCCGACTGATTGGTATATATACATCTAGAAAACATCTTGATTTAATTATCGGGATTAAGTAAAGTGATCCCACTACAGGCCTCAGGAGGCCCTTGGGGTAGTAGGAGGTTAAGGCTCCCACTTTTCTAGACAATCGGCACTTTGTCAGCTGGGTTGTCAGCCCTGCGTGACAGCCGCCTTTACCCCCAGAACTAGCGTCTGGTACTCATTTCCGTTAGAGGCTGAGTCGACCCCAGGATCATAGTATCGCCAGAAGGTTTGGGCCAGTTTAAAAATCCTGACCCCATCGGGACTTGAACCCTCAACCTTCCGTTAATTATCGGGATTTCTGTTCTTAATACGAAAGTCTCCTACACAACTAGAAGTGTCGGGTAAAATAGTCATGTTTATTCAGGGTGTTTCAGAAGTGATGATCAATAATTCAAATATGGAAAGTACAGAACAAAAGTAGCTAAAATGTTCCAATAAACATGGGTCCGCAAATCAACCGTTGTCGAGATATCGCAATAATTCGAGTTGAGAACCAACTCTAAATGCCCCTGGATAATCACGTTGGTATCTCAAGGTTTGGAATCGACTACCAGTTTGTTGACGCAAGCGCAACAACTTCCTTTCTCCCCGACGTGCACTGTTCCTACAGGCCTCACAATCAGTAAAGGCACAATTAAGTAAAGGCACTATGGACAGAGGTAACGCCAAAGAAGAGTACGCTGACATGCACGTCATGTATGGCAAAGCGAATGGCAGTGCACTTGAGGCAGCACGATTGTATGGAAGAAGCTTTTGCTCGCCGCAGCACAGTTTGCTATTTTAACAATCTAGGGGGATTTAATTCAAAATTTCAAGATTAATTAATGAAACTGATATGTTTTAATGTACATGTAAACAAACCTGTTAGCATATACGTGTAATTATTTTGTTCCTAGGCATGCGCAGGGACTGATAAATAAGGTCTAAACACACGCAGATGCGTAATCTCTCTTATTGAGTAGGTTGATTAATCGAGCTGCTTTGTGCAGAGAATAAAGTCGTTTACGTGTTATTGTGATGTTTATGTTTAGTTTTAGGGTCTGTAAGTAACGTAAGATAGGTTTCATCTGTTTATATTTAAAAGAATGTTAATATGAAAGAAGACTTTTAACTGTATTCCAATTTAAATTTATTATCCAGATATTTTAGACTATTCTTATATGGACGTATATGACCTTCTAATTGCATTATTTTTATTTATTGATATCCCTTCTGTTGGAAACAGAAGAGAAAAATTGTGTTCATCTGCGTTTCTTTAGCTCATTCTTCTTTACTTCCCGGCACGCAATTTTTTAAGTTTGGTCCGGAAATAATAAAAGGGACGTTGTGATGCAGTGTATGAATTTGCGTTTAAACAAATTTAGCATGTGGTAGTCTCTGATGCCGTTAATAAGAATTTAAAGGCCTACATGAGAAGTGTGTGTCAGCAAATTGAAGTAAGATGGATCAAATGTTATCATCAGCGTGGTAGATTCCTGGAAAATAATTCAGACTGGCTACAAGAAAATATTAATTTTCCCGTGACCGATTGTCAATCTCTGCCTTTCTACTTGTACAGATCAACCGTCTTCTAGTTCTGGTAGGCCATCAAAATCATTCGAAGAATGTTGTGAAAAGACGAAAAGGCGGAAGCTTAGAGAATTTTTTCGGTCAACAAGCCTAGAAGAAATATCTACTACTGATAAAATGAAGTTGCGTGATAAGGGAAATAAAAATACTCTGCAGTAATATCAAAGAATTATCCCTTGCACCACCTTCACGAGGCACCAGAATGAAAAAGAATCGGCGGCTGTTTTTAGATAAACTATTATAAATACAACAGGGCCTAACTGCAGATATCATAAAAAATGGCAAAAAAGATGGAAGCAGAGACGATATATACGGACGGTAGAGGAAAAATAATCAACGTCGGAAACTCTAATAAAAAACCATAATCGGATTTAGGAAAAGACTTTAAGAGATAAAAAACGGGGAAAATTAATGAAATACTAAAAGATCTGGAAGTTGCATGTCACAACCCAACAGCTCAGGTCTTGGGAAAAACATATTTTTCAAGCTATTAGGACACAGTTACGAAAATACCAGGAATATGGCACCTTTTGAATAACACATTAGATAAGAAACAAATACCTCATTAATCTACATCTGACAATTACCCCATATTAAGAAATATGGCTATGACCACCACGGGTACTAGCTGGAAGGGGAAAAATGACGGAATAAATACTCGCGATTTTTAGACGAAAAAGGAGACTGAGGGCAGCTTTTGGAACGATGTAGGACGGACATGATTTCGAATCTCGGAGTGTGTGAGTATATTTGCAATTTATTATAAGTTCCAGGTTGAATAAATAACTTTAATATATTTGAATAAATTAGGACTTTAACAATATATAATTTGAATAATTCACCTTGAATTAACTTGAATAAATTGAGATTTTAATAATATTTTAGTTTGGAAACTTTAAGTTGAATAAATAGGATTTGATCTTTAACATAGAGTCGAAGGAAGGACTTCAACCTTTACGACGACATACGTCACGACTTCTGAGTTCTCTCATTATTTAACGTATTTGCATAATTAAATTAGCGTCATAAAATAAATACTGTTACTTTGTATATAAAGCTATAATTTCGTGTATTTTTATGTATGAATTATTTCATACAAGTGTCTAATATAACTTGGTTGAAATAAAGTTGGTATCGCTGGGTCATGTGTGGAATTTATAACGGTACATTCATTCCTTCCTATAAATAGAAGTAGACCTTGAAAACCACCCTACCCTTGATAACAAGAAACGTCTTCTACAGCAGACTGGTGACAGCTTAGAATCTATTACATTAAAACCATTGCCCTTTTATGCTCCTTCTCGCTACCTTATAATCTGCCCTATAAAGGTTGTAATATAAACCGAAGAGTTTATCAGCTGATCGAGCCAGAGCGATGATGTGGATGTCAGTATTTCAACTCACCAATATATAAAGACTAAAATTGAGAATAGGAAGAACAGATTCAAGAATGAGACAGGCTACTGGTGGATATTACAACACAACAAGTAGGAAATACGAATAATAAAAACACTGCTCGTCCATTTTTCAGAAACACCGAAAAGACTGCCCAAATAACAGGTGTCAATTTTAAGCTAATTCGCCGTTTTCATGTTATATTGTGGGTTTTCCATAAATTCTGATGCTTTTGGAAAGTATCCTGATGAAACTAGACATCTGTATTTGAAAGAATACAGTTGGTTTTATGTGCGAAGCAGTGTGCACAAAATTTTATGCCACGGCAAGCTTGTTATTGCCTCTTGTATTCTTTCGATTGGCCAACTTTCTGAAGAAGCACAAGAAGCAAGAAACAAAGATAGTAGAAGATATCGGGAACACTTCACAAGAAAAACTTCGAGGGTTGGCACAAACACCGATATTTCCACAGACTTTTGATATCTTCTGATCCTTTCGTGGCCAACTTGAAGCTTAATCCTAAAAGAAAACATGATATAATTACACAGGAAGTTCTCTCATTGCTCTCAGCACCTACTTTAGATACAGAGGCAACAGATTCCGATAAAAATGACTCAGATTATGCAGATTAATATTTTGTAAAACATTACTATCTGTCTTTTTTCTTTATATGTGCAAAATAATGAGAATAAAAACAATTATAACATGTTTTTCTGTAAGAAATGGAAAAACAATTGTTTTTTTTATTTATGGAATAATGACAATATAGAAATCATAATATACTTTCTAATAAATAGAATGACTATTTTTAAAATAATGAAACTAAAAAAAAATACTTAAAAAATGTATATGTTCTTACAAATATAGAATCATTTGTATTTTTTTGTATTTGTAAAATGATAAACAATTATGGATTTTGCAAAAGACAATGATATTTAAGAATGTTTTATTTGAAAAATAATGATAAATAATTGATAATAATGATATGTTTCTTATGAAATAAAATACCAGTTGTTCTCTATGATATATGAAATATTTATATTAAAATCATCATCATAGTACATTCACGAATTTAGGCCATTTGTTGACCTGTTTCGGCCTCAAGAGAAACACCATCCAGAAGTCTTTTGAGTGGACGTCCTGGTCTTCTTCTTCCTGCAAGTTGATATCTTAACATTTGTTTGGGTATTCTGTGATCTTCCATTCGATGAACATGTTGCATCCTAACATATATAATATAAAAATATAATACGCACATGCGATTTTTTCATTTGTAAAATTGCGATAAATTAAAAATTTATTGTTGTAAGAAATGCAATATGTTAGTATTTTATAATACGTAAATCAATGATGTATTATTCAAAATAATAAATTGAATGTTTTTGGTAAGATATAGAAAATAATTTGTGTTCATTATTTTTTTAAATATTGGGGAATAAAATAATACATAAAAAATATTTACAAAAATATTAGTAGGAATAATTCAAATTGCCAAGAGCGTTATCATAAGTAATGCCACGAGTGATTTCCAATTTATCTAGAGAATTTGGAAATCAAGAGTGGCATTTGTTAGGACTAATTAACGAATAAAATTAAGCCGTTTACTCACAAATCATTATTTAACTATAGTTATTTTAAAATATTTATATATTTAATGTAAACGGCGATGTTTGAAAACAAATGAGAAATGATTGGTGCGCTTCATTTGCTTCTTTTGTTCATCACTGCAACCAGATCATAATATTATTTATTACCAAATGATCACAATGTTGTAAGAATGCACCCTAGTGGAGAAATTTATAACCAACGTTATAGGTTACTGATGTCTTATGATGTAAATATGTCAATTATATTTTCTGCAACGTCATTTCCTGGAAATAATTCGTTTAAGAAAGTGCAAACGGTGGTTTATTTTTTTGTGGTATAATCAAATATAACAAATGTTTTTATATGATCTATCGCATGCGCTTTCTGTTGACATCCATACAATATATATACAATCTGGTAGCCGTATTTCTTGGAGAGACTGTAACTGCAAAATAATGCTATGACCTATTCAGAATGTTAAAAAGGAGGATTCTTTCTTTATTATGATAAACTTTAGTTGGTAAATTCTAGGCGAAACACGACTGTGATTCGTTGTAAATAAAAAAATCATTGAATTGTGATTGGTCGTTAACTCCCATTTGGTGCATGAGTTAAATAGTCCAAATAATGTTACAAGTGGCATAGAAAACAACAGACTGGAAATAGTAAAGTTATCGAGCCAAGAATTAAATCCCCCTAGAATCGTCAAATATCGCATGAATACATAAAGACTTTATTAGACTGAAAGTAAGATGCATGCAATGTTATTTACAAATATGGGTCGCACGGGCAGTAAGCCGTAAGTGCTGTTGACAGTCCGTTACAATAAATTATAATTGGTAATAATATAGTTAAAACAAAAAAAGAAAACACAATAATATTACAATTAGATAACAATACAATTACATTATACATTAACTTAGTTATGTAGATTTTTAAAGAATTAATGGTATTGCAATTTAACATATTTATTTATTCATGAATGAGTGTTGTTCTTATTTTCCGCGTTTTATCCAGAAATCTACCCAAGTTTACCCAATTTTCTGGGCTTACCAATAACTCGTAGCATGCCAATCTTTCACAATTTGAATTTAGAAATCTTTTCGGTAATAACAATTTTCCAAATCGTTACATTTTGCTAATATATGTATCTCGTCTTCAAAGCTCCCGCACATTGGACATATTCGCATATCGTGATCGTCGCTAATTTTTAAATATGTCCATGCCCCTAACCTGAACCAAGCAAGCCCTGATCTCTCTTTAAATCCTAGATTGAGAATATGTAAGATCCTTTTCCCCAAACTTGTTTAGGTCTCTTTGTAAAAACAGTGATCGTTTTACTGTGCGCAGTCAGCCCGACAGGAGTACATTTATCAGGTTACATCAGAGAAACTGGGAGTTTCGCACACCATGTAGAGAAGGTAGGCCCAGATCAATAACACCTGATGTTCAGGACAGGGTGTTGCTCAGTGTACACGAACGTCCGAGTACTTCAACAAGGAGGATTGCTACCCAGGAGCGTGTACTGAGTCATAGCAGTGTTGGCGGATTTCACATCTCCAGCGAGTGCTAGCTCTCAACAATGAAGACTTCCCTAATAAATAGTATTTCTGCCAATGGGTGCAACAACAGTGTACCCTGAAACCCCTGTATGTAAGCAGAATTCTGTTCACGGATGAAAATGGGTTTATCCGTGACGGTATTTTTAACTTCCATAACTGTCACATTTGGACCGATGTCATTCCTAAAGCAACACACGTGTCATGACATCAGCAACGTCTGAGCAGGACTGCTCGGAGACCGCATAATTGGACCACACTTCCTACCACAGAGACTAACCGGAGAGCGTTATAGGCGGTTTCTGCGGAATGTATTTCTAAATCTCCTTCATCAAGATATTCCACTGAACTAAGGCCTAAACATGTGGTTCTTGTATGACGGTGCTCCAGCACATTTTCAGTTACATGTGCACCGGCTTCTAACTTGAAGGTATGTCAACATTGGATATGTACAAGAGGGCTTGCGCCGAGGCCTCCAAGGTTATTAGATTCAAATCTCATGGATTTCTGTGTGTGGGGTCATATAAAAGCCTGGTCTGCGCTACTGGAAGCAACCTTCTAACATTTACAGAATTCTCAGGACTGCCTGACTGGATTCGCAACTAATTTCGGAGGCTAGTTCAATGTTGAATTCAGACGCATGGAAAATATTTTGAATACGTACTTTAAAGTTTAGAGATGTCAAGTGTTCCTAGACACTGATAAATCGCAACAGGAAATATGTCCTATTTCGACAACGGTTGATTTGTGGACTCATGTTTATTTGAGAATTTTAGCTACTTTTGACTGTACTTTCCATGTGTGAATTATTGATTATCACTTCTGAAACAACCTGTATATGTATACCGTATTACTGAAATTTCGACAGTCTTGTTCCACACTGTGACGGGTTAATAAATTATACTCTTAGTGGCTAGCTTAACGATAAGGTGTTAGTGCTTAATTGCCATCACTCTAACAGACAAGTATCAGATCGGAGGCATCATTTATAATATGAAGGATATTACGTCATGATCTGGGAATCTATTACCTGTGTTCCTTATATACAAACACTAGTTGAGTCAGTACTGTAAAGTTGCCTCATATTGTTTATTAGAATTTAAAGAAGCAGAAAAAAACAAATTTTTAGTTAATCGACATACGTAACGTATTTCCCTGTATGTCAAAATTTTGAAGATAAAAAAAGTTACTAAACTGTTTATTTTCTTTTAGACCAGAAAAGTTAGCAAAAAGTTTTGAAAAATTAAATCCGCCACTTTTTCAACGTGATAATTAGGAGAAAAGTCGTTGAAATATAATGTATATGTTTTGGAAAAAATCGATGTGTAGCTTTTATGTGGAAATATCAGTAAATGTGTAAAAATATTTACACTGTTTTGTAATATTTAACCGATTTCGTTCACCAAAAGGTATAAACCGATTTTTTTCCAAATCACATACGTTATATTAAAACGATTTTTCTCCTAATTATCACGTTCAAAATATGGCAGTTTTAAGTTTTCGAAGGAATGTGTATTTCTTCGCTAACTTTCCTGGATTATGTTTCTATCTTTTGAAAAATTATCCTTTCCATGTAGATATTCGTCTTATCATATAATATTTCACCGCTAGTAATCTAATACCTCCTCAAATTTCATCTGGACAAAACAGCGCTTTGCCTGGTTTTTTCCCCTACACACTTCAGTTATAATAAATCGTAAGTTTATCTTCGCAAATCCCATATTCAGTGGTAAATGGACTATTTACGCCATTACTCTTCCCCTTAAAATCTTTCGCCGCTTATGTGAACCTTCAGTCATTTGTTTTCTTCTTATTATACCCAATTCTCTACATCTGTACTGAAATAAATATTCAAAAGTATAATTTAGTTTCAATATATTCATCTACGTTACAAACAAAATCAATACTTATTTTCTTTTAAGATACCTTGCTTTACCTGACAGCTACTTTATACTAATTTTTATTAACTAAAAATATTAAAAATATAAGTATAATAATGTCAATATATATATATATATATATATATCATAAACATGTAATAAAAATTACATTCCTAAAATTCCATAGGTAACTGAAACAATATAAAAATATTCTAATAAACTGAATGTAGAAGAAACAGTTAATATCTCCATTAAAAATGTTAATTTTATTGGCTTCGATTGTAAACTCGATTGAAAACTCATCTTTCCTGCATTCCCATAACCTACACCATTATCAGTCAAGAATAAACTGTAATACATAATAATAACAAGGAAACTGTCTAAATCTACCTTGAAATTTCTCCCAGATAAACGTTATGATTTACCAAGGGCATTTCCAAAAAAATTATCTGCCGCTTTAGACGGCGCCAAATCTCTCATTTAAACTCGGGGAAATAATACAGTTCCTGAATTCGCATATTGGATATCCCTAGCAACCTTCCGTTCGTCCCGCGTCCGTCACACTGCACTCCATTTTACTCGTGCAGAAGTGTATCAGGTTGCTGGATTTTGGTTTCGATTCCCGGTCTTGCAATTTGAAACGGCATAAAATGGCAGTTTTTTTTACCATCTTGGTAGATCGCAACGCTTCTCTGAGAAATTTGAATGTGTGTTTCGGCATGCAATGGTTGACAGTTCCCTTGTAAGATCACATTTTTACATCAGTTTCTGTACTGTATACAAAGCAGGAAAGTAGAATATGTACTGTGACTTAAAATGTCGAGTTAACTCTGAAATACATAACTTGTGGACGAAATACTACACCGGTTAGAAGTATTTACACAACATTTTCATTAGCATTATCTTGTAAAACTTCTTACTTTGCACAGGTTTGATACATAATTGATATTTAACATATTTCAGATTAGATAAAAATCGCCATCCCATTGTGAAATCTGTTACATGAACATTGTTTTTTTTAATGTCCCCAGTATTATTCTTTTAGACATTTCTGGAATTCTCTCCTGGCAATGGCGTTATTGTAACCCACTTCTGAGGTTGGTGCGCCTGGAAGGCGAGGTTACGTTGCCCCGATGATATGATGGGTGATGATGATGATGATAGTGGTGTGCCAGGAGAGCCCCTAATCCTAAGATCAATATGAATGATGATGATTGCGATGGCCATATGATTTCGGGGACCGTTTGGGCCTTAAAGTTTTCCTGACATTTGTCTTACAGGTGAGGAAAACCCCGATAAAAACCTCACCCAGAAAAACTGTCCCGACCGGGATCGAACCCGGGTCCGCTGCGTGACAAGGCAGCGCGCTACCTCGAGACCACTACGGTGGACTTCATTATTATTATTATTATTATTATTATTATTATTATTATTATTATTATTATTATTATTATTATTATTGTTATTATTATTGTTATTATTATTGCTCTTATCGTTATGTTTCTATTATCGTTATCATTATTATTATTGTTATTATAATTATTATTATTGTTAAGTCCACCGCTGTGGTCTCGGGGTAGCGTGCTGCCTTGTCACGCAGCGGGCCCGGGTTCGATCCCCGGTCGGGGCAGTTTTTCTGGGTGAGGTTCTTATCGGGGTTTTTCCTCACCTGTAAGACAAATGTCAGGAAAACTTTAAGGCCCAAACGGTCCCCGAAATCATATGGCCGACATCCTTATCATTATCATCCTTATCATTATCATTATCATCATCTTCCTTCACCGGTGTGGAAAGCAACGGGAAGCTACCACACCTACACAGTTCCCTAGTAAAGCTGCAAGCATAGCATGAAAATGCTATGATTGCAGTGAAGGACCTGCCTTCGTGCAGAATTACTATGGATGGATGGATGGATGGATGTATTATTGTTATTGCTATTGTTATTGTTGCTGTTATTATTATTATTATTATTCTTATTATTATTATTATTATTATTATTATTATTATTATTACTGTTATTATAATGATTATTATTATTGCTATTGCTGTTATTATTATCATTATCATCATTATTATTGTGTCCACTGCTGTGATATTATATCCACCACAGTTGTCCCGGGTTCAATTATACAATTTTCTTGGGTGAGGTTTATTGCGGGGCTTTTCCTCATCCGTAAGACAAGTATCAGGAAAATTAAAGCGCAAATAGCCATCTGACCATCACAATCATCCATATTAGATTCGCCTTGTTCAGTATGTATGAGTGAATGGAGTGTCTACTCTTAAAAGTTTTCTTGGAGACAGACCTGATATTGAGTTGATCACTCATCCGGGGAAGCCCTTCATGTACTTATGTAGTGAAAAACTATGCATATGATCAATATTTTAAAACACTTTACTGACAGTTCGTGTCCCTACAAGGCCCGAGTGGCATGGGGTACGTAAAAGTATCTACAAAGGAATGGGTTATACTAAGGAAAAGAAATTATTATTGCTGTTATTATTGTTATTATTATTATTATTATTATTATTATTATTATTATTATTAGTAGTAGTAGTAGTATTATTATTAATAGTAGTAGTAGTAGTAGTATTAGTATTATTAGTAGTATTATGTCCCGCGCCGTAGCCGAGCGGTTAAGGTAGGAAGCCTTGGCGCAGAGCTACGGGACTTGCGCTGGTTCGAGTCTCCATGGGGGAAGAAATTTTCTCATGGTATTTCGGCCAGTATGGGACCGGTGCCCACCCAGCATCGTGAGGCAATTGGGTAGCTACAATAAGTGGCGGCTCCAGGTTGAGGAACCAGCTATAACGGCTGGGGGACTCGACATGCTAACCACATGTCACCCCTACACTGGCTGTTGATCATCTACCTCTGTGATTGACACATGCTGATGTGAAGGGCCAGCAGCCGGCTGGTAAAAGGGCAACCGCTGAAAAGTGGAAAGTCCCTCAATCGGATTATTATTATTATTATTATTATTATTATTATTATTATTATTATTATTATTATTTATTATTATTATTAATTGTGGAAAGCAACGGGAAGCTACCACACCTACACAATTCCCTAGTAAAGCTGCAAGCATAGCATGAAAATGCTATGATTGCAGTGAAAGACCTGCCTTTGGGCAGAATTACTATGGATGGATGGATTATTATTAATATTATTATTATTAATTACACTGGACAACACTGAAATTTGCACCTGACAAAAATTAAATGTTTCTAACGTATTTTTATGCCCTGACTTCTAAACTGAAATGCCTTTTGCGTTATCACCTACCGTTTTGAAGTAATCGCCAATTTATGATTATACTAACGGCCCGACCGAGCGCATAGTAGCGGGCTATTGTATACATAATTTATTGTATTGTCGTTACCTCACCCTCATGAAGAAGGAGCATATGACAATACATTATTACTTTATTACTGGGAAAGAAACATTTCCAGCCTATTGGGTGGTCTGTTTCAATTTATGAACCCTATAAATGACATTGCCGATTGCATGGTATAACAAATTATATTTTTATACAATTTATTGAGGTATCTTAACCTCCCCACTTTTATTGTTGAAGCAGAGTGCAAAAGCAGTAATTTAAAAATACGTTTTATCTTCTAAGGGATCTCAATTTAACAAAAGTTAGTCGGAACTACTAAGCTCTTGGTTACAGACCTGGTACTTGTTTGAGCCCCAATGTCAAAATAACAAGTTATAGGAAACGTGAACACGCTTTGATTGAGTTTGTCTATTGTAATGATGTTGATGGACTAATGGAACAAGTGAGCGGTAAAATTTGCAATCCACAAGAATGGCGCCTTTTCATTGATTCTTCCAAGTTACGTTTAAAGGCCGTGTTGTTACATAATGGTAATGTTTACCCTTTTGTGCCTATAGCTATTGCTCACAATATTCAAACTCTACTGGTTCCCGGCTAAGCCTACGGGCCCGTGGACAAACTGTGGGGTCACCAGGAGATGAGCACCTGGATGTACTAAAGTCTCACACTGTGGGGCTTGTAGACTCAAGCCCTAGGCGGTCTCACAACGGCTGCAGGATACATCCCTGGAGGTAGAACAGAGGAACGGTCGGTGGATCTGCGACAGCAGTCCTCCCGGCTAGGCTCAAGGAGCCCGTGGACCAACTGTGGAGTCGTCAGGAATGAGCGATCTGACGTACTATGTAGCTCAGCAATTCCCGAAGTTGCAACTCCAACACCTTCTCCCTAGAGGAGTTGGTTTTAGGCCGATAACTCTTGAATGTGGACGCGAAATAGATAGGGAGGACAAGTCTGGGACTTGGGAGTATGGTCTTTTGACCGAGGTATCCCAAGGGTGGAGGCATGGGCCTAGATGCTCATACTATTCATATAAAAGAAACGTACGAGAATATGAATTTACTTTTAAAAACTGTTAACAATATAAAATATGAATGTAAAATATGTGGAGATCTTAAAGCCATAGGGTAACACCTTGGAATGCAGAGTGGTATTACCAACTTTTATTGCTTTTTATGCGAGCGGGACAGTCGAGCTAAACAAAACATTATGAAGTAAGAGAGTGGCCTCTTAGGGTCGGTTTCACCAACAGAGGTAACTGTATTACGCCAGTTTCCCTGTGTATAATGCATAGCTTAAACTGGCGTAATACAGTCACCTCTGTTGGTGAAACCGGCCGTAAGGGATGCTTTACTACCAGGGGACAAGAGTATTCAACACCAACCATTAGTTAAGAAAGAAAACATTGCTGCCACACTTTCACATTAAGCTAGGCTTAATGAAAAATTTTGTTAAGGCTCTAAACAAAAATTGTAAAAGTTTTCTCCATTTGAAAGAACATTTTCCAAGAATTAGTGAAGGTAAATTGAAAGAAGGCATTTTTTATTGGCCCACAAATTCGTGAAGAGGTGAAGAGTTCGATGACGTGCTATAGAGGACAGTAAGAAAGCAGCATGGATGATATTCAAGACAATCTTTGCTAATTTTCTGGGACATTTCAGTGCCGAAAACTACCAAGAAATGTTCGGGACCATGCTAAAGACATATAGAAACTTGGGGTATAATATATCATTCAAATTACATTTCCAACATTCCCACTTGGACTTCTTTCTTCCCAACCTGGGGGCTGCCAATAATGAACAAGGAGAACGTTTTTATCAAGACATATCTGTTATGAAAAGAAGATACAGAAGGCAATGGCCACCCAGCATGTTATATGACTATTGTTGACAGCTAATTAGGGATGTTCCTGATGTTGCCCACAATCGGAAATGTTCCAGAATATTTGTTTTAATATGAGTAAAATTAAACTTTTTTCTATATTTCTATTCTTTTTTGCATGATAAATCAGAAAATTTGTGACTAAGTCTTCCCGAAATTTATTTAATATAAACAATTCTTTCTTAGTAATAATTGCGTTTATAAAAATAACATAAGGAATTACCAGCAAACTGAAATTATACTGTAAATATTCGGTCATTTTCTTTTTGGATTTGTATGAAAATTTTCCATTACGTTTCCTGCTGAGATGGTACGTGATAGAAAATTTTGGATTGCAGATCTGAATTCAGCATAGGTCAAATATATATTTTTTTCAAATGCCCCAGGTTTGTCTTTCGACATTCCTGGTTTCTCTCCTGGCATGGCGTATTTGTGACCCACTTCTCAGGTTGGGGCGCCTGGAAGGCGGGGTTGCGTTGCCCCGATGATATGATGGGTGATGATGATGATAATGGTGCGCCAGGAGAGTCCCTAATCCTAAACTTAACCTAAGGTGAATATGAATGATGATGATTGCGATGGCCATATGATTTCGGGGATCGTTTGGGCCTTAAAGTTTTCCTGACATTTGTCTTACAGGTGAGGAAAAACCCCGATAAAAACCTCACCCAGAAAAACTGTCCCGACGGGTATATAATCACCTATTTTCATTCGAGTGCAAAAAAAAGTTTGAAATTTGTTGTCCAGTGTTATTAGATATTATTATTGTTATTATTATTATATCTTATTGTTATTATTATCATTATAATTATATTAGTAGTAGTAGTAGTCCACCACTGTAGTCTCGAAATAGCGTGCTGCCTTGTCACGCAGCGGGCCCGGGTTTGATCCCCGATCGGTACAAGTTTCCTGGGTGAGGTTATCTCGGGGGGTTTTCTTCACTGTAAGACAAATGTCAGGATACTTTAAGGCCCAAACGATCCCCGAACATCATCTGGCCATCATTATCATCAATATCATATTGTCCTCATTAGATTAAGTTAAGGTTTAAGGCCTCTCCTGACGCATCATTACCTATCGTCATCACCCAGCATATCATTGGGGCAGCGTAACCCGCCTTCCAGGCGCCCCAAACTCAGAAGTGGGTTACAATATGCCAATGCCAGGAGAAAATACCTGAAACGTAGAATGACAAACAGGTGGCATTGAACAAAAAAAATATTAGATTTTATTATTGTTATTATTATATTATTAGATTTTATTGTTATTGTTGTTATTATGTTATATATTAATATTATTGTTATTATTATTGTTATTATTGTTGTTGTTATTATTATTGTTATTATTATTATTGTTATTATTGTTGTTATTATTGTTGTTATTATTGTTGTTGTTATTGTTGTTGTTGTTATTATTGTTGTTATTATTGTTGTTATTATTGTTATTATTATTGTTATTATTATTATTACTATTATTATTATTATTATTATTCCCTCGTTTGTTTTAACTGCGTCAAATAAGTGTGAGCTTGAAAATGAGGCATAACAATTCAGAGTCTACATTTTTCTTAACATTTTGCAATATTTTTATAAAAAAACGCGGTACATTGTGATGTGTGGAAAGAGCTGTGGATTTTCAGGGTTGTTAACATCGTAAAGAGCATCCATCATCCTTGTCGGAACTGTCACAATCTTATTTCTCCTGAACTTAAAGAAGTAATCCAGACAACACTTAAGGATATTTACACTGCTATACAAAAGATCCAACTTTTTATTATTATTTTTTAACTCAAAATGTTTACTTTACATATAAAATTTGTTCTTTCAGAATGTATATTTTAGGTTTTTAAAATTTAGAACATTTTAGGCTCCCAAAGGTTATCTGTCCTCTATTGGAATCGAGGCTGTTAGAAAAAGGGGTGTAAGTGCAAGTTTTGCATTATTGAGAGGAAAACAGATCTAAAGTCTAAGTTTTATAAGAAAATCATAGGCAATTGAAAATTATAGAATTCATTTTTTATCTGCCCCTAAAGCAAACTGTACCCACTACAGGCCATAGGGGGTAGTAGTGAGGTTAAGACACACTTTTCTAGGCATCTCAGGACGTGATGTCAGTAGGGTTGTCAGCCCTGTGTGACGGCCGCCTTTACCCCATAACAACCGTCTGGTAAAAATTTCTATTAGGGGCTGAGTCGATCCCAGGGCCATGGTGCCACCAGAAGGTTTGGGTCAGTTTAAAAACCTGACCCCACCGGGACTCGAACGTTCAACCTCCAGGTTTGAAGCCTATTGCCTTAACCAACTACACTATGGCGTGCTCCCATCTACCCCTAACACATACAATTATATCCTTAGCCACTAAGTGAAATTATGCTACAAGAATGTAATTATGCAGCAAACTTTTTTTTTGCGAAAAATCAGTTGCACTCCTTTTCTTTTAACCCCTCAATTGAAATGTTTAACAGTAATTACTCCAAAAAGTGATGTATTGTAAATTTTTTATCTAAAAGCTTAGTGATCCAGTTAGTAGGAGGGGAAGAACTTCATTGAAGTATATAATAAAACACAATTATTTACACAGGCAACATGCCGTGTTCCTCACACTCCGTATTGAAGCATCGTTGTCTAGTTATATTATAAAACAAACCAAAGTAACAAATGATATTAAAATTAAATTACAAATTAAGCAATTATGCTAAGTAGTAAAATTATTTAAACGTATGTATTAGTCATTACAAAGATACAAAGAATTGCCCAGCTACTTGAATAACCTGTATTCCAGTGATGGATTTTTGACCCAGTAGTGTTAAATTTAAGGTGTTAAATTAACAGCTACTACCGCTGCGGCGGGGTTTTGGTCTATTTTGGCATTTGCTGCCCTTGTACCAGGGGAAACCGCAGAAAATCCTAGTCGATCCCGGGACCTTGGTCAAATTTGACCTTTGTTTGTGAGTCTGATGGTAACCATAAAGAAGGCGCAGCTCCACATTCTTCATTTCTCAAAATACATTACAATTATGTGATACAGTGAAGGTTCTATTACAAATCAAAACAATACAATACAACTTTTATGTTCCAAACAGTTATTTTTTTAGTCCAAGTGTCTGATTTATTATTTTTCACAAATATGTTCACTGAGTTTCATTCGAAATCATCTTGTGTTTTACATTGTAGGCTAATTAATGTTTTAGGGTCGACCCGCTGGATGTAGCTGTGATCCATTCCATTTTGGTTGTCCAAGTGCTGAAAGAAACAAAAGTTGAATGAATTTGACTCTGTATTCTAGTTTAATTCTCTAAATTCCGTGTACCAAGTCGTGGTGCCTGTTCGTTATATTATGATTCAACTTCGCTAAGTGTAAGTTACTCGTGTTTGTGTTGTACCTACTGGTGTAATATGGCCTTCGGATGTTTATGTGTCTTGTTCGGGTTCATAGTAGATGTAACCAGGCGCGTATGTTCGTTCCGATACAAATTAAGAAAGTTATCCCTGAATGTTTACGTCAGGATGTGACCAAAGGTAAAGTTCGGTACATAAGATAACTTGGTATTTTACATAAACAACATTGACAATATATTTACTAAGACTATTTAACTCATGCCCCAAATGGGAGTCAATGACCAATCACGTTTCAATGATTTCTGTTTTACAACCAATCAGAGTCGTGTTTCACCAAATATTTATCAGTGTTATAATTACCATATTAAAGAAAGCTCCTCCTTACAATATTGCGTTCCTTTTGCAATAAATAGTATGATCTGGTTGCAGTGATAAACAAAAGAAGCAGTAGAAGCGTACCTACCGTTTCTCATTTGTTTTCAAACATCGCCGTTTACATTAAATATATAAATATTTTAAAATAACTATAGTTAAATAATGATTTGTGAATAAACAGCTTAATTTTATTCGTTAAATAGTCCTAACAAATGTCACTCTTGATTTCCAAATTCTCTAGATAAATTCACTCCTCACTTCGCGAGTCGTGAATTTATCGACAATTTGGAAATCACTCGTGGCATTACTTATGATTATGTATGACTCATCAGTGCGAACCAATATGTAGTTGTAAACTGCTTATACTTTCACGTGACGTAATAGAGGCACAAGAAGAAGCTACTCGAACCCCTCTACGTTCGAGAACAAAAATGCGCTATCCGGTCAAAACAATTACACTTTGTTTATATATTTATTCATTCACGAATGTATGTTCTTATTTTCCTCATATTGACCAGAAATCTGCTTACGTTTATCCAATTTTCTGGGTTTAGCATTAAATCGTGCATCTCATCTATCACGATTTGAATTTAGGAACCTTTCCGATAACAACTGACGCTACCAATATTCAAAATAGTTACAATCTCCTAGTATAAATATTCCATCATTAGCTCTCGCCCATTGGATATATTGGCATATCGTAATCGCCGATAATTTTGAGATATTTCCAAACATCCAACCTAAATCACTGAGTCCTAATCTCTAGTTCAGTTCTAAGTTCTGTATGTAGGCCTATGTAAGATTATTTTTTCCACGTCCGTTTTAGATCTCTATAAGCACAGTGAACATTTTGCCATACAATCTGCAATATTATCCTGTTGGTTTATATCCAAGTACCTCCATCTAATTTTTATTTATTCATGTTTGCTATTTTCGCTCCCCTTTTCTCACACCTAACCCATCCCAATCTTTTTAAATCCCCTCCTAAATGCGTCTGCTCAGAATTTAGTACTTATGTTCCTAATTTAATCATTTGGTCTAAGCATTGATTGTTAAATCAGTATTTGAATCCAAGAATTTTTAAATGTATGTTGTCCTGAAATTACACAAATTTATTTTTTAAAACTCCACAATTAGAAACAGTCCGAATTTTGAATCACATTTACTGTAATAAATACTGGGCATGAAATAGTTAAGTTCTGAAAGATTTTGAGGCGAATGGTGCTTATCGCCTTCTACGTGGTTTTTAGATGTATGTTCGCTCCTCGTTGTTATAAATTCTTTACGATGAGCTGCCCTAATGATGTTTTCTTATTTACTTCTCCTCCATGTAATTTGGTCAATTTATAAATAAAGAATAAAATCGAAATGAATTTGTTGTTCTCAGTTAGTACATACAGTACAAAGTATACAAGTAGTTCTTCTTCTTCTTCTTCACTTCACGGAATAGGCAAATTGCCTGTTCCGCCTCACAGTTGTTCTGTCCATCTTTTCACTGGCCTTCCTACATTCCTTGAACCTCTTGGCTTGTAGTTGAATGCTGCTCTTGGTAATCTTGATACATTTATTCTTTCCACGTGTGTAAACCATTTCTCTCTATATTCTCTGATTTTCTTATCCAATGGATATATACTTAACTCTGTTCTTATATCTTCATTCCTTATCCGATCCAATCTTGTGCAGCCTTTTGTTCTTCTAAGGAAGTTCATTTCTGCGCTTTGTATTCTACTTTGCAATTTTTTGGTCATTACCCAAGTTTTGCTCCCATAAAATAATGCACGAACTGCCAATGTTTTATAACACTTCAATCTAGTATCTCTTCTTGTTTTATTCTTTAATGTTTTATGTATAGTTCCGCATATAATTTGAAATTTCCACAGTTTCATATGTATGTCTCTTTCAGTTTTTTGTGTTTATAGTAAAATTACAACCCAAATAATTAAAATATGTTACTTGTTCCAGACGTTTGTTGTCTATTACGATTTTTGATCTTATACAAGTAGTTAATGTAAAACAGTCCCCGAATATAACTTTATTTTCTTAACCGGATATCACTACTACTCAGATCAAGTACAGTAGCTCCTCGGGAGACTCAATAGACCGCGTCTTTATTTTGTTTTGCCCTCTCACTTCCGCACATCGTCTAATGAGTTGGTAAGGTAAAGAATATTATTTGGTTTTATAAAATAAATTAGTTTGTGGAGCTATAATTAAAGCAAGGGAACTATAAGTTTACATGTATAACTTTTTTCCTCTCAATTTTCAATATGGCTTGTTTACTGTGAATCGTCTTATTCTGCTTAAATAAATAATAGTTTTAAAAAACTAAAACAACACGCTTTATTAGAAAACCGAACTCAAAAATGAAAAATAATTTTAATTTCCAACACGCTTGGGATAAATGTAAAGTGGTCAACAAAAAAACCATCTCCAACACATATAGAATAAAACTAGAGTTATCAACAAAAAGAAAATAATTTTACCATCAAAAGCGTGGGGACTCTATATCAATTAATATATTTGATAATAAACAGATATTGGTAAAAGTAAAGTCTCTAAGAAGAAAACGTAAAAATCATAAAAAGCACGCCACGCTTTTGATGGTAAAATGATTTTCTTTTTGTTGATATCTCTAGTTTTATTCTATATGTGTTGGAGATGGTTTTTTTGTTGACCACTTTAAATTTATCCCAAGCGTGTTGGAAATTAAAATTATTTTTCATTTTTGAGTTCGGTTTTCTAATAAAGCGTGCTGTTTTAGTTTTTTAAAACTATTATTTTTTTTTAGTTTTAATATTTTACAGAATAAGATAAAAATGTAAATATCTTTAAATTTCATACTAATGTAGTATGAGCTAAAAGTATTACTCTTCTAAAAAAATCCTCCCCAGCCAGATTCGAACCAGCGACCTATGGATTACTGAAATTATATACCACTAGTTCACTGCTCTACCAACTGACCTCGTACAACGATTGACTAAAAAGTCGATAAGTCCGTTATCTATTATACCAGTTTTAATTTTTTTGATTTTCTGATGATTTTGGCCAGGAATTTAGAAATAAGGTATGAAGTTATTGTATTGTCACGGGTTCTTTACAAGTATACAAAGTTTCAAGTCGATCCAATGTCTCTAAGTGGGTGAAAATCGTGTTCAAAGATTCTGTTACATAAATACAAAGACACTTTTTTTGATTTTCTGATGATTCTGGCCAGGATTTTAGATAATAAATATGAAATTATTGTATTGCCACGGGTCCTTTACAAGTATACAAAATTTCAAGTCGATCCAATTATTTTAAGTGGGCGAAAAACGCGTTGAAAGATTCAGTTACATAGATAGATAGATAGATAGATACAAGTCAAGCTAATATAACGCGCGTAAAAATAAATTTTGTTTCACTTTAATTTATCCTCACTCCTTACAAAGTCAGTGTCCTGTGTAGGTAAAAAGCAGGACCTCTGAACCATGTACTAGATAGATTACAGTATATAGTGACGCGTCTCCCAGAATCTGTGGATAAGATAACGTCAAAGCCACTAACAGGAACTGTACTACCTCATTAGGAATCAAACTCGGCTGCGGGAATAGAGGGTGTGTCTTCACCAAACACACAACAAATTTATCTTTTTAGATACATTTAACTTCAGGTTTAATAATTTATAAATTTTCATTATGTTTGAAGGCCAAGAAATAAAATTCTCGTCAACTCTTGTATCATAATTACTTGCAAAAATAGCGGTTAACTCGAATTCAATCAGCTGTTTCAAGAAGGAAACTAATCCAAAAACTGTTTTTTTCTCCTACTTTTCTGAGAAGACTAAAGTAACTTTTTTATTTTCTTAACATGGATTTAGAATTACCACTTATTTTGATTAGAAAAACTAAATTACCTACGGAAAACAGCGTAATTTTAATTTTAAATTTAATTATACAACATATAGCCTACAATACATGACTACAGATAGTGTTCGTTAACATCAAAGATTCGATTTTCTTGGCGCTTGTTCCCTTCTTGAAGCTACTGGTTTAGTTTATAATCCAGGTTTTACTTTCGATCTAATGAATATAAGCAAATCAGTGGCACGACAGCCCCATATAACCAATTTCAACTGAAAACGTTGTCACTATCATATGAGAGTACAAAAAGTCATGTTATTAGCTTTATGTAGTTCGTAAAACTTAATTTCAGTTTTCTTAACCGAATTTCGCTAATTTTCATATCAAGTCGCTATTCAGTTATCCTCACGAGGTTTAGTTGACTATATCAAAATAAACGTTTCTGTTGTATAGCCTTGAATCGAACCCGGGACTCCCCGAATGCTAGTCATACAAACTAACCATTACTTACAGAAGTGATCAGTGAAAATAAACAGTAGACCTATCCAAAACTGAAATTAGACATTAGTAATAACTAACCCATTGGCACTATTGAACACGTAGGTTCATGTCCACGCGGACACAAGCTCCCCATACATCCCTATCCTGATCCAATGTTTTCTAATCATCCCACTATAATCTACTCCCTCAAATCATGGTTAAGTTATACTCCCACCTCCTTCTTAATCTACTAACCGGACGTTTTCCCCCTGGTTTTCCTACAAGAAGCTTCCATGCCTCTCTTTCAATCCACATTCGTGCCACAGGTCCTGACCATCACAGTGTAACTTACAAAATGTCATAGTAACCTTAAATATAATTTTATTGAACTTTCTAATATATTTAAATTGAGCCGTCTCGTAATACGCGTGATTAGCGCGCGACTTGGATCCCAGGTTCCAAGCTGGTATATCGGTGGTCGGCCATACAAGGTGTTTTCGGGATTTTCTCCCGTTTCCCGAATTTCGCCCCATCAACACTCTCCATTCCATTTTTCCTCCCCTTCTTGTTATTTCATTTCTAATTGGTTCATTTCATATCACCCTTCGCCTCATCTCATATTTAAAAAAAAAATTAGTTTCGTTGGCACTCACAGGTGTTAAAAATGTGTGGGGGGCCACCAGGATGCTGCCTCTTGACTCCTGACTAATAAAAAAAGGGCATAAGGGCCAATGGGAGGGTTGTAGTCGTCTCCTCACGGCCCAACTCAAAAATGGCGGTAAAAGTCATGGGAGTACAACCTGGTATGTCGAACCTGGAAGGCCTCCCACAACTTACGTAAGAGCTTAGAGTATAATTTAATTCGATTCATCTCCATGATACTGGGATAGCGCAATATATACTCCAGGCTCCAGTGCTCAGGGCAGTCTGCCTTGAAGATGCCCTCCGCACTAGAGGGAGAAACGCCTGGAAAAAACACTAGTAATGGACCGCGGCCACATAGCTCGGAATCTCTTAATATTATAAAGAACTAAAGAACCTTGAAGTTAAGACAATTGTAGAGTAATGATGGTCGGTTGGATGACACACTTATTGATCTTATAGAGTCGAGTGGTCGGTCCGCATCTACTCTCTCACTCCGGAAATTGCCGCGTTTCCTGTCGGCGCTGCTATCGACTAATACAATAATATAAGGCGGCTTTGGAATTTCTGATTTATTAGAAATGTCTGAAGAAACCGCAAATATATTATATCCTGCATCCAATAAAATCTTTGTTGATTAAAACTTATTTCTGTAAAACGATTATAAGAGCCTAAGTAAATTTATGTGCATTCGCTTGTCGAGTAAAGAAGTACAAAATTGCATCAAATATATAATAATTTTTTGGCAAAACAGTTTTGATGAATCAACGCTAATTGAAGTGGTTGTTGTCAATATATAGTAAATGAGACACAGAGAATCGCATAGTCAGTAAGCACTCATGTAAGTTTAATTTCAGATTTATTGATCAAATTTCGCTATACTAATTCCAAGCTAAGTTCCAATTGTACCGTAAATAAATTTGTATAAGATAATTTACTTACGCGATACTGCGTTTTGTCGTACTTAAGCAATGGCGACCATGATTGAAAGTTCAACTTCCTACATTTCGGGGTTGCCAACCTAAATAATTATACTGTAATATCCCATATTACAAATCACATGTGGGAAGTAAAATCTCTGCCCTTTATTTATACTACGTACAATGTATATACAAAAATATATCCAAAAGGCAATGTTAATATACATTATACGAACAAATCACTGCATTTTTAATAAACTGAACTATATTTGGAACAATATAAAACAATAAATACGTACTTGCCGCCATTTTATCGGTGTTTGGTGTCACGGAGTGCTGCAGTTTCAACTAATAAACATTGTCCACACTATGATGATCTTGCAGAAGATTTCCGGGCTGTTGGCCGTGGGCGAAACGTTGGGGAACTACAAGCCTCAAGACCACGGCCAACAGCCCGGAAATCTTCTGCAAGATCATCATAGTAACTCTGGCCGTGAAAGCCTAAGTCAATATATTGCCCACACTGTTAACGTTAGTCAGTTGTTTATAATGAACGTAAATATTTCCAACAAAGATTTTATTATTTTACTAGTATTTATTATTTTGTAAACCATTGCGCAAAATATAATGTACAACGCACGTTTTTGAAGTGTTTAACAGAATATCTGAAATTTAAAACTTCACTAATGCTCTGTTTTTAAAAATTTTCCTCGCTCTTCTGTAAAAACCACTTCCCAACCTCGCATCGTAATATACTAATTCCGCTGACTCCATCTATTGGTGTTACTTTTACCCTCCATTTAGTGGATTGCGTACGGAACTGTCATTGATAGAAATATCGTTCATAGGCAACATATATTTTACGGGAATAAGATAAGGTAAGATGGTACCAATAATTAGGAACTTCCTCCATTTCTTATTTATTTATGACAACAAATAATATATGAGCCTATCTGATCAGTTGTTAAAGCATTTTCCATGACGTAGATAGATATCCTTTATACAATTTCATTATGAGCTGAATTTATACTTCATGTGGACTCTCCTGTCAAATCTGCGATATTTTCACCACATCCGCAGTACCTATTGTGGGATATTTTTCACTAAACTCTTTGAAAACATTCAAAATAATTTGTTTCTCTCCCTTTTCATATGATTTCTTTTCCAATATTTTAAGAAATTCTACCAAAAGTGGTAATTTAAAAACAACTGAAATACCAACGTATTCTGCATTGCGCATGTGTAAAAACAAAACAATGCTTAATTAATCTATTAAAATTGTAATTATATATTTTAAGATTTTCTCATATAACTTATATAGACATGTGCTAGATAATACGTATTTCTATTATTTTTAATTATTTTATTTCGAATGTTAGAGACCGACTATAATCCCTTACTTCTTCTTCTTCTTCTACTACAAGGTTTAGGCTATGCAGCCTGTTCCGGCGAAGTTAAAAGTGGAGTCCATCTTCTACGTGGTCGGCCAACATCTCTTGTTCCTCTGGGATTATACAGGAAGGTTCTTTTTGTATTCTTTCGTTGTTCATTATCATTAAGTGTTCTGTCCATTTCTTATTATTTTCGCTGATTTTATCTTCAATTTTATATATATTTAATTCTTCTCGTATAGTTTCATTCCTTATTCTATCCGCTCTTGTGCATCCTTTCACATTACGTAAAAACAGCATTTCCGCAGTCTGTATCCTGCTTTTATCCCTTGATTTCATTATCCAATTTTCACTTCCATACAACAACAAAGGAACAGCCATTGTTTTATATAATTTAAGTTTCGTATCTTTCCTTGTTTTCCGACCTAAGGTTCTTTTTATGGTTCCACAAATAGCCTGAAATTTATTTACTTTATTTTCTATATCTTTATTTTCTCTATAAGTTATATCACATCCTAAATATTGGAAATGTGATACTTGTTCTATTATTTTGTTATCCAGTACAATTTTTGATCTAATTCCATATTTACCAATAAATGCCATTACTTTTGACTTATTTATTGATATTTTACAATTATATCTATTGGCTATTAATTTAAATTTATATGCTAACATTTGGAGCTCATTTTCAGATTCTGCTAAAAGTACAACATCGTCAGCGAATAATAAAGCATTTATTTTATCTTTATTATCAATTAATATTCCTTCATTAGTTAAAACCTTCTTCCATTCTTTTAGGATATCGTCCATATAAATATTAAATAATATAGGTGAGAGTGAACACCCTTGTCGTACTCCTTGGTTTATTTGAAAAAATGTCTTATTTTTAGTCAACTGAGGGTCAATACAAATATTTGTTCCATAGTACAAGCTCTTAACAGTTTCTATAATCTGAATAGGGAGGCCTTTTTCTTTTAGGATATTCCACAATATCTCCGTGTTTACTCGATCAAATGCTTTATCTAAGTCTATAAATAACAAATGGGTTTCTAGGTTTTTTTCTTGTCTTTTGTTTATTATCTGATTCAGGGCAAATACTCCATCGGTACAAGATCTTCCTTTTCGGAACCCGTTTTGTTCTTCTGCTAGTGTTACTTCAGTAATTCGTTGTATTCGTTTTGCTATTATTCTCTAGCATAGATTTTATATCCACTATTTAGGAGGGTAATGCCTCTGTAATTAGATGGTTGGTTTCTTTCTCCTTTCTTGTAAATTGGTTTTACTATACCTTGCCTCCATGTTGCTGGTATATTATGATTCTCCCAACACACATTAAGAAAATTCAAGAATCTTAATTTAAAGAATATATCTGCATATTTAATTAGTTCTGAATTGATGTCATCTGGTCCGCTAGCTTTTCTATTATTTGTTAATTTGAGCGATTCTTCCAGTTCTTCCATTTGTATTTTATCTACTTTCAAATTCTCACATTTTGGTTCTTCTTCGTTTTCATTCTCGTTGTACCACAGGTCTCTGAAATATTCTATCCAATGTTCTTCTGATATTGATGTAGGTATATATGCAGCTTCTTTTTCTGATTTATTTAAATGTTTAATTGTTCTATAAGCAGTCCATTGTCGTCCATGTAGATCATGTTCTAGATTAGATACATATCGATCCCAACTGTCTTGGTGGGATTTCCTAACAATTTTCTTTGCTTCCTTTCTTTTGTTATAATATATTTCTTTTGTTTCTTCAGTTTTCTTTTGTAAATATTGTAAATATGCTTTCTTCTTTTCCTCTATAACTGTTTTAATTTCGTCATTCCATATTCTTAATCCTCTCTTCTTACAATTTTTCCTTCTTAATCCTAGAACTTCATATGCTGCTTTCTTTAGAGCCCAATCGATGTTGCTCCATTCTTCTTCTATATTATTATTTATTTCTCGCTGTAATATATATTGAGATAATCTATTTGCATACAACTTTCTTATACTTTCTTCTTGTAATAAATTCACTTTATATGTTTCTTCATTGTAAATTTTTCTTGTTGTTGGTTTCCTCCATCTTTCTAATAATTTTATATTACATGTCAAGAGAAAATGATCTGTTCCTACATCGAAACCTCTATATACTCTTACATCTGTGACCCAGGGTATCAATTTTCTGTTTACCAAGAAATAATCAATAATTGATCTTAATCCTCTAGCCAACCAGGTGTACTTATGTATTTCTTTCTTTCTAAAATAGGTATTAGTAATTCTGTATCCATTAAATATTGCAAATTGTCGAAGTTCTTTTCCACTATCATTTTCTATTGTTTCTCCTTGTGTACCAATTATATCAGGTATAGGATGGCACCCTATTCTTCCATTAAAATCACCTCCAATAACTATATAATCATTTTTATTTATTTTATTCACTACTTTTTGAAGTTCTTTATAAAATTTTTCAATTTTTTCTTTTTTCCCTTGTTCTGGTGCATATATACCTATTATTGTCATATATCCTCTTTGTATTTTAAACCTGACAATAATTATTCTTTCTGATATAAAAGTATAGCTATGTATTTTCTTCCTCCAAATGGGGTCTATCATTATAGCTACTCCAGCTGATGCACGTTGTTGTCTTTCTACATCATGATATACAAGGAGGTGATCTTCTATATCCTGTGTCCCTTTCAACTTTTTCTTTGTTTCTGTTAAGAGCATTATATTTGCCTTTTTCTTTTTCATTTCATATAAAACTTCTGTCTGTTTATTATTTAACCCTCTTATATTCCATGTTGCCAATAGTAAATTATTCTTTATCATTGTCCTTTTCTTGCCTGGTCCATCATCAGTGTTTCCGTCCGGCTTTCTCCTTCGCTTTTTAGTAATAGAAAATTCATCTGGCCGCCTTACAAGGGCTGCGCAGATATAGTTGGGTGGTGGGATTGCCACCTTACAGCCTCCCAACTTGCTTCAGCTTTGTTTTTAGGGTGCCTTCCCTTAGGTAGATTGCCTTCTCTTCGGCTCTGAGCTCTACCTGCCCATTATAGCCGTCCAATCTGGAACAGACGCTATGCTGATTTTGGTTCACCCCGGGTATTTCATTTCCCCGGTACCACCTATATTTAGGAGGCATTCCCCTATCCACCACCTGGGGAGGCGCCCGATGGGGGATCAGCAACCCCTCACGGGCCCTCTCCCTCTCCCTCTCCCTCTTTCTTTTTCTCTTTTTCTCTCTCTCTTTCCCCTCTTTTTCTCTTTTCCTCTTTCCCTCATTCCCTCTTTCTCTCTCTCTCTTTGGCTTCACGGCCATTTGAGTCTAGTCTTAGCAGTTCCTTTGTAAGGAGTTCCTTGACTTAGATAATTTAGTTACGTTTATTTCCCTACAGATGTCGTGAGTAACAAATGGTCACCACATTCCCAATCAGGCATCTAGTAGGCAACTAATGCATTATTTGGATGTAGGAGGGTCGATACATTTTGGCCTCTTTTTCAGTCTTACGGTTCTTTTACGAGACTGAAATTTTCAGACTCGAAACCCACGGATTAAATCCCTCCCGGAGAACTTGTTCCTTGGATTTTTTCAATCTTAGAAAATACATCTACTCAGATCGGGTTTAAACCCTCGATTCTTGAGAGACAAGGAACATAACCACTAGACCACCGCGCCCGACATCCTTTCTAGTTGTTTTCCCACTGGTTTGCCTACAAGAATTTTTTGACGCCTCATTCGTGCCACATGTCCTGCCCATCGAAGTAGATCAGACATAACTGTTCTTATTACATTTAGTTTCCCCAATGATCATGGAGCTCACTGTTACGTATCTTCTTCCATTCGCCTGTCTAGTCATCTTTCTTTGGTCCAAAAATGTATCTAAGCACTTAGGGCCTATCCTCAAATGCTCGTAATTTTTTCTCCTGTCTTAAATTACGATATCGCGTTTCGCACCCTTTAATTGAAAGAGTTGCCTTTCTGTATATATTTTAACATTTTTAGATAATTAGTGATGATAACAGTCTGTATGCTTAATATTAATAGCGTGTGTTTCTTCCAGAGCCTATATTCAAATAAATATTTATCTAATTCAGCGGGGAATCGGATAGGGATCCTGAGATGCTAATCGGTAACGATAACAGTAATTCCGCAGAGGTGATGTGAGCTCATAAAAAATCAACAATTCCCAAAAGTTTTCAGTAATCTAAATTGGCTATTACCTTCCAGATTTCATTTATTCCATTCCAGTAACTTAGTTTAACCTCTCACTTTCTAGATACTGTTTACATGCCACACGACACCTCAGTGGCACCACCTGTCGGAAAAGGATTTTAAACTGTGGTCACACACACATATATATATATTTTTTACCACATAAGGATATGGAGGTCCTCTCCGAATTAGTCAACATCTCAAGTCAGTGCCTCCTCCGATACAATACAACATTAATACGAAACAACCATTCATTCACACATTCATACTAATGCTAATAATAATAATAATAATAATAATAATAATAATAATAGTAATAATATCTTTATTTTAATATGAATAATAATAATAGCTTTATTTTTCCTGGCAGAGTTAAGGCCTTAAGGCCTTGTCTACTACTTAAATTAGAAAAAGAAATAAAAAAATTACTCTTACATCTAAATTACGATAAACAAAATTATTACATGGTATATCTACAATACATTTATTATTTAAAATATATTTTGATTCTCTCTAGATTTAACGAATGAAATAATAAAATGTACAAGATAGAAAATGTAAAAAAAAAATACTATTAATGTCATGGAATAAATTTAGTTGTGGAGAAAAATTGTCGGTCACGGTGATCCAGTGGTTATGTTCCTTGTCTCTAGTCCCGAGGGTCGCGGGTTCAAACTCGATCGTGATCGAAGGAAATTTAGAATGAAAAAAATCCAACGGACAAGTCCTCCGGGAGGATCCCATGTCTGAAGATTTTAAGGCAAGCCTGAATAAAAAAGGCATCTGTGAAAAATTTTACCGACCTTCATCCATTGAAGTAATACCTCAATTAGTTTATTTACAGTCCGATCATCTTACCTCAATATTAATGTTGATTTGTCTTGGACATGTTTCAAAATAATTCTGTTTTATCGTCAGCTTGTCCAGAATTGTTTTGAAACGTGTCCAAGAACAAATCAACATTAATATTGAGGTAAGATGATCAGACTGTAAATAAACTAATTAAAATAACCTCAAAATATTACTTCCTAAAATATTAATACCTTAGTTGCCTACTTGATGTCTCATTGAGGCGATATGCTAACCATATGTCACTCGTTGGCATCTGTAAGTAAATAAGCGTAACTAAGTTAGGTTGGTTAAGAAACTTCCGCTTCGGAGCACCTGTCTCTCCACGCGGAACATATAGGTATATACAGATATTATTTAAAATTAATATAAAATTATGGAATATTCACCTGAAAGGTCCGTCTCCTCAACTTAATTAATCATTTAACTGTAGCGCTTTCGGGACTTGTCCCATCATCGGCAGGATTCAAAACTGGTGTTTCACTGAAGATCTGGTAGAGGGGGTTGCATGTATTGGGTTCGTTTTCGTTTATCAGGCTGTCGTTGTTGTGAGCTGCTTTCATGATTTCCATCTCTTCGAGTACGTTTATCTTCGCTGGATTATTTTCTCTGTGCATTACTGTTAGGGTGTTTTCAATATTTAACATGCGATGTCCTTCATGGATAACGTCTTTTGCATAGCTGATTTCCCTTCTGCGTGAATGAAGTCTCGAAAATGTTCTTTGAATCTGATGTTAATACTCCTGTTTGTCCTTCCTATATAAAATTTGTTGCAGTCCTTGCATGTCAGTTTATAAACTCCTTTGCTGTTGAAAATGTTATTTTCTTCAATGTTATTGTTTATTATGTTGTTTAATTTGTTATTGGTTCTGTATGGTATTTTTACGTTTTTATCGGCTTTCTTTAGTGCATTGGCTAATTTTGTTGTTTCTTTTCCTGTGTATGTGTTATCCATGTTTTCTTGTTGTTGTCAGATTATTTTTCTAGTTTAGTTATGTTGGTTATGTTGTTCTTCCTTTTTTGTTTTTTTACGAGCTTATCTATGAATTCTTCATTATAGCCATTGGTTTTTGCCATATATTTAATGTAGTTGAGTTCTTGGATATAATTGTCTTTGCTTAATGGGAGTTTCAACATTCTACTGACTAAGCTATAAAATGTACCAATTTTCTGTTGAAAAGGGTGTGTAGAATTTTTGTTTATGGCCAGAGCATTGTTTGTGGGTTTCCGGTAGATACCGATTTCTAGTTTATTGTTGTGTAGATTTTTGGTTATAGACAAATCTAAGTAGTTTATGCTGTTATTAACTTCTATTTCTTCGGTGAAAGTGATTTTTTCATGCATGTTGTTTAAGTCTTGTAGTATTTCTTTTTCTTTTCTGTTTTCATTGTCATATATTACTAGTACGTCATCGACATATCGTATTATTAGTTTTATGTTGAATTTGTGTATTAGTTCCTCAAAATGTTTATTTTCCAGTTCTTGTAGGACGATTTCTGCCATTATTCCAGATGTAGACTCCCCATCGGGATCCCGTCTTCTTGAATAAATAGTTCATTGTTAAATTGGAAGTAATTTTGCTTTATTGTTGTTGTTATTAGTTTGTTTGACTGATTGATATAGTTATCTTCAAGTTTACTGTCTGTTAGTTTTTGTTTTATTATGTTTGCTGTTTCGTTTATTGGGATATTTGTGTAGAGGTTTTTTTATGTCGAATGACGTCATTTTAGTATTCCTATTGATTTCTAAATGCTGTAGTTCAACGAAACAAATCATGAATCTTATAAAATATATTATTTAACAATAAATAATTGTATAAGCGTGATTTAAAATTATCAAGTGTGCAGCAACCCCTGTTATCTTCAGGGAGACAATTCCAGGAGCGGGCAGAGGTTACTAACCTTGGGAATATAATAATGATGACTAGATGATGTCAGGGACCGTTTGGGTCTTATCATTTCCTGACATTTGTCTTACAGATGAGGAAAAACTCCAAAAAATAAATTTCAATCATACTAAAATATCTACTTATCTAGTAATTCTGCCCGAGGCAGGTCTTTCAATGCAATCATAGTATTTTCATGCTATGATTTGCAGCTTTACTAGGGAATTATAGGTGTGGTAGCTTCCCATTGCTTTCCACGCCGGTGAAGGTTGATGATGATAATGATAAGGATGGTGATGGTGATTATAATGATGATGGCCGGATGATTTTCGGGAACCGTTGGGCCCTAAGCTTCCTGACATTTGTCTTACAGGTGAGGAAAACCCCGAAAAAAACCTTACTCAGGAGCCTGTCCCGACCGGGAATAGAACCCAGACCCGCTGCGTGACAAGGCAGCACGCTACCTCGAGACCACATGGATGGACATAATAAAACAACTGAAAGACCCCAATTTGTAAGTGGCATGTAGTCACCTCACAACGTTCTGGTAGATGAAATATGTTGGGGAGCTGATATAAAACTCAGCAAAAAAGAGGTCTTTGTTCAGAAGGATAAAAGTGAGTGACGTGATGTAGTGAGCAACAGGCAGTTGATACAAATTTACTGTTTCAGGGGCGTTCCGGCTGTACGACGTGGACAATGACGGCTACATCACGCGAGATGAGATGTACAATATTGTGGACGCCATCTACCAGATGGTGGTAAGTGTGAATGTACACCCTGTACACTCTAGTTAAATCACAGCACGCCGTCTTGATGACTGAACAAACACTTGCCATCGCACAAATTAGATCCCTATCTCTTGGTGGTTACTTTGAAATTTAAAAAAGCTTCCTTCATCCTCTACCTGCAAGATAATCTCTCCAGTACAACCTGCCACTGTATAAATGTCACGCCACATTGACATTTCCTATTTTTTATTATTATTATTATATTATTATTATTATTATTATTATTATTATTATTATTATTATTATTATTATTATTATTAACTAAACTAACTAACCAACTCGCTGGGACTATTGAACCTGTAGGTTCAAGGTCCTATATAATCTAACTCCCTCAAACCATGGTTAATGTTATTCTCCTACCTCATGTTTGGTCTGCCAACTGGGGGCTTTGACTCTGGTTTTATTACAAGAAGATTCCATGCCCCCCTTTCATTCCCCCATTCGTGTCACATGTCCTGCCCATCGTAGTCTACGACACCTAACTGTTCTTATTGCATCTGGCTTCTTATAAAGACCATGTAGTCTGTTCATCTCTCTTTGGTCAAAACATTTTCTTAAGAACTTTATTCTCAAATAATCATACTCTTCTTTCCTCCCTTAAAGTATGAGTCAATGTTTCGCATCAATGTAACATAACTGGTAGATTAATATTTCTATATATTTACAGTTTAACTTTTTTTTAAGGAGTTGGGACGTCAAGAGTCCCTATAATGCATGATAGCACTCATTTCCAGAATTGAGCCTATGTTTAATTTCTTTGTGCATCTCATTCCCATTTATAATTATTGTTCCTAGGTATTTGATTTCAGCCACTTCTTCAAAATTCCCCTCATTTGTCATGTCAATTTCCATTACATAATGCATTTCTATGTGTGAACGTTATATTTAGTTTTGTTGATATTTACTTCCAGTCCTAATTTCTTAGTGTTACTCAATAGTGTGTGCTTGTTGTCCCTTAGTATTTCCTGGATATTGCTTAAAAATACTACATTATTATTGTTACTATTGTTATTATTAAATATTAATGTTATTCTTCTTCTTAAACTTAATTTGTAGGATTTCATCCTGTTTATTTCTAAAATCACTCCTCGGAGGAAGACGTATTGGATGTGCATTCACTGTCTATCCATCTCTTGGCTGGTCTTTCTCTTGTTCTTCTCCCGTCCATTGGTCTATCTTCTTTAGCTCTTTTTGCAAGCCGGTTTTCTTCCATTCTTTCTATATGACCCTTCCAATATTTTCGTCTATCTATAATAAATTTGGTTATGTCTTGAATATGGCATTTTCCCCTAATTTCTGAGTTGTGTATTTTATCAAATAATGTTTTCCCCTGAATAGTTCTTAAGATTTTCATTTCGCATGTGCTTATTATTTGTTTAGTTTTTGTTGTATCATCCCTAGTTTCTGCTCCATATACGACAACTGGTCGAACTATCGTTTTGTATATGCGGGTTTTGCTTTCTATTGACATATGTTTGTTGCACCAAATTAAATCTTTCATATACCCTGATATTTGTGTTGCTTTATCAGCTTGTTTCTGTACTTCTGTAGAAATTAGTAATCTTTAATGTTATCATTGATATTAATATTACAGTTAATATTAGCCTTATTAATATTGTTACAGTTATTGTAATGGTTATTGTTATTACAAGTACTATTGTTATTACAAGTACTATTATTATTATTACTATTATTATTATTATTACTATTATTATTATTATGATTATTATTATTATTATTATTATTATTATTATTATTATTTTTATTATTTTTATTATTATTATTATTATTATTATTATTATTATTATTATTATTATTATTATTATTATGTGATTGCCCCGCGTTGCTCGGGTATTTATTTATACCAAACGTATTGACAACAGTTAGCTTAGTGACCCCGAAAACTCTGAATTCAATATTATTCTGGGTCAATTTGGACATTTTATAAAACCCCCTTATGCAGATGGGGCCTGAACTCAGACGTAAATGGCATCGGGAGTGTCACTATTAATTTCAGTAACCCCGAAAACTATGAATTCAACACTAATAACGGCCCTTTATGGCTATTTCTACCCAATTTCAATTTCTACATTTTTCCCTCATGGAAACTCGAACCAGCACAGGTACCCTAGCTCTGCATCAATGCACGATGCCTTAAAATAAATCTCTCAGCGTCTACGACGCGGGACTTTTAGTTTCTTTATCACACCACTTAACTAGACTCTCTGAAACACATAAATTAAATACCCAATCCCTTGAGCACCGTGTCCTTTATATCCCTCCTCATCTATTATTCGAAATCTTTCACAATTTCTGTTGCTAAAAAATGGAATTCCCTTCCACTCTATGTCAGAGACTGTTAAACTTTGCAATCTTTCAGAAACATACTAAAAATAAAATTAATAGAAACAACTCACTAATATTACCTTTTGAAAATTAATAATTTGTTTTTTCATTATTTTATAAAAATAGTTTTAAGATTTGTGTATATATTTACCTAATGCCTTGTATAATAAGCGATAGATTAATTCATCATAGTTTATTACTTTCTTTGTATTTTTTTCTTTCTTTTCTTTTTAAGTATATTAGATTCGAGCTGTTATTCTGTATTCATTTTATCATTAATTTTATTTTAATTTAATTTAATTTAATTTAATTTTAATTATATTTAATTTTATTGTATTATTAGGCATTATTTTCATTATTATTCAATTTGACAGATAATTGTTTAGTATAACTATTATTGTAATTTTTTTGTATTTATATGTAACATATGTTTGTCCTGGTGAGGGGAAGAGAAGGCCACATGACCTTAACTTCATCACGCTAAATAAATCTATTTCTATTTCAAAAATTTGCAACACGGTACCCTTTGCGTTACTGTCTTTCCAAATGTTGTCGCACCTTTTACGTTTTTAAAAATACATTTAATGAATAAATTCGAGCCCTTGAACGTCGGAACCAGAAGCTAATACGGTAACCACTCGTCCACTAGGTTCATATGTGAAGAGAGTAATGACAAATTTCAGAGATGTTTGTTTACTAAGGAAATGCACTTTAATTACACTATAATAAAGGTGATGTATTTGTAGCATGTGGCAATTTTTATGTTCAGAGGGGAATTTTGACCAGTCTCATGGAATATTCATCAGCATTTTTGACTACAATTCATGAGATATCGGGTTCGATCCCCGGTCAGACCATAGAAATTTTTCTTAAAAAGGGAATTTTTCCTGTGGTTACTCATGGTCTGGAATTTAGGTTAAGTTTAGGTTAGCGATTCTCCTGGCATTTTATTACCATTTATCATCCACCATGTCATCGGATAACTTAACTCCGTCTTTCAGGTGCCCCAACCTAAGAAATGGATTACAATTCCGCCAATGTCAGGGGAGAAACCCAGAAATGTCTTATAAGACAACTTAGTGGCATAAAAAAATTGAAATATTTTGTACGCATTGATGGTTGAAATGCGACTGTCATTTGAAACATGCTATAAGATTATGGACGTCCCTCATGGGGACATGAGTGCTACTCTACCGGGAATTTTTTTGACCCTGACAATTTAGTTACTCTTATTTCCCTACATATGTTAATGAGTGACGAGATTAATGATAATGATAAATAATTTTGCCGCTTCAAGTTGATTGAACAGTTTTTGGACAACTTGACTACAATTAAGTATTACCCAACGATATAAAATAATTCTAAACGCTCTAATTTCCAGTTGCATGTTAATTCATTCATTAACTATATCTGGCACTAACCTATTTATTTTCCTTTGGTTATTTGTCCTATTGTATTTAATCTCTTTGAATACTTATATCACTACTTTTAACAACGTGTGACATCTCCATTGGTGGTACACCCTTAGACAAAAAAATGAGTCATCTCTTGATTCTATCAACCGATCGGGGAACTTCGTGAGCACTCGCAGAAGCATTATTCACATTAACACGTTTTCAGTAATTGTACTGTGGTGTTTGCTAGTTAACGCAGTGCACCCAAGTAACATAAAAGAGAGAGCTTGCCTTTATGTGTTTCCGTGGTCGAGAGGTTTAACACACAACATCTGCGTTCGTAACCTCACGGGTTCGATTCCCGTTCTACTTTTTTTTACTGAATGTTAGGATAGCATTTCGCCTGTAATATAGTTTAATATTTAATTTTATATTTGAGTTTTATGGCTTTAATGCACACACAAAACACATAAATGAAAACCTTCTAATAATTAAATGAAGAAAGAAAATAATATTTTATAAAATGAAACTTTAACAAAACAAAATCAATATCGGGTGTATGAATCCTCAGCATCTATTGCCGCCCTCAATTTGCGGGACATTGATGCAATCAAATTTCTACAGGCACGTGGACGATCGGCTATAGCATCCCAGGCGTCTTGAATTTGTGCCCATAAGCCATCTTTCGTTTTTCGTGCATCTGCAGACCAATTAGAGTTCATCTCTATTTTCATCTTAGCCCATACATTTTCGATTGGATTCTTCCTGGTGAACAGCGAAATTTGATTTGCCTTCTCCTTTAACAATGAAATCAAATTTCAGAAAGCGGCCACAGTTTCAACAATATCGATAATACAATGTAAATTATACACAGAGAAAACAACAGACACAAAATTAACATTTTACAAGAAATCGAAATTATCAAGAAGGCCAAGAATACAAACATTCTCAACGAAAATGTGCCTAATAAGCAAAACCCTCTATTAGACATTCAGTTAATTCAATACTACTACAACAACTCCAGAAGATGAAGCATGCATCGAAAGGCCTAGAGTGAAATCAACGAAAATTTTAGATAGTTCAGGAAGACGGTAGTATACAAGGTAAAAATAAATAATAGTTTAAACAAACTAAAACAACACGCATTATTAGAAAACCGAACTAAAAAATGAAAAATAATTTCATTTTCCAAAACGCTTGGGATAAAATTAAAGTGGTCAACAAAAAAATAATCTCCAACACATCTAGAATAAAACGAGAGTTATCTACAAAAAAAATAATTTTAATATCAAAAGCGTGGGGTGCTCTATATCAATTAATACTTATATTTGATAATAAACAGATATTGGTAAAAGTAAAGTCTCTAAGAAGAAAACGTAAAAACCATAAAAAGCACCCAACGCTTTTGATGGTAAAATTATTTTTTTGTAGATAACTCTAGTTTTATTCTAGATGTGTTAGAGATAATTTTTTTGTTGACCATTTTAATTTTTCCCCCAAGCGTTTTGGAAATTAAAATTATTATTTTTTGTTTGTTCGGTTTTCTAATAAAGCGTGTTGTTTTAGTTTTTTAAACTATTTTTTTTTATTTTTTAGTTTGGTTATCTAATAAAGCGTGTTGTTTCAGTTTTTAAACTATTATTTATTTTTTTAATTTTTAGTTTAATTGATTGTCATAAACCGGAATCCCATGAAAATGTAATTGCTTAATACTTTTCTAAAAAACCTCCGGCCCGGATTTGAACCAGCGACCTATTGATTGCTGAAATTATATACCACTACAGTCCACTAATTGATTGTCATAAACCGGAATCCCATGAAAATTTAATTGCTTAATACTTTTCTAAAAAAAACCTCCGGCACGGATTTGAACCAGCGACCTATTGATTGCTGAAATAATATACCACTACAGTCCACTAACTGAGCTCTTACAATGATTGACTAAAAAGTCGATAAGTCCGCAATCTATTTTTTTTATTTTCCGATGATTCTGGCCAGGTTTTAGAAAAACACTATGAAATTATTGTATTGCCATGGGTCGTTTACAAGTATACAAAGTTTCAAGTCGATCCAATGTTTTTAAGTGATTAAAAATCGTGTTCAAAGATTCCGTTACATAGATACAGGTTCGTTACATAGACAGATACAGGTCAAGCTAATATAAAGCGTGTAAAAATATATAATTTAACATTGTTATAACCTCAACGGTATAAAAAAAGTTATGAACTTAAAAAGTACAGATTAATTCAATTGTCGAAATAAAATGTATTTAATACATAAAACGTTTTAATACAAATATCACGAAAAAAAATTGCGGAATTGAAGACGCAAACCTGCGATCTTCATTAACAGAAACAGTGCCCGCGTGCTTTACCGCTGAGCTATCGGGACACATAGAAGAATCTTTAGTTCATGCCACGTAACACAGTAGCTCAGGGACTGCACAATTATGACTAGTTTCCTAGTTTGAACCCAGCACTGTGCCGAGTATGACTTAGAAGAAATGTGCGTTCAAGAGATGACTCTTTTTTTTTCTTTTTTTTTGTCGAAGGGTGTACATCATCGGGATTGCAGTAACATAAAATGCATTTTCCTTAGTCCGATTTCAGTTTTAACGTGAAATTCATTGACCTTTACCCGACTCTGTTATAAGTCACGAGTTCATGGAATGATGTGTTAAATCGAGCTATTCACATCGGAAACTGGGATATTAATCTTTATATAAAATAATTATAGTTAGCTTTTTTATATTATAATGACGATGCAAATGCGTACTAACGTCATTAAGCCTCAAATGTGTGGTGTACAGCACATACTTCAACTGCCAATCAGTAATGTGTCACGTGATTTGTATTGTTCCAGTTAATAGAATTGATCTGGATAAAGATCGCATTGTGTTGCACGTGAGGAGGGTTGCATACCCTCACAGTGATTGGGATGCTCGACCAGATGCAGACAAAACACGATCGATCGTGCGACAAGAAGTGAACACTTGCTAATACCGGGTGCTCAATAGCTTTTGTAAACACTTACTAACACCGGGTGCTCAATAATTTTTGTGAACACTTACTAATACCTGATGCTCAATAACTTCTGTTAATGCTTGCTAATACCTGGTGCTCAATAATTTCTGTGAACACTTACTAATACCGGATGCTCAATAACTTCTGCTTGGTAATACCGTGTGCTCAATAATTCATGTGAACACTTGCTAATACCGTGTGCTCAATAGCTTTTGTAAACACTTACTAACACCGGGTGTTCAATAATTTTTGTGAACACTTACTAATACCTGATGCTCAATAACTTCTGTTAATGCTTTCTAATACCGTGTGCTCAATAATTTCTGTGAACACTTACTAATACCGGGTGCTCAATAACTTCTGTTAATGCTTGCTAATACCGTGTGCTCAATAATTCCTGTGAACACTTACTAATACCGGGTGCTGAATAACTTCTGTGAACACTTACTAATGTCGGATGCTCAATAACTTATGTTATAATTCTTGCTAAAATAGTGTGCTCAGTAACTTTAGTGAACACTTGCTAACACCGAGTGCTCAATAACTTCTGTAAACATTTGCTGATACACGTGCTAAAAAACTTCTCTGAACAGTTGCTAATGCCTGATGCTCAATAACTACTGTAAACATTTGCTGATACGCGTGCTAAAAAACTTCTCTGAACAGTTGCTAATGCCTGGTGCTCAATAACTTCTGTAAACACTTCCTAATACCAGAGGCTCAATAACTTATTTAAACACTTCCTAACACTGGGTACTCCATAACTTCTCTGTACACTTCTTAATACCAGGTATTCAATATTTTTTTGTGAACACTTACTAAAACCGGGTGATCAACAGCTTCTGTGAACACTTGCTAATACCGGGTGCTCAATAGATTCTGTGAACGTTTGCTAATACCGGGTGCTGAATGATTTCTGCAAACACTTGCTAATACTTGTTACTCAATAACTTCTATAAATACCTCTGCTCGTTGTTCAGTTGTTTGCGATCTCTAGATGGCGATTTCGAATTAAATGGGATTCGGTGAATATAGTTATCGTTGAAAAAAGTTTCGTACTGTATGTAGCAAGGAAATTATAGTGGATTTCTTTACGAAATGTATATATTGAAACCATTCCATACTTTATATAGCATAGGTAATTCAAGACACTGACTTTACGGTTATTATGGTGTCATAGAAACTGTTTCTTACTATCTATACAGCGATAAATAATTATATAAAGTATCGTTTGTTCTGAATATAGACATAACCTACTTTAACATTTAAGTTCTGATAACAACATGAAGAAAATTGTACATTTGATGAGAACTATGATTAATAAAAGTTGAATTTATGTATTTAAATAATACATTTGCAATAACAGTACGCATGGGCCTGTGTTTTCGGTCATAACTACTTTCGTATTCACGATTAAAAAAACAATACATATTTTTTTTGCAAATGCCCCAGGTTGTCATTTCGACATTCCTGGTTTCTCTCCTGACATGGCGTATTTGTAACCCATTTCTGAGGTTGGGGCGCCTGGAAGACGGGGTTACGTTGCCCCGATGACATGATGGGTGATGATAGTGGTGCGCCAGGAGAGTCCCTAATCCTAAGCCTAATCTAAGATGAATATAAATGATGATGATTGCGATGGCCATATGATTTCGGAGACCGTTTGGGCCTTAAAGTTTTCCTGACATTTGTCTTCACAGTTGAGGAAAAACCCCGATAAAAATCTCACCCAGAAAAACTGTCCCGACCGGGGCTCGAACCCGGAACCGCTGCGTGACAAGGCAGCACGCTACCTCGAGACCACAGCGGTGGACAAAAAACAATGAATAAATAAGTAAATGAACGTATATACGGTATATACACACTCACACACTGATTAAGTAGGCAGTTCCTAAGGGAGAAAGAGTGTCACAAGTATTTATTTTGAACTATGTAATTAAATAATTGGTAAAAATCAATCGTCTTTTTTATTATATCATTGTGTCTTGTAAGTAATGATCGCAGAACCTAGTCTTTGTCTTCTAATCATATTCATAATCGCTCATGATTTATTGGAACTGTATATTTAATTTCAATAATCAATAATAAACATATTACATTGATGGCTGAACGAATTCCATTGTAAAATTTAGTTTGTGTCCCTCGTAAAAAATCGTGGTACATATCACACCCTAAATTTTAGTTTAGCCACAAAATAAAAAAACTCATTAATATCAAAATATTTCAAAACACTATTCTATGTCACCGTGCCACTAGTGAATATTCGATCGGAGAACAAGTGACTTTTAGCGTCGTGTTGGCCTATATTGGAACACAAGTTTCCGCTGGAGTCAACATGTTTGCTCATCAATAATCCCCAAGAGTCCACCTATATTATCAACATCAATAAAATTCACAATAAAATTTCGTTGAGGTATCAGTCACAAAATTATAAAATTATAATATAAAATTATAAAATAGTTGCCTAAAAGGTCCGTCTTATCAACTTAAATGAATGATTATCTGTAGCGCTTTCGGGACTAATCCCATCATCAGCAGAAGTAACAGGATATAGGATCTTACCAGTTGACCCCTGATTCAATACCGGCGTTTCACTAAAGATCTGGTACATGGGATTATACGAATTGGGTTTGTTCTCATTCAACAGATGGTCGTTGTTAACTTCCTTCAAAATTTCCATCTCTCCTTGAGTACGCTTATCTTAGTTGGATTATTTTCCCTCTGTAGTATTGTTAGGGTGTTGTCAATATGTAAGATATGGTGTCCTGTATGGATAACATGTATTGCATAGCTTGATTTTCCTTCAGCGTAAATAAAGTCTCGAAAATGTTCTTTAAATCTAATGTTAAAATTCCTGCTTGTTCTTCCTATATAAAAATTGTTACAATCTCTTCACGTCAATTTATATACTCCCTTGTTATTAAAAATATTATTTTCTTCGATGTTATTAAAGAAAGCTAACAAAAACGTAAAAATAGCATATGCAACTAATAATAAATTAAATAACATAATAAGCAATAACAGGATTTACCCGTGGCGGTATTTTTAACTTCTATAACTCACATTTGCGCCGATGTCAATCCTATTACAACATACGTGATACGTCAGCAGCGTTTTTCGTTAAACGTCTGGACAGAACTGCTCAGAGACCGTATAATTGGACCACACTTTTTACCACAGAGACTAACCGGATAGCGGAACTGGCGGTTTCTACGGACTTGTACTTCCAGATATTCTTCATCATCATGATGTTCCACTGAACCAACGCCTCAACATGTGGTTCATGCATGACGGTGCTCCAGCACATTTTCAATTACGTGTGCGCCGGCTTCTAACTCGAAGGTATGGTCAACATTGGATAGGTAGAGGAGGGCCTGTCCCATGGCCTCCAAGGTAACCGGATTTAAATTCCATGAATTTCTATGCTCGCGCATTGAAGCAGCCTTCCTGAATTTACAGATTTCTCCAGGACTGCTTGGTAGGATTCGCAACTCATTTTAGAGACGAGTTAAGTGTTGCGTTCAGACGCTTGCACAACATTTTGAACACCTACTTTAAAGTTTAGAGATGCCATGTGTTCCTAGACACTGATGAACCGCAACAGAAAATGTGTTCTATCTCGACAACATTTGATTTGCGGACCCATGTTTATTGCAGATTCTTAGCTACTTTTGGCCTGTACTTTCCATGTGTGAATTATTGACTATCACTTCTGAAACACCCTGCATATGTAATTAGTCATATATTTAAAATTGGTTACAGATCTTTATAAATAAAATTGGTTAAGAAATACTTCGTCATATAATTAAAATTGATCACAAACATAATTCTCCATGTCGTTAAAACTTACCAAAGAGGCAATAAGTTATCATTTAAATTGGTCAAGAAATAATTCGTCATAATTAAAAGATGTCAGGAACAATTGTGTTGTTCAATTTAAATTGGTCAGACATAATTCGTCGTTTAATTAAAATTCATTAAAGGTAATTCGTCCTATATTTAAAATTGGTAACAGCCACAATTAGTTATAATGAAAATTGGACAAGACATAATTCGTGATATAATTGAAATTAGTCAGCTGTAATTCGGTCTATCGCTGAGCCCTCGGAATAACGTCATTGCCTCGTCCGGAGCAGATACGGGTTCCAATGTATAGTGCAGCCTGAGTTGAAATAATACCATCAAGTCCCATGTCAGAATTAGGTTTTGTTTTTACTTGTTAACAACTTACCTTCCACTGAATGCTAATAATTCAACATTCGCAATAGAACCAGCTTTTCGCGCTGGCACTCTCTCTTTGAGCTATCCAGGCATCCATGAACAGATATGAATGTTTCTCACTTATACATACACTCATCCTATACTTATTCTGTATGCAGTATAATTACACATCATCTGTTCCCAAAGTCAGGAACCCGAAATCTGCAGTGAGTGAATGAATTTGGAACACACACACATTTTATGACACATATTAAATAATGACAGCGAAAAGTATACAGTCATCTTCTTCATAGTAGTTTTTTAACAGATATGTCAGATTTTTTTTCTGTCTGTAAGTTTTAAATTAAGTCACGTTTGTACAGCGAATATATGACACGAAAAGTCAATTCTGATATGCCAGAATGACGCACAAGGGAGCGCGCTAACGTATATAGAGTTAGAGGTCTCGGGTACAAATTCCGGCTCAGACTTTTTTTTTCTTTACGTGTCATAATTGGTATTCAGTGCTAAATGTCAAAAAAGTAATTAAAACACACACACACACACACACATATATATATATATATATATATATATATATATATATAAGGGTTCAGAGGAAAAGTGGACAGAGTTCATATTTTACTCTTTTGAGAAAAACTGGTGTATAGTTAAAATATGTTTAATTGCGCGTGATGAATTTAACTTTTTTTTTACTTTGAAATACTTGGTTCACAATTGCTCTGAAGAATTATTGACATTTTGAAATCAAATGTACATATAACTAGGATTTTTAATTGTTGACCTTGGTCTACTTTTGTTCTGAACCCCTCATTAATATTGGGGGCACCTGATATGGCCTTCCCTCGAATAAATAATATGACATTTTGACTTCTTCCAATCAAGGAGTTAAACAAGGATGCAGTATCTCTCCAGTTTTATTTAACCTATACATCAATGATATAATAAAAAAATGGAACGAAGAAACAAATAAAGGAATAAAATTAGATAAAACACACTATTTGAAAACATTATTATACGCTGATGACCAGGTAATAATGGCAAATACAGAAGACGAACTTCAGAGGAATATTTTTAAACTACATAATATATGTGAACAATATAATCTCAAAATATCCATAGAAAAAACTAAGGTAATGGCATTCCAAGGGAAAAATCAAATCAGATCGAAAATAGTAATAGGAAACAAAATCATAGAACAGGTGAACCATCTCAATTATCTAGGATGTGACATTTCATTTACTTATGATAATGATATAAATAATAAAATAGCAAAATTCCAGGGAATATGTGGTACGATAAAACGAACACTAAATAACAAAACAACAAGAGAGACCCAACTGAAATTTTATAAAACGTTGGCAGTACCGGTACTGCTCTATGGTTCAGAAGCCTGGATACATAAAAAACAAGACCTAAGTAGGATAACGGCGGCAGAAATGAAATTTTTGAGATCTGTTAAAGGGTGCACTAAGGAAGACAGAATCAAGAACACAGAAATAAGACAGGAACTTGAAATATTTGCAATAACTGATAAAATGGATACATATAGACAAAAATGGAAGCAACACATAGACAGAATGAATGAAGATAGATATCCAAAACAAATAACAAAATACAAACCTAAAGGCACCCGAGATGTGGGCAGACCTAGAAAGAGATGGGCTGAAGTCGGAACGGGTCAACAGACCTAATCCATGAATGAAGATGATGATGATGACTTCTTCTACCTTCTCTTACCCTTCTTCTGGCAAGAAGAATAGTCGAAAGTGGGACAGGTACAGGCTGAACTGTCTATCCTCCCTTAGCTCTATATATATATATATATATCCATCCATCCATAGTAAATCTGCCCGAAGGCCTTCACTGCAATCACAGCATTTTCATGCTATGCTTGCAGCTTTACTAGGGAATTGTAGATGTGGTAGCTTCCCGTTGCTTTCCACACCGGTGAAGGATGATGATGATAATGATAAGGATGATGATGATGGCCATATGATTTCGGGGACCGTTTTGGCCTTGAAGTTTTCCTGACATTTGTCTTACAGGTGAGGAAAAACCCCGATAAAAACCTCACCCAGAAAAACTGCTCCGACCGGGGATCGAAACCGGGCCCGCTGCGTGACAAGGCAGCACACTACTTCGAGACCACAGCGGTGGACATATATATATATATATATATATATATGTAAATAAGTTGATGTTTAGCCTAATTTGAAGCTTGCATGTTAATTTGCATACATTTGTAAATTTGCATGTATTCAAAACATATTTTAATAGTCATAATTTGAAACATCCTAGATCATTGTGGATTTATGAATTAACATTTAAGTAGGGCTTTCCGTATTTCTTGTTACAATTTTAAACTACTTTAAATAATATAGTCTATAAAATAATATAAAATGTTACGTATATATGTCTGAGTGTTGAAGCATAAATACCACTAATTGTTTTAAATTATCTTAAAATGCATGAAAAATAGATGTTTCTAATTCAATTCCAATTCAGGTATTACATAAACAAGCTTTTTTAAAACGATTTGATCCAAAAAATTAATAATTTTTATTAAAACTTTAATCCAGAGTAACATAGGCTTAAATTAACTTGTAACATCCATATTCTTTAAATTTTTTTCCCCGAATATTTCCAATTTTTTTTTAAGTTCAAGGAGGAATTAATTTGCATATGAATTGATTTTCTTAAATATCATTTGAAATAGTTTAAACTGTCATTTTATTATTATGGTATAATTTATTATTTTATTATATTATTAGTAAGTTACTTTCATTATTATAAAAGTAAAAGTAAAGTGATCCCACAACAGACCCGGAGGCCCTTAGGGTAGTAGGAGGTTAAGGCTCCCACTTTTTCTAGACAATCGGCACTTTATGTCAGCCGGGTTGTCAGCCCTGCGTGACGGCCGCCTTTACCCCCAGAACAAGCGTCTGGTACTCATTTCCGTTAGAGGCTGAGTCGACCCCAGGGCCATAGTGCCGCCAGAGGGTTTGGGTCAGTTTAAAAATCCTGACCCCAACGGGACTTGAACCCCCGACCCTCTGGCTTGTAGCTCAGTGCCTTAACCACTACGCTACGGCGTGCCCCACTTTCATTATTATTATTATTATTATTATTATTATTATTATTATTATTATCGTTATTATCATTATCATGATTATTATGATATTATTATCATCATTTATTATTATACCATTATCAGATTATTATTATGATTATTATTATTATTATATTATTATTATTATTATTATTATTATTATTATTATTATTATTATTATTATTATTATTATTATTATTATTATTATTATTATTATTATTATTATTATTATTATTATTATTATTATTATTATTATTATTATTATTATTATTATTATTATTATATTTATTATTACATTGTTTTTTTAGATTTTTTATACCAAAGCCAAAATGACATTTGTGGTATTCTCTCCTGGCAAGACAGAATTATAACCCACTTCTTAAGTCGGGACGCGGAAGGCGACGCGATGATAAGATAGGATGTGAATGATAACGAAGCGCCAGGAGCGTCCTTAAACCTAAACTTAATCAATGCCCAAACCATGGTTGACAACAGGAATAATTATCTTTAAGAAAACATTCCTGTGGTATGACCGGGAATCGAACCCGTGATCCCATGAAGCTTGATGTTATTATTGATATTATTGCTGTAATTAGATTAATTTCTCAATTGAGTTAAAAAATTACCGTCCGTTTTGTTATTTGTAACCAACTGCAATTGCCAGCCAGTGTTTGCCTACTCCATTCGAAAAAAATACCAATAAAAAACTGTATTTTTATTATTTCATTGTGTACGGTGTTAATAAGAAATTAAGATAAAGTAGGAAAACATAGCATGGCCACTTTATTGTGATGAGAATGTTATTTATTTCAATTAATAATACATATTTATTTTCATTTCATAATAATTATTGAGTATTTACATGATATTTTTTATTCTTCTGAATCAGTTGTTTCATGAAGACTTTAATGTTATTGCACTGATCAATTTATATGTTATTTTATGTATTTTTCACACACAGACATAAGTACTGTATGACGTGAAGGATTTTCTCCCCTTTTGTTTTCAAAGTATTATTTTCTTTATTTTAAAATACCCACGTAATATTTAGTCTGAATATCTTAGGACGTGTTGTTTCAATATGAGCATATTGGAGTGATTGTTTCAGGGCCAGCAACCGACTGCAGAGGACGATAACACGCCCCAGAAGCGAGTGGACAAGATATTCGACCAGATGGACAAGAATCACGATGACAGACTTACGTTAGAAGAATTCCGAGAAGGCAGCAAAGCTGACCCTCGGATTGTACAAGCATTGTCACTAGGTGACACCACCTGTGTGCAAAGAGAACCACCTCAAGCTTCCGCGGCAGTTACATCATCACCCGGATAAACAAATTAATTCCCGATGTCTGGAAGAAAAAAAAATCAACAAATTTGGACACTCTCTGGCGAGTGCTGTAGACTGTGTTCTTTGTCTGGTATGTGTGTGGGGTTCCGTAATCGAACTCGCCTGAGTATAATTTTTTGTTTTAATGTATAAAACCATTGGAATACAAGATAAACATTAAAGTAGGATACCCAGGGCTTGCTAATCGCTCCAGTACCATAAATCCCATCCCTTGATGACTGTGCCCCTCATTTTTACTAACAAAATGGCGAGTGCGGCCGTCGTTGTATTCCATTTGGATCAAAGTGTCCGTCCTCCTCACACCCTCAGAAAAAGCCTTTCCACAAAATGGGTGCTGTCAGGACTGTCGGGTTCAAAATCTTTACAATTCCCACATACACTTTTGTAGAAGAAAGTACATAGCAATGTCTGGAATTGAATGCACAAGTTACATTTCCCAAGTGTAACTACCTTAGAAAACGCACATTTCTGGGTTTTTAATGTTCTAAAAACATAGTAATATCTGTTCATTTAAGCGTGTGATAAAGGTATATTACAAGGAAACTATCCGACAACGATTTCACTTGGTACTGACAGAAAGCTTTTTACGATAAAATTGTTACAGTAAAATATTTTTCGCTCCCTATAACCCTGTGCCCAGGCGAAAGATTGAAAATTTCGTAAATCATTACGGAAAACGATCAACTTCTATAAGGGAATGTTTAATACTAAGATATTTTTATCGACTCCTCTATTCGTAATAAGCGTCCTTGGCTGCGAAGCTTGAAGCCCCGTGTTCGATTCTCGGCCTTGGACGTACACATTTTATGTAAAAAGAAATGCCTGCATTCAATCAGTATGTGTGTGTTTGTGCGTGCGTGTGAAACCTGTACATTTCTGGTGAATGTGATTTTATGTATTAGCGTTTGCGGTTATCTTTCTTTACAAAAGCAGTTTTCCTTTCATACGTACCCTGCCCTGTCAACCTTGATGATCCATTAGCAATTAATAATTTGATACAAAATATTATTATTGTTAAAAGCTTTTTGAAAGTTGTCAGTACTGTATTCAGTTAAGACTTCCAAGTCAGATAAGTTCCTTGTCGATCATGTTTATTAATTTTACAAAAAAATTGCGAAACTAAGCCCTGCAATCAAAGCCTCCCAGTTCCTACACGCGTGATAAAAATATAAACTGTTAATTTGAGCTTCATATGCACTGTTGAACGGATTTTTCCAATGTTTTATAGAATATTTTTCCATGCCATTTTATGCAAAGGTTTTGTAAGATAACACATTTTATACGATATGAAAAATTGTTGTTAAATAATTTTCTTGTGGTTAAAATTTAAAAATATACGTTCTAAGTTTTGTATCAGAATATTGAATATAAATTGAATTTTCAAATCAAGTGCAAAATAATTTTTCATGCAGTGTAACTGTTGTGTGATTTTTTAATTTTACTCGGTGTGAACTCATTTGAGCACAAAAGAAAGAATATCGTGCAATATGCCATTAAAATCGTCACTTTTTGCTAATAAAGGTCAGATTAAAAAAAAAAGGTGTTAAACAAAATTAATGCTTACTTTTTCGTTATGCAAGGAACAAGCTACAGAATCTACATTTCCTATATTTAAAGTTATAAGCTTTTGATGTATCCCATTTCATGAAAATTCCTACAAACGTCGTAGGAAAAAACTAATTTCCATAATAAAGCGAAATTTTACGTAGCCATTATTTCATGAAATGAGAATATAATCAAAACCATGCGACATGCGATCCTTAAAAGCTGTAATTATTTGCAAAGACTGGTCCGTAACGTGACATTCTTGTTTTTATCTGTTTCTATCACTACCTAAATTTAAAATATTACCCGATCACCAATACCATGTAACGTTTTCATATTAACTTGAAAATCGAAACATTCGTACATAAAACGCATGTTTTTGTAAACATTTTAAAATAAGTCGCTGTAACAACCAAACAATATCTGTTTCTCTATATTAATTCCTGAGTGAACTACCTTGTCATTTACAATTTGCTCAAAATTGAGAAAAAAAATAGGGCCTAAAACCCTAAATAACCGTAACAGGTTATTTTCCTAAATATAATGTTAAACGAAAGGCGGCCGTCACGCAGGGCTGACAACCCGGCTGACATCAAGTGCCGATTGTCTAGAAAAAGTGGGAGCCTTAACCTCCTACTACCCCAAAGGCCTCCTGAGGCCTGTTGTGGGATCACTTTACTTTACTTTACGAATCAAGAATACTTTGTATCAAAACCTTAGGTCATTTCCTCACATGATTAAATGATACATGTCCATCATCATCATCATCATCATCTTCCAGGGATTAAGCCTGTTGGCTCGTTCCTGTTTCATGAAAACTAGAATTGTTAAAATTGTTCAGACCATCTTCTGTGTGGGCGACCAACATTTCTCCTTCCGCGCGGTTTATAATTTAGCAATAATTTTGGAAATCTTCCTTCTGGCATTCTATCAATATGTTCTTTCCAGTCGTTCCTATATTTAATTATTCGGTCTGTAAGTTTGAAAATATTTAGTTCCTTTCTTATACCTTCATTTCTTTTCTTTTCCAGCAGAGTATATCCTGCTAAATTTCTTAAAAATCGCATCTCAGCTGCTTCCAATCTTTGTTCTTGTCTTTTAGTGATTGTCCAACATTCTGATCCATACATCAATACAGGAACAGCCATTACTTTATAAAATTTAATGTTTGTTAAATTGAAAAATTGATACATGTCCATTGGTGCAAAATAATTATTTATGCTACAAAGCGGTGTAACTGGACGCCTGAGTCTGCAACTGGGCGACTGTAATCAATGCAGAAACTACATATTATTATGTTTTCTACTCCCACACACCCACATAATAAAAGTATATCTGTATTTTATATTATTTCTTTACATTCATTCATTTCTCGAGTTTTTATGAACTAATATTTGTTCCTAGTATTTGTCGCCTATTAGAAATAAAACTTATACTTTTATTTACCCTTAATTACTTCTCTTTTCAATTACATCGAGCAATAATGATGTAAATTATTTATCTGAATTACATACTTACGATAGCTGAACAGGAGAAAAAAGTGTGCTTATAGCATCTGCTCGTCACAAACGTGATTAGCATCAACCAAAGAATTGTGTCAAAAAGTTTAATTTAAACTAACTTTCACTTATTAAGTTATGTAGATAGGAAATAACACTATGAGGTTCTTTAATATTGTTTATTTTTTATTATTTCACTCACCTCATACTTCATAAATCATAGCAGACCCTGGGTTTCTTCACGTAATTTGTGACATTGTCAATGCTGCGTCACGTTCACAACAGTTGTGAACGTGACGCAGCATTGACAATGTCACAAATTACGTGAAGAAACCCAGGGTCTGCTATGATTTATGAAGTATGAGGTGAGTGAAATAATAAAAAATAAACAATAACTTTCACTTGTTTAGTTTAAAATAACCTAAAAAATTATTATATATTTTAATTTGTAATATTTCCTAGACAGTCTTTGTAAATAATTAATAAATATATGCAGTTTCGTAAATAAAACTTTTCTTTACGATTATGCGCGTAATTGTCGCATTAAGAAATATATTCGTTGCAATATGTAACTATAAAGTAATTATTTTAAATTCTTAATATGCCTTAAATCTCATTGCTTTGTATATATGCGAATTAAAACTTATTTGCTTATTTACACAGTTAAAAAGCATGTTATGACACATTGCCCCTCCACATTAAAAAGTCTTTCACGAAACTCAGAGCACAACGATGTGCCTATGACACAAAAATGTTCTGTGCCGACAATGTTCTTGCGCCCATTTTTGGAATAAAGAAACTAAAAAAATATATAGCTTCCATCCAGCAGCTTTCTATGTGCCCAAACAATTGTGAAAATAAAATTTACAGAAAGATACCCTTGTTGTAAAGCAGATTATTTTCATCAATTACACAAATTATTTGGTTTTCATTACGCTCAGTGGCGAACCCATATTCAAATCCTGAATTTGTCTAATTTCTGTTAGTGCACAATATTTTCACTCTACAACTTCCATGTAACTTGCTTACAAAATGTATAAACGTAGTATTTTCACATTATAATACATTTACATTTTTCAATGAATCTGTATATTGTAAAGTTTCGAAATCATATTACGATATTTTATCAATATACTAATTATTTTAATTTTCAGAAATGTTGGGTTCCTTTTCAAACAAATATTTATTCGCTAATGTATTATTGTAATATCTAAGTATAATGTACTAAAAATAAAAAGTATTCGGAATTACTTTTAGTAAAGAAAAAATTCTGATTGTGTAAAATTTAATTAATTCGTACCGAAATGTCTTGCATCTATTGTTTACAACAGTTTTTTTTATTTTTCAAAATGAAACGTGTATTCTCAGAGACAAATTTTACAACACGTTCTCTTATCATATACATACCAACTCCGAATGACGTCACCTTGTCTGCGACATTCTCACGAGTAGTAAGTGAACACAATCATAAATAATCATTCATTTATTAATGATTATAATTAATGATTATAATCAGTAGAGATTAATCCTAACAACTCTTCTAAGACCTATCATAGTTTAAACTGAAGAATGCTAATATTACTACAACTATAGCCCAATGTTGAGCCTTAACCTCTCCTTGTTTAGACTTGGGATCCACGGCTGAAAGTCCTTCCCGGTAGACTTATTCCTTAGATTTTCCCATCCAAAAATCCATTGACCTCGGCTGGGTTTGAACCCGCGAAGCAATATCTGGAAACTAACATAATTTTGGCGGAGTCCGCCAAATTAGCCAAGATGGTAACATGCCTCCTTCCTGACCAGAGGATAGTGTTCGATGCCAGGCGGGATTGAAAATGCATCATCCTTCCTCACACAAAACACACTCTACACAAACACTACACCTCTCTCTAACGTAAAGCAACCCGACGAAGTAGTGCGTAAATTTAAAATAAACACATTGCACTATCTATCCGTCTAGCGCGGAATCCGAAACATGAAAAATTCTGTGGGTGGCATTGAAACATACACGCTTCAGTTTAGGAGTTGATACGCTTTACAATTTAATTAATTTGTTTATTTAATTACCTTGTGAAATAAATTCTACATATATGTATATGTGTAAGCTATAAATACGAACTCCATAGAGCGACAGGCCTAGAAGGCCTTGTTTACCAGCCGGCGCTGGCCTCACATCCACATGTGTCAATCACAGATATAGTCGATCATCCAGCTTGTATAGGGGTCTCCAGTCGTTATATCTGGTTTTCTCAAACTACTTATTTAGCTACCCTCATGATATTGGGTGGGCACCGATACCATACTGGCTGAAGCTGCATGAAAAAATGTCTTCTCCCATGAACACTCGAAACAGCGCAAATCCCGTACCTCTGCGCCAAGGTATCTTGATAGGATATAGCAGGCATCTTAATGAGTGCTCAGTAGGTGTATCCAACCCTACGTCTGATAGGCTGACAAGGTAAGACACTGTAAATTGTGTTGTTTCATTGGGAGTTCACCTGTATAAGGGTAGGAGAGGGGACCGCGTTTTCACACCTTGTGAGCTCTTATTAACACCCCTGCTATATTAGCTTCAAAAGTGAGTAAACTTAATATGATTTAACTTTCTTTGGAATCAAAAATGTTTTAACTTCCAATAATACAACATGTAAGTTACATGGACAGTTTTAGAGAAAGAGACTCCTCTTGTGAACTGACTGACTTGTTAGTGTTAAGCGCTTACGGGTAGATTTCGTCGTGTCCGTGTGTATATGTCTGTAACACATTCCAAATCCATCTGGTTTTCTAAAGGCAATGCATCCAACACAATTATGTTACATGTAACGACTGGATTTTCATGATTAGTTTCAACAACTATTGTTAACAATTCTCTTCTATCAAGTACCTACTTTTTTTCTCAGTGATATATCAAAAGAACTAAGCACGGAAAAATTATTTGATTGATTATGATTATAATTATTGATTAATTATATATTTATTGGTTATGATAGATTATTGCAACTTTCACTTCGTTATTTACCTGTATATTTAATGATTTTAAAGATTGAACCATTTACGGTATATAAATTGTATGTTTATGTTTAACCCACAACTTCCTAGCATTGTAAAATTAAAACTATGCGTTTTTCGTCTCCTTGAGTACTTGGAATAATATTTTTGGCGCAAGGCTTGTATGATCAATATTTTTTTTTCAATGCCACCAGGTTGTATTTTAAGACATTTCTGGCTTTCTCTCCTAATTTTGGCGGAATTTTAATCCATTTCTTGGGTTGGAGCACCGTTACCCCAATGATGCGATGAGCTATAAATGATAATGAAGCGCCAGGAGAGTCCTTAACCTAAATTCCAGACCATGAGCAACCAGAGGAATAATTTATTTTAAGGAAAAATCCCTATGATCTGCCGGTAATCGAACCAGGGACCTCACGAACTGTAGTCAGAAAGGCTGACCACTAGCCCAGGAGGCTGGTCTGTTCGATGTGGTATTTAAACATTAAATCTTACACATCAGGTACAACGTTTAAACTTTTACTGGTGATATAATTTGTATTTCCTAATAAAATTTCTAACAGAATTTATAGAAAAGATATATGAACTTTTTATTGCGCAAAAAACTTTGAATATTTCAATAGACCTACATTCTTAAATAGGTTATCTTTTGTAAAAAAAAAACTATATTTTTAGAAATTATTCGATTCCAAGTTCAATTTTAACAGTGTAACAATGATTGCTCGTAAATTTAACCTACTCAAACTGAAATTATGAATTGTGGGAAACAAGTTTTACTAATTTAAACTCTATTAGACCATCACAATGCATCAATTTATGAATACATCATATCTGCTAATGGGAGTAGATAAAATACCCTATTTAGTAAATATATTATATCGGCGACCGCTATATTTTTGGGTCAGTAAAATACAATGGTTATATTCGGCGACAAAGTGTTTGTAAAGACTATTTAACTCATGCCCCAAATAGCAGTCAATGACCAATCACATTTCAATGAATTTTGATGTACAACCAATCACAATCGTTTTTCACCTCAATTTTATCACTTCCATTTTATTAAGTGGCTCCCAGATTATATATATATATATATATAGTGCACGGATGTGACCAGATTCTGCTTGCGAGATATAGGCCTATTATAAAAAGATTCGTAGCAATTGATTACACCACACAAAAAATAAACCACTGTTTGCACTTTCTTAAACGTATTATTCCCCAGGTATCAACGTTCCAGAAAAATATAATTGGCATATTTACATCATAGGACATCATAAATTAATTAATAATCTGTAATGATGTATTTCATTTTTTCTCCACTAGGGTGCATTCTTACAATATTGCGATTCTATTTGGCAATAAAAATGATCTGGTTGTAGTGATGAACAAATGAAACATAACGTTTCTCATTTGTTTTCAAATATCGCCATTTACATTAAGTATATACTTATTTTTTTAAAATATATATTTATATAATGATTTGTGAGTAAACAGCTTAATTTTATTCGTTAAATAGTACTAACACATGCCACTCTTGATTTCCAAATTATCGATCAATTCACTTCGTGAGTCGTGAATTTATCGATAATTTGGAAATCACTCGTGGCATTACTTATGATAAAACCTATGGGAAATTAATAATTTGTGGGAATGTACTTATGATAAAACGAATGGGAAATTAATAATTTGTGGGAATGTACCTATGATAAAACCAATGGGAAATTAATAATATGTGGAAATGTACCTATAATAAAACCAATGGGAAATGAATAATTTGTGGGAATGTACCTATCATAAAACCAATGGGAAATTAATAATTTTGGGAACGTACTTATGATAAAACGAATGGGAAATTAATAATTTGTGGGAATGTACCTATGATAAAACCAATGGGAAATTAATAATATGTGGAAATGTACCTATAATAAAACCAATGGGAAATGAATAATTTGTGGGAATGTACCTATCATAAAACCAATGGGAAATTAATAATTTGTGGGAATGTACTTATGATAAAACGAATGGGAAATTAATAATTTGTGGGAATGTACCTATGATAAAACCAATGGGAAATTAATAATATGTGGAAATGTACCTATATTAAAACCAATGGGAAATGAATAATTTGTGGGAATGTACCTATCATAAAACCAATGGGAAATCAATAATTTGTGGGAACGTACCAATGATCAAACCAATGGGAAATGAATAATTTGTGGGAATGTACCTATCATAAAACCAATGGGAAATGAATAATTTGTGGGAATGTACCTATGATAAAACCAATGTGAAATTAATCATATGTGGAAATGTACCTATAATAAAACCAATGGGAAATTAATAATTTGTGGGAATGTACTTATGATAAAACCAATGGGAAATGAATAATTTGTGAGAATGTACCTATCATAAAACCAATGGGAAATGAATAATTTGTGGGAATGTACCTATCATAAAACCAATGGGAAATCAATAATTTGTGGGAACGTACCAATGATCAAACCAATGGGAAATGAATAATTTGTGGGAATGTACCTATCATAAAACCAATGGGAAATGAATAATTTGTGGGAATGTACCTATGATAAAACCAATGTGAAATTAATCATATGTGGAAATGTACCTATCATAAAACCAATGGGAAATCAATAATTTGTGGGAACGTACCAATGATCAAACCAATGGGAAATGAATAATTTGTGGGAATGTACCTATCATAAAACCAATGGGAAATGAATAATTTGTGGGAATGTACCTATGATAAAACCAATGTGAAATTAATCATATGTGGAAATGTACCTATAATAAAACCAATGGGAAATTAATAATTTGTGGGAATGTACTTATGATAAAACCAATGGGAAATGAATAATTTGTGGGAATGTAAAGTAAAGTAAAGTAAAGTAAAGTAAAGTAAAGTAAAGTAAAGTAAAGTAAAGTAAAGTATTCCCACTACAGGCCTCAGGAGGCCCTTGGGGTAGTGGGAGATTAAGGCTCCCATTTTTTCTTGACAATCGGCACTTGATGTCAGCCGGGTTGTCAGCCCTGCGTGACGGCCGCCTTTACCCCCAGAACAAGCGTCTGGTACTCATTTCCGTTAGAGGCTGAGTCGACCCCAGGGCCATAGTGCTGCCAGAAGGTTTGGGTCAGTTTAAAAATCCTGACCCCACCGGGACTTGAACCCTCGACCTTCCGGCTTGTAGCGCAGTGCCTTAACCACTACGCTACGGCGTACTTATGATAAAACCAATGGGATTTAATAATTTCTGAGCATTTATATAAATTATCTAGTTTAATCAGTATAACTCATGTAAATGAACTGACATGAGTAAACATATTGGAACATTAATATTGTAGGAAGCCTTCAAAATTTAGATTGCCGAAGTTTCCAGTTATTTCAAAATTACTTAATTTCTCAAAAACAGGTAAACTGGCAACCCAATGTGTTCATCGAACAATTCCTACAGCTTTCATATTATTTGTGTCTATCGTTTAATGGTTCTCATCTCCACCTTTGACCTACCATTACCAATGTTAATTCTAACATAAAAATAAAATTACAGTAATTTAGTGATCACAACAGTTGTACAGGGTGTTTCCGTGAAGATTATACAAACTTTCAGAGAAGATTAAGAAGGACAAATGTATGAATTTGATATAAGGAACACTGGTCCGGAAACATCTCTTCGCAAGTTATAGGAGAACGTTAGTTGGGATACCTATGAATGTGTAATTATGAGACCTTACTTCGCTATAATATTTACACAAGCCGTGATACTATAGCAGGTGTTCAAAATGACGTCCGTCAGCTTTGGTGTAGGCAAAGACAACATTGTACCAAGTTCTGTAGTGTTATCCATCACAGTGGAACGTTGACTTGCATCGTTTGTGGATGATTTGTGAACTAATGTCGTGTCATCCTGCGTATACTCGCTTCACGTCAGTCTGTGGGTGTGGAGCAACTATTACTCTAAGTAAACTGGGTAAGTGCTTCATTTGTTATTTGTTCCTGACTATACATGGTTAATATCTACGTCAGTGTGATGCAAGCAGCATTGCTGCTATGACTGGAGGTAAACGTTCCGCTGTCATAATACTCGAATAGCCATGGAGTCGTTCTGACGATGTCACAGGCTAGTAGATTCGTGCTAGTAGATTCTCTGCAGTTTCTACTGGTGTCTCGTATACTAGACTTTTCACATGAAAAAAAATCAAATTGAGTCAGATTTGGCGAACTAACTGGCTATGGAACAGGACTGCTCTTCCTACCCACTTTCAGGGAACTGCCTAAGTTTACAACGGTATCAGCATTGCCTTTGTGATATGTTAATTCGTAAAACCGTTTATGACACTCCAACAGGTCCATCCTCATTACTGATCGCCGAGAACTTACGAAATTAATTTTAGGTAATAAACCTGCAAAGCACCAGTGTTCCTTATATCAAATTCATGCATTAATCTTCCAGGATAAGTTTGTATCATCATCATCATCATCAACAACAACAAGGATTAGGCCCAATGGCCTGTTCCGATCTCATTATAGGTCGAATTGGTCCTTCCATCTCTTGAATGGTCTTCCCAACGTTCTTCTCTCTTTTGGTTTATAATTATACATTCTTCTTGGTATGCGTTGTTCATTCATTCGTAATACGTGTGAAGATAAGCATTTTGGTAATCTTCAGCACGTATTACGAATGAATGAACAGCGCATACCAAGAAGAATGTATAATTATAAACCAAAAGGGAGAAGAACGTTGGGAAG